>JACCHV010000145.1:0-600000 GCA_018907245.1 Eupristina koningsbergeri | reverse complement strand
CAGGAATGTAAACAAAAATAAAAATAAATGATAATAGATTGTATAAGGCATAGTATTAATGAACAGTTATTTAGTGGTATTATAATACTATAATCAATACAATACATGATAAATATTTAATAATTTGTTTATTTTGTTTATTTGTTTGGTGTTCATTGTTAATTATGATAAAAAAAAGTTTGGAGAGATATAAAGATGAATAAGAAAAAGTTGTCTAAGGATTTAAATAAAAAATCATGAATATTAATTACCGTATTAAGGAAAAAATGTTTTGAATTTAAGAATTCGGGATTGTTTAAGTAAGAAAAATATGACAATTTATTCATAATGATGTCAGGAGACTCAGATTTAGTTTGATTTATAAACATAAGCTCGATGAGAATGTATAAATGAAATTACCAAGAGATCTTGACCTGAAATGGACAAAACAGTCATTTTTAAGAGTCGATAATAAGGTATAAGTTAATATACATGTATATAATAAAATGAAACATGTACTTATATATGTTATTGAAACCTAAAAAACAGGGTTGAATCGTTAAGAAATCAAGTCAAAACATATTTAATTTAGAATTAATTATATAGTGAATAAGAATGAAGATGATAAAGTTGAAAATAGGAAGAATTTATTTGAGTAATTCAGTAGTAGTATTGTTGTCGTGACATTCGGTAAAAAAAAAGAAAGATAAAATAAGTTTGATAAAGTAGAAAGATATTACCTACGAATATTTAGAATATCCTGCATGAAAATTTATTTATAAAAGTATTTTATCATAAAGAGAAGAAGAAATTTCCGGTCGATGCGATCTATATAAGAAAAGCCTTCAGTGATAAACCCAGTAGTTGTGGATTATTGCCCAACCAATACTGACTTTATACAAGAAATAATATTTTTAATGGAATGTTTTTTTAAAAACAAAAATTATCTGTGTTATATTGTCAGAAAAATCAGAAATTACTTTGGAAAGAAAATTAATCCCTGTCAACTTTTTTTTTAATCTTTCTTACTCAATTACATTTGTCAATGCTTTATCTTTAATTTTTTTTAATTCATGTTGAATTTTAAAAACTGTATTAAAAAAATTTAATGTATTCTAGTTGTTATATTCAATTATATATCTTATAAATTTTTTAAATATCATTCTCATAGCATTATTTTGTTAGTTAAATAATTGTAATATTTTTTTAATAAGACTTGTTAATTTTTTTATTATTAATAATGCATTATAATTTGAAACAAAGTACGATATTCTTTGATTTTTAAGCATAAAAAGATTTTTCTATATTTTTATTCAACAAAATCAAACGATTGTATAAGATGTTAAAATCCAGGTATTATTTTATCAAATCCTATGCTTTGTACACGAGAAAAATTCTTTGGAAAACATTTAAATTTTATATAATAAAAAAAAACAATTATGAAATAAAGTGCATAAAAGTTGAAGCCTTGTTGCTTCAACATAATTAATATGAAGGATTTTATAATTGATTAGATTAAGTAATTGTTTGTAATACCTACTTATCTGCAACCACTAAGTGATGCATTAAATTTCTTTCTTTAATACTTTTGTTTAAGCTCATTATTAAATTTATAGTTAAACTCAGTGCACGGCCGTATAATTTTGAGTTTGTAAAAATGTTAAAATACAAAAATGAACTTTATATTGAGAAATTCTTGAAAGATTTACTATGAACAGGATAATGCCAATACAAGGGTTTTAATGTGTTGAATGGGAACAATATTGCTCCTTCCACAGTACCTTAATATGCAGGTCTAACGGTAAATAGTGATTTGCACTGAGTGTTTCCTCTTCTTCAAAGGTACAAAGCCTGTACCTGAAAAACAAATTACATGCACTTTACAATAAACATGTTCAGATTATTTTATAAACCATCAAACAGCAAAATTCTTGATTTTAATATTTGTTTTTAGTTATAAATGAGAATTTCGCTAAGCACAGGCTATTAACATTAAAACAAAAATTTACAAAACACCTTCATTTTGTGTCAATTAAAGGAGACAAAGTATAAATTTTATCAATAATAATATAAAATACTATTTATTATTACAACATGATTATAATATATGTTAAAATATAACATACGTATTATGATTATATTTACATCCCATTTTCTTCGATTCCTGTACAAATAAATTCCTTTGTAATCTACATCTTTAAACTAATTAATATTATCTATTATTCCTTATATTTATTCTATTTTTAAAGTGAAAAATAACTAAATATCCTATTTCATATATGAATGAAAATAAAACTTAAAAAATTCAATTATTTTAAAAAAATATAAAGAATCTTTGCAAAATATATTTGAACGTATTTTTATATTTTTTACAAATTAAACATTAAAATAAGATAGTAATTTTGAAAATATCAAACGTTGTATATTGTTATATACAAATCATTAATCATATATAGTATATGGTTAAATTATAATTAAGAATTTCTTTTACAAAATAAATTTTTAAATATTAAGTATTACTTAAAGTTATAATTATAATGCACATACACACATATATATCTTCTAAACGGTATGGCTATGAATTAGAACTATACCAAAAACTACAATTAAACAATTAAAATTTTATTGTTTTAATTACTAAAATATATTTAAAAAATGATAAATAACTAGATGTTTCTAAAATATCTAAATTAATTTGTTAAACAGAATCTCAAAGGTATTAAATTTTATTTTAAATCTCAATTTTTAAAGAAGTTCTTTATTAATTTATTAAATTTATTACAGTATGTTGAAGGACATAATAATTTGAATATTCGAAATCTTTATTTATTAAAATATGTGGTAGTATTGAATTAAATTAGAAATAAAAAACTATAAATCATTTAAATAATAATTTTGTATATTTCTATAAATTTGATAAGAAATCTACTGATGAAAAAATGTTAATTTTTTTTAGAAATTGTTAATGATAAATTTTACAATCAAGAATCTTACTATTATCTTAATATTTCTTGCTGCCATTTTTTAAAAATAAAAAGTAAGTCCTGAACAGTTATGAGATACATCAAAATAAAAAATGTTACTTTATTTGATTAAATTTATTTGATCAATTTATTAAATAAATTGATTAAACAAAGTAATATAATGACACGAGTTAAACTTATACGAAGAAAAACTAAGTAATATAACAAGCTAAGTTATAGCTTAAAAAAATATAAAAAGTATTATCATGAATAAAATAAAGTTTAATAGGAAAAATTAATGATAAGGAAAATTATATAAAACATAAATATAAAGTTATAAAGTTTTATAACGAAAAAAATAAGAAATTTTGAAGTTTAAATTTTTCTTTAGAATAAGTAAATAAATTTATAAAATGTAGAATGGAGGCAGCAAGTTAGACTCCCAAGAGCTTTACAATATTCAACTGTTCGGATGACTAGATAAATCTCAAGGCTTAATCTCCCACCTAAGTAATTTTTCTTTTTTTACAATGGATAACGTCATATGAGAAATGTTTGTTATTTATTTTTCTAATTGTTTTTTCAACAAATTATTGACCTTAAACGCTTTCCTTTTAATTGCCTTGATATTAATTGTATTTACAATATATTTAAAGACTACGATAATATTATAAATCTCGATGTAAAAAATTGTTCACTTATTCTCTAAAGAAAAAGTTTAACATACCAAAATAATACTTAATGCTGTCCATCAATTTTTTTTTTATTTTTTAAACTGTTTTTTCGAAATATCTATAAAATAGACCTAATCTAATTTTTGTTGAAAAAACATCTTTGTCTATTTATTGTACTTCGGACATATGTGTATTTTCAGGGCTATTGTGTCGTAATTATTAAAAAATGGATGATATAAAAATCGAATCACTAGGCTTGCTTATTTATTTTTTTACATTAATACAAATTTTGATACCGCCATCTAGATTTACATTTAAGCCTCTACATTTTTTCACTAAATTCGAAAAAATAAAAATACATCCGATAATAAGTATCAATGGCAAATATAATTTTCTATCGGTATGTAAAGACTCTTTATTTATTATAACATATAATGATAATTAAAGGAAATACGATAAGAAAAAATATTGAAGCAAAATAACATAGAGAGGAATAAAGAAAAAGAAAAAACCATAGTGTACAATACTAAATTTATAATCATAGGTAAAATTGATTGAAAATTGCATTTATGTTACATTTGTATTGATTATTTTAATTACGATTTATATAATCTGAGGTCCTACATTAATTATATTCTAGATCCAGTCCCTATATGAAGCAAATAATTAAAATTGATTAGTATTTTAACTTATAGTTTATTGTCTATTATAATTGCTTAAATAAAGAGAAATGTGTAATATGTAAAACATGTCGTTCAGTATAAATTGATGCTTATGTTTTAATTTAGGCTTTTGATAAATCGAATCTTAGTGTTCAGATAGAACTAATACCTTTTATTAATTAAACTGTAATTGTGAACATTTAAGTTGTTAATTTGAATTTGAGTACCTTTTTATATTTTTGTTTCATTTCTTAAGATCTTTTTCCTTCTAGATGAATCTTTTGTAATGAAAATGTAATATCTTGATAATTGCTTTTGATTTTTTAATTTCAAACTTGGATATTAAACTTGATTGAAAAACTTGAGTAATTTTATTAAAAATTAACTTATTAATTTGATTTTAGATCGTCAAGTTTAACTGCCTCTGTTTCATTCATTAAAAATTGCAGAGTAAGGTGTAAAATAATACTTTATGAAACATACGTAACACGTCCGAAGCTACAAAGTCGACGTACTCGTTGACTATATATGTAACATATATGTATGATGTAGTTTTATATTAAAAATATTGTAGATCACGGTTATTTTATAGAAAAATATGTAAAAACCATTATGTTGTATATATCTATGGTGCAGTAAAATTATGGTTTAAAAATACTTTTTTATTTAGAATTTATCTTACATAATTAGGGAGTAATTACCTCACATTTCCTGAATGTATGTGTTTTTGTGCGGGCGCACATGTCATGAATATATAAGGGATATCAACTGTTGGTGCACATTATGTACCGGCAACAGATGTATATTTTATTTCCATGCATCACATATGGAGGCAGTAAAAATCAAACATTCTCAAATTTGGAGAAAAAGACAAAATAAATAGTTTGGTTAAAAGACTAAATAAATAATATGCAAATTAAAGTAAATATACAAATTTGCTAAATATAATGCAGATGTTATCAAGAAATAAGTCGATCGTATCGATTTATCTACAATAAATTTCAATAAATTACGTCATAAATGTTACTAAGCCATATAATAATATAAGAAACTACATAATAGAATACAAAGTCACACAATGACTTTTAAGTAATAAGACTATTAAACAAAACTTATATCATTAAAAAGCTCACCTAAAAGCTTAGTATGTTATAAAATAGGTAAGTGATACCTGTAAAAAACACTCGAATAATATTTGTAGTTTAATTATAAAATCAACCGATGAATTTAATGATAATATTTAATTAGTGAAGTGTCAACAAAGGTAAAAAAAATTATAAATTTTATTATGTCTCACTTAAATTTTCTAAGGAATAGAACCATCATTATTTACAAGACCATTATCAGATTAAATGAACATGTTAATAATTGCTTCTTATAAGGTGTACTTTTTTCTCTTATTCTGCGATACCTGAGCATGGATGAGCTAGTTGAAATTATTAAAGATTACAATATATATTCATAGGCTTGTACATAGTATGTTCTTATATTAATAAAAAAAAACTATCATAGTATGATCGTATTTATACAAAATGCCCTGAAAAAGGTGTCTGAATGAATTCAAATGGTTGGACTGTCATTAAATCTAGACAAGATAAAGATCTTTTTGTCTAAAACCAGATAAAATATTAAATTTAATCTACATCTAAAAACGAATGGGTAGTTTTTAGATATGGTTGTTAAGATTAAATACTTGGAGTGATTTATCATATGAAATAGACTTGTCAAAATATTATTAATAATTATTGGGCATATGCCTTTGTAAAATCTTGAAGTCTATAATCAAATAAATTCAATTAGATAGCTAATTCAATCATGCAATTTATATATGGAGATATTTTGGAGATATACAAATAAGTTCAAGATAAATATCAATACATTAAGTAAAGGGCAAGAACTATTTTTAATGGGAACTATGAAGGCATTGAAAATTACTGACTTTATCGCACATGAAACACGAAGTACCACCTATAAAAAATTTCTCTTTCAAATTTTTTAATCCACTATTTCATATTAGTTCCATAGCTTTTATGAAATCTAATAATGCTTTTAGAGTTTTTAAATGAGCAGTAACTCTTTTCCTTTCTTTTTCTTTATTATTATTAGTGTTATTTTGATTTTTAAATTATCTTCTTATTTCATAGATTTCCATGTTTTCTTCATTACTCTTTTCCTTTTTATTGTCATTTTTTTACAATACTTTTTTCTTTTAGATGTTCCTTGAAATATTTAATTTGATTTATTAGAAAATTAAAAAATTTTAATAATGAAAACTATTATGCATTCAAAAAATAAGATACAACATTATAAAATAATATATATTTTTAAAACATATAAAATAATAATAAGTATTTATAAAATTTTTATTTTTACCTTATAAAAAATAAAGTTTATAATTGTTTTTTTTATCTCTGTAACAATATATAACAAATATCACAATATAAATACAATTAAAAATATTCATAAATTTCTATAAATTCAAATTTATAGAATATAGAGTTATTTCTATTTAATCACAGATACTTAAATTATGTTTTTTTTTTATTTAAAAGAAATATTTTTAATATAACATTTTAATAGAGGTGAATTTAAAAATCTTGGTTATGATGATAAAATGCATCTAACTGATAAATCTACAAACTTATTTCACTCATAAGTATAACACAAGAAAGGTATAAATACTAATACAATTTATCACAAGTTCTCCTATTTTTTATATTATACTCATAATCTGAGAGTAAAATTTGATAATATAAAAATTGGTTGGTTCTATTGATAAAATCATTTATTTGATTATATATGCTTTATTACATCTCTAATGTAATACTATTTCCTAGTCATTTTTAATTTTTAATATGGTTCATTTTTAATTTCAAAACTATCTTTTTCTTCTCTTAAATATAATTATTTTTCTCCAATATATATAAGTACACACTTCAAATATATTTATTTCATTTATTTTAGTTTTTTTAATAATATTATAACTTTTCTATCTCTATAATTTAATTGCATAGAATAAATTTCCAAATACTTTTATTTTATCTTTTTATTTTTTATAAATCTTCCTTATTTTGTCAACTCTATATTTTTGTATATATGCATATGATTTCTATACTTTTTTAATATCCAGTTTATTCTTATTTTTCATATATTTTGTACTCTCATAATTTGTATTGTTTTCTCTTACTTACTTTTTTAATAATGCATTTTTTCTTAATTACAAACTACTCTACTTTCACAAACATACCATTTCCTTAATACATTAATATTAAAGTTTTTTTTTCATTTTTTTCTAAATTTGCAATATTTTTACATACATTTCAGATTTTTTGTATTACTTCAGTCTATTAAAAAATTAATTTTTCTCTTGTTATTGTTAAAAATAATTTTATATTTCTATAAGACACAAACAATTTATTTATTGTTGTTTTTTATCATTGTTTATCGAGCACTATCTATGTGTTCACTTTTACCTGAAACAAAAGTAAGTGTAAACAATTTTCTATTTTTTTTCTCCCAGAAGATTATATTTAATCTTTAAAAAATTGTAATAATTTAACATTTGTACAAAAATTTTATATGCAATAATACCATTAATATTTTTATACTGTGATTTTGTAGATTAATTTATTTTTATTCACCATAATTCTTCATTCCTTATTATTAAATCAGAACAGTTCTTATTATATTATAGTATTCTTTTCCTTTATATATCTCTATATACTTTTTTAACATTTTATTTTTTTTTTTTTTTAAACATGCATGGAATCTCTTTTTTTTCATTAATGTCTTTCTCTGCTGGTCAACATTTTCATACATGTTTTATTTCTAATACCTTATCTATTTTTAATAAATATGTATTTAGATAGACATTCATAAATAAAAAATATTCTCTGTATGCATACATACAATGAATTTCTTTTGAATTAACATTATTTTTTCTTTTAAACATTCATTAATTTTGTTTTTAATTCTATAATTTTTTACCTCTGCCATTTTCATAACTCTGATAATGATCTTTTTTTAGTTTAATGCTCTCTTTTTATTTCCATTATTAAGTTCTTTGTTTCTTATTCCATGTATTCTTCCATTCTGTGCATTATATCTTCATTTTTTTCTTTGAAATTTTGTCTGTCACCTTGTCGAGTTAAAAATATTTATATTATACTTATTCATTATTTTTTTAATTGACTAAACAAATATAACAAGAAATATTACTTTTTTTTCTTAACCTCATCTTTTCTGTTCTAATTCTACACATATAATTAAAATTTTTAGCTACTTTTCTTATTTTCCTATGTAAAATAATATTGATTTAAATATTTTCTCTGCTTAGCTTTACTTTGTATTATTTTAAACTCAGACGTCATAAATACCTACAAAAAAGATCAAAAAATCCATACATATAATTATAAAAAATATCACATATTATTTTTAAAGATAAATATCATAAATATAACCTTTATTGTTAATATATAAAATGTAATAATAGGAATAAAAGATAATAATTAAAGTATTTAATAATAGCTTATTTGTAGAAACCTTTTATTTAAATTTATTATTAACTTTACTGTTTGTTCATCGCTTTCATTGAGTTATCATTTGAATTGACTTAAAATTTATTTAACAGTAAAATTAAGTAAAACCCTATTTAAATACTGGAAAGTTAAATTTTGTAAAATAGATATATCTGGCCCATAATTTAAAATTCTTTCAATAAGGTAAGATAGGAAACAACAGCAAAATGATCATGACTGTAATGGTTAAAATTTAATTCAAGCTGGCTTGTCAACAAATTGTAGCTCTCATATTTTTACTTAAAACAACATATTTAAGAATATAAATTTTAAAAATAAATAAAGACATAATTACTTAGGTATTGTAATTTATCATAACTCATATAATGACCACAATATTAAATATGTAGTGCAAAGTAATGACAAGAAGTGTAGATTCCGCAGGATAATGCATGACTAAATTTGACTACCAGTACGTTACTACCTCTAGCGGATTTTTCTGTACAAATCAAAATTGCGGTCTAGTGAAATTTAAAGAAGATGAAAAAGAAATAAAAAAACATGAATATATGTTTAAGTAACAATAAGAAATAGAAGCTTCTGAAGAGAAAATATAATTAAAATAATACTACTTTCTCTAATGTTTGTATATATAGCACTTTAGTCATATGCATATACATATACATGTGTGTGCGTGCGTGTGTGTAGAGGCAAATAAATTGAAGTTCAAATCTCAGCTAAATAGTGTTGAAGATGAGAGGAAAAGGCTATGTTTAAGTTTATCCAATTATTTTAAACTATTAAATCCTTTTCTATAAGAATATATAAATTTATTAAAACTAATAATGTTGTCATTTTATTGTAAAAAGAGCAATATATTTTTTTCCAGAATATTAAGTATACTTCAAAAATCAAACTCTTTATTACATAGTTATTGAATAAAATACTATTTATATATCTTACTTCATGCAACAAAGTATATATTTTTTTTTAAATCAGATTCTAAATGCAATTTAAATAGAATTTCCTGAGATATTAAAATATTCTTTTTAATTAAGAAATGATTTGTTTCATTTCATAATTATACAAAAGCTTATTTAATTTATACATAAAAATTATTTAATTTTTAGTAAAACTGCTAAATTTATGATACATGAATTATTTTATTCAATATTAAATACAACATACATATGCAAATTTATAATTTAATCTTAACTTTATTCAAATGTTTTCAATTGTAAATAATAACCACATAAGATATAATTTATATTTTTCACTATAATTTTGAAGTATTAATAAATTTATTACATATTTCCGTTTTTAAAAATAAATGATTTTCCTTTAAATAAAAATTGCTTTGGAAGATATAAATGAATAATAATTAATAATGTTTTTCAAGAATTATATAGATATAATAAATAATGTATAATATTATATAGAATATAAATTCAATTAGTGTTGTGAATTATATTATGATGAAAATATAAATACATTTTTCAAAACTAGTTTTCCAAATAATAATTTTAATTAAATAAACGTAAAATAATAAAAAAAAATGTAATAAAAAATGTTTAAAACAGAAAAAAATTTTCAATAATTATTAACATGTTTTAATAAAAATAATTAACATATTATGTAGCTCCACAATAATTGCAATTTTCTCAAATATAATAATTCTATAAATCATTATCTATAATAATAAATTATTAGATAATAGTATTACTACACATAAGAAATGAAATATTTTAATTACTCTATAAAAAATAATAAATTAGAAATAGACATATATAGATTTAGTTTTTAATTATTACTAGATGGTTATCACTTAAAAATGTAAAAATCTATATGCACTTATAATTATTGTTACAATTGCATCATGTTTATTAATAAATTTATCTTATACATATTATATATAAATATTGATACATTTATCTTATAAATCAAGACGTATTTTTATAAAATATATGTAACAAAATCAATATTTATTCGTATTTATTTTGAATATTCAAAATTATTAGGAAAATAAAAAATTAATAAACATTTAATTATTATTATAATTTTTTAAAAAATCTTAATTATTTATATGATTACAACATATGTAGGTACATATGTATGCACATAATATTATTTTATATAAAGTAATACAATGCAATATAACGTTATATATTACTAAATAATTGGAAAAATTTGTCCATGATACCACATTAAAAAACTTACTTAGGCACATGCAATTTAAGAATATGTAATAATAATTTAATTTTATCATATGAGCTAATTTTTGTTTTAATATCTCGTCATTATGATATCATAACTCTAAAATAATGTTTGTTATACTATTACATTCAAGAAAAATTTAGATAAAAATAGATTTAAATATATCGTATGCACTCAAGGATATTAGGACTATTATGTACATCAAATTTGCCAGTAGTAAATAATTAAATGAAAAAATTTATATTTAAATATTTATATTTAATAATATTTTATATTTACAAAAGAAACGGGAAATTAAGTTTCCTTAATATAAAAATATTAAATTCTAATCAATAAGATGAATAAATGTAATATAATAATTTTCACTTCATCTATTAATAAAAACATTGTGAAAAAATTATTTTGTCGTTCTTAAATAAATTTGATTTTTCAATTATAACAATAATTTCAGTATTAATTGGATTTAATAAATTTATAAAAATCAATTGTTATATATCACAATTTGTTACACTTTTCTTAAAGTGTGTTAAAAACTTGATTTAATTAAAAAATAAAATTAAAATTAATTTATTTTTTTTATACAAATTAAAATTTAAAAAATAGTAAAATATATTAAATTAATTTTTGATTATTGATATATGCAATAAAGTTTTTTTAGAATAAATTATAGGCAAATAAATTCAATTTTAAATTCTAACATAACTATGAATAATAAATGAAATTTTAACGAATAACAGAAATGTCTATACAAATTTATATTATTATTGGAAAAAATAAAATAAAAATTATATTAAGACGTATGAAATCAATTATTATAATAATTATTTATTTATGAGTTGTTAGTTTTTTATCAATACTTATTTAAGATTCCATCAAGTGTATGACTATAATAGGTTTTATAAATAAAAATGGAAAAGCAATAAAACGCACACAATAAATGATCTTCATGTGTATTATATTAATATAAAAAGCAATAAATACAAAGGTTAACGCGAAATTATCCTTATTATTAGCGTGAGAATGTTATGAAATAGTTTATTTTAAGGATTAATTGAATAAAAAATTTAGTATTTACGTAATTATATAAATGGTGTTGTATCTGCAAAACGAATTTACTTATTGTATATAAAACAAATGTGTAATATATATATATATATATATATATATGAAGTATATAATTATTATGGAATGGTACAATTGAAGCAATAAAAGTGTAATAATTTGTATAAAATATGTATGAATAATATATATTCATGTGCATAAATAAAATAAATACGATGAAAATATAAATGTACCCTTATGAATATACAATATAAATATCTGGGATTGAATGAAAATTCTTTAAATTCAGGATAAAGATTTAGTAGTTTAATATAATTTGATAACAAGAGGATTGTGCATTAGAAACGAGAATATACTTAACAAATTTAGCGCTAACTTTACCTTTCTTAGTGCAAAAAGATCTAATACAACCAAAACCGTGTGCACCGATCGATCTGTAAATGTTCAACTGTAATACCGGCAACCGATCACATGTACTTCCTAATTTCACATTGCAATTCGATTCAGCTAAAGTTATAATCAAACAACTTTATATATGAGTGACTATAAATGGATTTATATTTTAAAATAATCATTTTACACATCAAGCGTGATAGATGCAACATAAAGTGTAAATGTATGAGGAAATGTACATGAAAATACGTATTAATTGTAACGACGACAGTTACAAAATAAATATAACTTTTCTGATATTCATAGGTGGTCTTCTCATTATCATTGCCATCAACTTTATTATTATTATTATTATTATTATTATTATTATTATTATTATTATTATTATTATTATTTTTAATTATTGTTGTTATTCATAATCTATAAATCATAGTTATAATCATCGGTAACTATCCATACCTAGTGATATTTTCTTATAGCACATATATAATTGAAATAGTTATAAATATTATTCCAAAGTTATATTTATATATCCAACACATCCGTGTATTTCTTACATTCATATTTCATTCGCTCGGCTAAAACATTTATTGACCACTCAAAGTCACATATTAAATTTTTTAAAAATCCAATTTCTGTTTTTTTTTTAGATGTTGCATTACGTGTGTAAAGCCCTTAACTCACATTTGTTTTTGCATTATTTTTAGATACTTAATTTTTTGTTCATCCTTCAAAAACTCTATTTTAACTACTATTTATATTATTAATCAATATATTATCCCATGAGTATTATTAACTAAGTTTTCTGTAGAGTAAGTTCTAATTTTTACGAACGACTATTATACCCGCAAGTTTATGAAGGCAACCAAGTGTTCTGCATCGTATTCAACCTTAGTAGTAGCTAGTCTACAACATGTTTCAGAATTCAATATCTTGTATTGATTTTTTTTTAAATCTCTAAGATAATCTGTTTTTATATTATCAGATGACAATAAAAATGATTCCAAAAAATTTATTCCATCAACGTCAGTGTTTTTTTCCTTCGATGCATTCTACGTATTGATAAAATTTTTATCGATATACAAAATAATGAAGATGGAATTACAATAGCGCAGCACATTTATTCTTTAACCATAACTACAAAAACGAGAATTGGATACAAATGTAAACGCAATTATACCAAAAAAGGTAACAAAACTGATGACGAAATACGTCACAGCTAATTTATAATTGTTACTTAACTGCAGATGCGTTACGAAGAATACAGGAGTGGGATTTTTTCAAAAATGAATTGATGAAATATGTTGATTGATAGATATTTAATCTTTTAACAGAGTGAATAAAATACCAAAACAAAACATATACGAGTTACTTTGATATGTAAAGATAACTTTCGTATTAAAATAATATTTATAACTGTTTATAAATATTTATAAATATTTCAATTTATATAAAAAAATATATTAATAGGTACATATAATCGTTTTTTACGCATTTAAACGTTAAACACTGTCCATTATTAAAATTCATAAATGCAAAAAAAGACTTGAATGACAATATAAAAAATATTTTATTCAAATATTGAAACACTACTTTACCATGGTCAAAATAATTAATAATACATAATATATTATTAGAAACAGGAAGAAAAAATAAATGTAACTGAGTAACATTGTATTAGTAGAAATATATCAGTATTTGTAGAAATATATTTCCCTTAAAAACTGAAAAAACTTAATAGTTATGAAAATGAAAAATAAAAGTAAGTAAATTTATGTTTTCAAAAAGAAAAGTTATAAAAATTAAACAATGCATTAATTATTGTATTTTTTATAGTTTAGAATGGTATTAAAAATGATACCATTCATTTACGTTAAAATACACGGTGTGTTATGAAAGTAATGAGTTCGCGTGAACATAAATCCTGCCCCTCCTACTAATCATATAAAAAGGAAAAATAGAAAACAAACTCCCCAGCATATTTTCCGATCTTTCAAAACCTTTTCAAAAACCCTATATTAAAAAAAAAAAAAAAAAAATTTCCCTAAATCGAATCAGACAAAAATTTAGCATTAATACAACACATTATGTGTATATATAAAATCCATAATAAGAAAACAAATATTCTATACGATAAAACGTAAATTATAAAAGTAAAAATAGTTGAGAAAGTTTGTTTATTTAACTATAAATAAGTAATTATAATTAAATAGTTTATTTTGTTTAAAGGAACAATTAAAAGTAATTTAAATATTTTTAAAAGTAGTTTGTTAAAAATATAAAAATCAATAACTGATAAGATCAACATTGTTTATTAATTCGCAATTATCATGATATAACTTTAATTTATTTCACAATATTATTTCCGTAGGTTATAATCATATTTTTTACAAAAATAATAAATTTTATTTATTTTTTAAACCTTTTTTATTATTCTTGTATTGTTCTTCTATATTAACTAGCGATTCAATTTGACATAACTATTTGATGAATAATGATTTTACTGAATAAACAGAGGTGGTTTATGAATATCAGAAATATGATTTAATTAGATAACATATATATATATATATATATATGTGTGAATTTTTTTTAATTATCTTAAAAAATTGTATTTATTCGAATTGTCGAAAATATTTTTATACGCATAAAATAAACTCTCGGACTTTATTTGCATGTTTTCACAGTCAAGAAAATTCTACAAGTACAGTAAAATATATGTTTCTAATAGATTTTTCCATAAGTGGTCGAAAATATAGGACAATCGTACAATAAAACCTTGCCATGGGCGTGACTAGTGGGCATTAATGGGCTCGTGTCTCGTCAGGTGATTCAAAGTATTAATATAGATTAGATCAGCTGCACATTTGTATCATTCATTTTTTAATTATTAATAAAGTTTTATTTAACTGGCATTTAAAATTATTGAATTTTTTGTAAATATTTTATATCAAAAAACATCATAATTGTATCTGATGCAAAAAATACGTTCTTTTGATAGTTAAAGTAGGCAATGTAAAGAATTTATTTAAGTAATTAAAAAATTCAAACAAGTGCAAAAGATTATCAATATGTTAAATGAAATTGAAATGATTAGAAAGATTAAAAATGATGTGAAATTTATAAATAAATGATCTACTCTTTGGAAAATCACATAAATTTTTAAGTTAATCAATTATAATTAATAAATTTGAATAAGCAAAATTAATTTAAAGTAATTAAAATAGTGTCTCAGCGTTTTTCAGCTTTTATCTAGAATGATACGCTCAACAACTCATTTTCCTCCATTACTAATTCTAATTAATATTAATTATTACTTAATAATAATAATTGTTATTTCACTTTAAAATTTATAATTTATAAATTTTAAGTTTGAAAGTACAAATTTTTGATGTTTTACATAGAAATAATTGATTGACCATAAAGTCAATATGGTAAAAAAAAAAGAGTGAGAGAAGGATGGGAAAGAGTAAACAATAATTCATGTATAAATAACAAAAATAACGACTATTACCATCACATAATTATGCTGATATAATACTTTGTATTATAGTTTATAAAAAATGCTGGATTTCTGCATTTACTCCAAAAGGATTGGAGGGCCAAAAAAACCATTTGACCATTCCGTTTTAGATTTTTGTAAAATCTATTTTAATGTTAAAATCGTAGAGGAGCGATGATTGCATTCGCATTGGATGGGTAGGAGCTCAATCAGCCGCCGTCAAATTTCTTGGCACATTTAAAAAAATGATTTCCACGTAGCAAAGATGTGTCTTTTAGTTTAGTATTTTCGTTTAGTAGTACATGTCTCGACGTTACGACGTTAAGGAAGGAAGGTGTAAAACGCCAAATTAAACACGCCGAATAAAATATAAAAAAAGGGATGACATAAGAAAAGCAGCAGTGGCGTGTGCGAGGAGATGAATTAAAGAAGGTATACAAAGAAACTCGCAGCTTCTCTAAATTAGCGAGGAGAAAGAAAATAAGAATGGGGGACGGTGGAGGGGAAGAGCCGCCGCCGTTGTCGAGCGAATCGGCGTCGACCGGAGCGGCGGCGGGACGAGAGCTTAGACACTGGCTTAATCTCGACTTCGATGCTGGTGTAGCACTTGTCGCCACTTCCCGCACACGTCTCAGTTGTTTTCTAATCGACCGTTCGCTCGCATCGTCGCAAATTAGTGAAAAGTTACTCCGACCTCCGACACCAGTGCACCGGACCTTAACCACTTGAAAGTCGCCGGAGGAGCAATTTTAGTAAGTGAAATTTTAGTCGAAGGACATTTTCTTGGGGACAAACTCCTTCAATGTGCCAATCTGCCAATGTGCCAATGTGCCTTCAAATTTTTATATTTACAAAGCTCTAATAGAGCGATTTTTTTCAAGTTGACGGAGGATTCGCGCGCTTTTCACGTACGTGTTGCTTCCCGCGATGAATGTGGTAATCTTTAAAATGAATCATCGGCAGGAATTTTGCAATTGTAATAAATAAATTTAATTGACCGATGACGCATTTGTATTTTTTTGTCTTTTGTCTTTTTTGCATTGGGAGAAGTTTCTTTCCGGGCAAAACAGAAGAAATTTACCAACACTGGTGACTTTCATCTCATGGACCAAAAGCTCACACTGGCACATTGGTTACTTTGCTTACAAATCTCCTTTTCTCATACAAGTAGTTTGAAAAAATATTTTGAATTTTGATTTTTCGATAAACCAGAACCATTTTTTAAATTAAAAACATACCACAATAGTTGATTTTTGTTTTTTTAGTTAATTAGAGAATTACGTACTGATGGATATGATTAATTTATGGCATACATCTTTGCTACGTAATTACGCAAACATATAATAAATAGCGGATTCGAATTTGAAAAATCGAATAAATATCAAAACTAATAAATATAAAAAGTATGATTTTTTAAATTGCGAATCGATTTTGAAGTAATATTATAAATAAAAAATCTATTTAAGTATACAACAAATTCGTAGTGGTTAAAATAATATTCAGTATCGATTTACATACAGTTTTTCGGTAATTAGGTTAAGTAGAAATATAAATCATTAGTCAGATCACAATATTCTATCAAAATTTCCACAACTATTGAATTAGTTGACAAAAACATCACGATTTCAAATTTAATATCAACGATAATAATACAATTTTTATAAACCAAGTGTAAATTTAGAAAATCGAATCCCAAATCTTGTAGCATGTATTTACACTTTCAAAGGTTTATATGAAAATAAAGAAGATTATTAATTCGTTTTCAAATACTCAAATATATACTCTGCGTCTATGTTCATTGTTTCATACTATATTATTATTTTATTTAATTAACAGTATCAAATTAATTTTTTACTTTATAATAATCATCACCATTTGTTGATTGTGTGTTGGTATCAAAAATAATTCTATAGTGATAAGAGAAATTTAATGTTTTATTTTTATCAGCATTTAAACACACTTAATTTGCATTTAAATATATGTAAATAAGTATGTATGACTGTAATATATTCATTTACTAATTATGTAATAATGTTGCAATAATATACAATTTTATAATATTTCCAGACAATTTATTTAATCTCATTATTTACAGACATATTATATTGTACAATATTATTTTATAGTCCAGTATTAAAATGTGTCATGATACATGATTCATTGAGAATAAATCAGTAATTATTAAATAAAAAATTTAATATTATTAAATAACTAAAAAATTTTGATAGACAATAGAAATACCGCATTAATGATTATTCAAAATTATAGTTGAACTTTTTAAATAAAATACCAATTATGACATTTTTGCGATAAAATAATATCAATATACATATATATATATATAGATAGATTTTATTAAATTGAATTTCTTTCATAGTTTATTACTCAATATTGAGCTTGAATTCACTAGAATTCTTTATTTTTTTCGTTTATAATTTAATACTACTTAAAAAAAATTATTACTAGGTTTCTAACAATAAGTAATAAATTTTTACGTTTTATGGTAAAAAATGTTATACGAGTAATTCAATAAAGAGATTTAAAACCCAATTAATGATAGCAACTTATAAATTAATAACTTTGATGTATAAATAAAAATTGTAAATTATCGTTTATAGAATACTTAAAGATCAAATAGACTTGAAGCGTGAATGCCTAATTTCATAATTTGATCTAAAAAAAAATATCTTTTATTTAAATTAAATTAATTTTTGTCAATAAATCTTAAATAATTTAGGTCATAAGTGTTGCACAATTTCCAGCATAAAGTTTTGGGGATATAATCTTTGAAATACGCAAGTGTAAATATAGTTGTTTTTCAAGTTTTATATTTGAATCAATATAGAAATTGTTGTGGTCATCGATATGCATTAGAAATTGTATTTTATGTTACAACTTTCTTGCATAAGATGATTCAGTCCATACTTTTTACGGATCAAGATTTTGGTGAAAGCGCGCTCATAAATTGTGTTATTTGTTATATCACTCATATTGTAATTGACACTTTCATAACTATAGTTTCTTAAGGATGCACGTATCACTAAATTTATTCGCTTAAATATTGCACAAAGCAAATTATGAAAGATAATATTTCGTTATTTATGTTTACCAATTTATTGACTTATATTGTTCTGATATATTGTTTAGTATAATGATTTATATCAGTTATGAAAAAAACAAACGAAAATACCGATGGAACATTTTAAATATCATTGAAAATTTCTATATTTCTTGGAAATATGCTCATTAATTTAAATGTCGAAAAATGCGTCTTATTATTTCAAAAAGTAATCAACCTTGGCGTAGATTATTCTATTTGTAATATAGTCTTGAAATCAGATTGAAACCATAGTGATGACCTTCTCAAAGGCTAACGAAAAGAAACATAAAGTAAATGATTCTTTTTTTTAAGCCTTTAATTTCCTTATTAAGCAATTTTCCAAAAGTATATAAATTTTTTAACAATATTTTCAATAATATAATTAATCTTTAATAATTAATCTTTTAATATTATTGTATTGATTTTGTGAATTTGTTTTTTTGGTACAAAAAAATGAAATAATATGTACCAAACAAATAAAATCCCTGAATATTTCTGAATGTTTCTTTCGAATCAAATAATTTAAGTATAATTTTCTACTTAAATTATAAAAGTTTCTAATTGATAAAAAGTATATTTTTAAAGAATAAACCCGTAGTTAAAATTATAAATAAAACTATATAAAGTTATATGAATAATATTGAAAAAAATGATTTCGATACCATGTATAAGCACATGGCTGTATTTAATTAAAATTTTTTTAAATATTTATTATTGTATTTTGTTATAGATTATCATTTACAATTAACTAATATATTTGTTAATAAATTCAATATAATAAATATTAAGTACTTGTTGATAAGTGCAAGATTTCATTACTTTGAAAGCGCCTATTCATAATGAATTTTTGAAAATGTACCTGTTTGTGGAGATAGACTCTTATTCTTATTATTTATCATAAAAATAAATGTTTTCTTCTTGAGAAATAGAAAATAAATATATAAATTTTTAAATTAAAAATATTTATTTTTTTTAAAATTTTTTGTATGTATTAAAGTTTACATTATCAGAATCTGAAATAATATACTCATTTATGATATACTCATACAATAATTATAATCTTCATAATCCAGAATTGAATTATTTTATATATAAAATAAAATTGTTCTAATAAAAATTATAATACGATAAATAATAATTATAATAATAAGGGAATAAGTTTAATACAGCATAATACATATAATTATGCTTAAGGACAAACAAATATAATTAATTGTTATAAATATTATTTTAAGAAGTGACGTTACTAATTATGTTTATTTTCATTCTTATTCATTGATAAGCTATGCTATATTTTAGCTTGTAGTTATATAACAACTATGTTGTAAAAAAATGAAATACTAAATATGGTTTTATATTTATTTCGCACTTTCCAATAAGTTCTCAATATATATATTGTAACAATTAGATGAACTACAAATTAACTCTAGAAGTCTTATTTTGGTTCAAGAATTATTTCAATAGGGAAAAAAAAACTTGAAAGACTCGTGAAAAAAAGTGACTAGTTTTTTAC
Source organism: Eupristina koningsbergeri (assembly GCA_018907245.1). Taxonomy (NCBI): domain Eukaryota; kingdom Metazoa; phylum Arthropoda; class Insecta; order Hymenoptera; family Agaonidae; genus Eupristina; species Eupristina koningsbergeri. The sequence continues at coordinate 579,421 of JACCHV010000145.1, read as the reverse complement.
TTACTCAGATTACAACGTCTTGTGTTTATTTCAGTATGTTATTTAATAGAGTCTAATTACTTACTTTGATTTCATCAATATAATTATCCATGATTATCTCATCGATGACAAACCATTACTAATAGTTAACCAATAATGACGTTAATGTCGAAAAATTTGAACAGTTCTTTACATTGACTTTTTCTGAGTTTATTGACCGTATCTTCAAAGTCACATACTCAATATGGTATAAATATATTCTTTATAAAATTTTTTTTTAGCCATTTTCTACTGTGTTCCTCTATAAACAACTAGTAATCTTAACCTAATTACAATAAAACTATTCCTCGTACTATGTAACTATTTTCAGAGATTTATTTCCATTTACGAATAGTTTTATAATTAGATGAAATAATTTATTTTTTAAATGGTTCAGTGTGAAATTAATGAATTAAATAAACAAAAATATTTGTATAGAAAGTATGTTTATTAATCGAAAATCATTTTTTTTTTTGTTTTTTAACTTGAGTTTTAATAATTAAATGACAAAAATTACTCTTGAGGTATTATTGTAAATATGTGATATATATATATATATTTTTTTTCTGATTTCGTGATGTACTTACGAATTTTTCAAACTGTTGCGATAAATACTTAGTTGCTTTAACGAATACTGTTGTATTTGAAAAAATTCAAAAATCATATAACATTTATCATATTTAGCGAATACGTCGATACAAAAAATTGTTATAGATAATGTATTATCGAACAAGATTCGGGGAATATTGTATTATTAATGCTTATATCATTGATTATAGTTTGATAAATTTATTAAAAATATTTTTCACTAATTTTTAATTTTATATAGTAATAAAGATACTTATTATACAAAAAATCTTTAAACGACGATTGTAAGATGAGACTGTTTGTGCGTTTAATCGGCATTTGCCGTATATCTTGTTTTTATACATATTTCTTTAGAAAACCATACATAATAATTATTTGACGAAATGATAATGCATTCTTTTCACTTTCTTGAAAGTTTTTACGATCTTTGAAAAAATATTATTTTTAGGGAAAAAACACGCGTAAAAACAAGATTTATTTCACGAAGGACTTTTAAGTTTATGAAAAGATATGAAAGTTCATTTTATAAAGTATACGTTAATAAATGATTACTGTTTAAAATGTGAATGCGAGATATTTAATAGACGTAAAGTAGATGTAGGAAAAAAGTATACAAAAATATATGCCATGCACGTGCATAAATCAATCGACGAAGTGTCTCCTTTTTCCCACACCAAGCGGGTGTAAAATGAAGATCTATACACTTGGGCAATTTCACGAAATGGAAAGCGAGCGCATAAAATAAAATAGGGGAAATGGACTCGGGGGGAGGGGGAAGGGGGGAAGAAACGAGCTCGTTAAGAAAAGAAGAAGAAGAAGAAAAAGGAAAAGAAGAAGAAAAAAAAGGAAAATAAGGTAAATGCAAGTGGTTCGTTCCATTCGTGGCCATTGATTGCATGGGATAAGAATTGTTTGGTTGCGCGCATTTCGCATTTGAGGTATATCCAGGCCAGTAAGAACGACGCGTGTCTACCAGCGGCGTTCAAGGTGAATTCCACATGTAGATCGGGGCATAAGGGAAGTGGGTCAAAATTGTGCGGCGAATACCGATGATTATTCGCAACAACATATTTTTTCAGATGAGTCACTGCACAGAGAGGCAAATATAGGCGGCCCCACATTTGTGCGATTTATACATTTGTTATGGCACGAGCGTCTTCCACTCTTTATTTCTCTCGAGGACGCGCAGGAAGCTGCGAGAGCCGGACCGACGATCTTGTGGGAAGAGGCTGCGAGGGACCAACACAACACAACGCACACGCGCACATGGGATCATTCACTGTCACATAAATATACACTCACGCACGCACTCACCACGCACGCTGCTGCTGGATTTATTTATTAAAAGTCTCGTTTTTTGGGGAAAGCCCCGGCCGTCTAAAAATGTTTCCTTGGTGCACTTGAAGAACTATTTCTCAAAGCACTATTGCTCGTAAAAATGCGTCGTCGTAAATATCGAGTCTATTTGCAATTTTCTCGGAACATTGATGCAATTGATAACGAAAATACGATTCTCATGCGCTCGAAATTAAAAACCACATACGCGAGGCAGTGGCGCGATAAAAATATTGAATATATTTTTACGATATTTTCAGTCACTCAAAAATGCGTTGATGCATTCGTGATTATATAAATATTATTGTAAAAGTAAATAAAGAAAATTTTAACGATGTAGCAGAAGCAAGTTTAACATCGGCGATCATCTCTCAAAATATCATCAGCTTGAACTATTTTACTCCGACTATCTCTTCAATGTGACGTAATAAAATTGAATATATGACGCATAGTTAACCTTGTCTTCAGTACCAATAAATTTTTTTACTGCATTTTTAATATGTGCACTGAGACATTAAAAATGCAAAATTCAGAAAATTCATTCAATATTTGTTTTGCCAAATGATACGAAATTAATACAATTGTTTCGATAAAGAGAGCATTGAATCGATGCGCTAACCCATCTAGTCGCATTCAATTCTGATTGTAAAAAGATTTAGATTAAATTTATAAATAGATTAAGAATATGTTGAATGTATCTTATACATGAGCTAAAGCACCAATGATAAAAATTGTATTTGCAAAATGTACTTTTCATTTATAAAAACTGAATACATACGAATTATTATTACATTAACATCCTTATTATTTAACTATATTTTATACAAATATTATATTCATTCAAACTCTCAATTTTTAATATGAATTTATCAACGATAATACTATCTGAAAGTGGAAATAAAAACTACTTCATGCTTAGTTTTCATTTTCTTTTTTCATTTCCATTTGCTTAATGCAAGCATAAAATCACATTTTTACTATCAGCCAATCTCTGTCCAAGTCCAATCTTATTATTTAGCTTTTCTAATCAGATTATTGTTTATAATAAATACTAAAAGCAAAGTAAATATATATAATTATTTATTGCATCAAAAACAATAATAAAATTATTACATATCTTCAGAAAAGTTTAAATGTAAAATTTCAATGGATTTTTTTTTTTAATAGATCAAAAGAAAAACTTGATATATTTTTCTAAAATGACTACAGTAAATGATAAAAATGAATGAAATACACTCCACTACTAATATACATTTATTCAATTTAAATATTAATATTGTAATAAATTATAATTTTATATAATTTTTAATTTTTATAAAATTAAAATAACTTATTTGATTTATCACACGTGCTATTAAATTTATTTTGAATTTAATTAATAATTTAATCCATAGACTATAATTTTATTTTTTAAAATAAGCTCCAAGATCATTTTTCAAAATATAAGTAATTTATCTTACTAATAAAAATCTTAACACGATATTTATATTTATAAATCTAACTATATTTAAATCTTAATATATTTAAGCATATTTTAAACTATTGCAAAATATAATAAAAACTTGAATTCGTACACAAATCTAATTTTTTAAATATATATATATATATATATATATGTGTGCGGAAAAATTTTCTAATTTGCTCTGTTAAAAGAGAATGAAACATAATTATATCGAACTTAAAGATTACTTATTCAGATCGAGGTCAAATTACGGTGGCCTCCTAATTACAGGAACCACGTCATCTATGTGAAAATTTATTAAGATCATAGTACTTTTAATTTATTTCAAGTTTTTTTTTATATCATTACCTCGTTTTTTACTTATTTTACTAAAGTTTGTTTTAATTTTAAAACATTTAGAATATTAACTATTTAATAATATAAATATGATTTGATTCATCGTTGTACTGATTAATAATATTAATTTATAAGAACACAAAATGATGAGTGATTTAAAACAAATAGTAGTTCAAATAAAAATTACATGTTGATAGCAAAATTTTTATAACAAAAGATTTTAAAACAAACAAATTACTCAATTCTCTATCAATTTAATGAATTACAAACTTTTTATACATGTTTATTATATTTATTGAGTACTTCTTTTATTTGTTTATTTCCTTATTTTTGAATTACCCATTAAACTACTTTTCTCGTACACTTTATCGTAATTTTTTAATTTATGAGTAATCTTTAACAATATATCTGATATTATAAACTTACTAATGCCTTTTTTATAGAAAAAGTAATAACTTTGTTATTAGATATTATCAACTTTGAATTGCGAAATAAAAAATTTTTTTAAAATAATTATTATATTATTAAGAAATATCTTATTTTGAAAAAAATATTTTTCTTTTTAAAAATCAGTATATCGTAAATTGATAATTGCATCTCTTTTTTAAATCAGTGTAAGTTACTTTTTGACAAGTTGATCTATTCATTTGAAAGTTACATTCATTAACGAAACATGCTACCAAATAGAAAATATGCAAATAAGTAACTTTCGATTATATTTGCTTTTCGCGGTGAATGATCGATAAAAATCCATAACGTAACCTTTTAATTAATTAAATTTTCAATTCTTTATCATATTATTTATATTTATTTTATGTAAAATTGAAAAAAAAAATTAATTATTATTTTAAACTATAAATAATGCCAATGATACGTTTAACAGGGTTGTTTCGTTATAACGTTCAGAATTAACAAGGGCATCGAGACTGATTACATTGACAAATTTCAGAGAAATTAAAATAATAATGACCAATACCAGCTCATCAACAACTTCTTGTGCACTTAAACAACCCGTATGTGCACGTGATACTTTTGCAACCTACTTTATGGTTGTTTTCGTTGGAGCCAAGCTTTGGAGTGACAATAAAAAATGTTTATGGCATAAATTTTCCACGTGTGTGCATTAAGATAGACATAACTCGTAATATATCATTTCGTGAATCTTGATTTTTAGGGTTCATTACGGTTTTATGGCATCGGTTTAGAATTGCTATATATAATTTCCGTAGCCATAACTCGCGTGGCCAGATCCGGGGCAAACTTTTTAGATGTGACATTAACCTGCTTGCATAGATTATCCGCATAAATGGAATTAAGAAGTTGGCCTCTATGGTGGTAAGAATTTGAATTGAATACTCGCTCAAATTGAAATAAGAATTGGACATGCAAAGCCATTATGGGCATGCAAAACTATAAATGATTTATTGATGAGGTGGTGCACAAGTAATTTCAAATGAACCTACGGTTACCATCAACGTACGTGCAGGATTTTCTTAGTTTATTTATAATTAACAATTAAGTTAGTAGTGATAAACTGCTATAGATAATATTACTTGTGATACAAATATTTATTTTTTTCGTATCCTAAGTTGAAGGATTCTTTCAAAATATCTCGGGGTACTGCAAACTCTGTGGGATCAATCAAGTAGACAATATAAATGTGTTTTAATATTTTGAGGTGTATATATATTTTATTATAACAAATGTAGAATGCATAAATATTTAAACACATTTTAATCACTATAATTATAAAAACTTTTAAAAAACATTATTTAATAACACTCATAATTATATAAATATATTATTGAATACATTGGAAAATCCCTGAATTAATTATTTCTTTTTTTATTTTCAGAATTAACCAAAGATGGCTAACATTACGAGACTTACTTTGATCAAGTTCCTTGAACTTGTAAGTAATTTTAAACCATATCTATGAAATCATTTCACAATAATTTATTTTTAAGTTAAGTTATTTTAATTTAGAGGAATTTTTTATTCTATACATTATACAATTCTTACTTTGAGAATGCTCATTTCTCGAGATAAACAATAATTCTTAATAAGCAAATAAATGAAATATTAACTTATTCATTATAAATAAATTGAGTGTAACAATCTGAAATGAAAAGTTAATATTTAAGTACAGATCATGTACTGCATATTCTCTTTTAGAAATTTGTATGTAAATTGGATTTTATAACAAATATATAGGCGATTTGTTTCAGTTTTCAATGTAAACTTCTTAATAAAATTACGAAAGCTTGTTTTGATGTTTGTCATCAGGAAAAAATAGCTTTTTGTGTAGTCTTGACAATAGTTGTTTTTTTAAGAGTATACTAAAGAAAAATAATAATATTAATGATAATATGACAGAAAGGAGGGAGAAGTTAATAAACTGCAATCACTGAATCATGTAATTCATTAATATATGTATGTTAAATTTATTAAATGGTATAATATTCGTACCAAATACAGAAAAAATTTCTTGTCTTAAAGAATTGAAGTTACACATACAAAATAAATTTCTCGATGACGTTAAAGGTGATTGTAATCTTACTCGAACCAGAACACGTGTGAAAGATCGTTTCGATATCTCCTTAATCAAAAATCTTTTAGTTATGCTAACGCAATTTAAGTAGGTGTCTTGATGAGTAAATATACACCTACGCCCACAATGCTATTCAATATTATTTCTCAATAAAATCTATATATAATACAAATATTTTGTTCCAAGTTGTTATTTATTCGAGACACTCTCGCATCCGCGAAGAACCTCTCAAACGACAACGTACACAATTTCATTGGATTTAGATTTATTTAAATCATTTTCATCGACATTCTCCCTTGAATCAATTCGATGCCAAGATTACCTTTTTGATTTTTGAGCTTTTTAAGTGACTTCCATGTGACAAATAATCTCTAAAGCTTTATTAATTATCCGTTTTTCCTAATTATAATAAATGAGCCTACGTTATAGGGGTGTGTATACGCGTACACACCCCCTATTTTTCTTTTCACATCCAAGTGAGCAAGTATCCTCGTGGTTTTTATACTATTGGGATCTCGTGTCATGAACACCTTTAATATAGTGAATAACATGGACTATTTTTCAAATTATTGTTTTTGACGTTTCGTGCAGCAGTAAATATTCTTCTCTGCTAGTAAATACATTTTTTACACCTTGAATTTGCGTCGTCGGCTTCACATTCCAAAAGTGTCATTTTCTCACACAAATTTTATCACGCATTTACCTGCATTTCCGATTCTTTGTACAATGAATGATGTATACTACATAAATGTTAATATGGGAAAAAAATTACATTTTTTCTTATTCCTTGGTTTTTGATTATCTGCTTCTAATTATATTTCTTTTTCTTCATACTATTTATTTTTCATTTATACACAATACAATGTAAATTTGCATAAAGTATATAAAAGACAAAGTTATACTGCGTTTCGATGAGATTTCAACAAAAAGATTGCACGTCTTCTTTGAGTTTTTATTGTATAAAATTACACCTCTTTAAAGGAAATAATTGATATAAAGCAATAACAAAAAAAAAAGTTATATTTAAAATTACTTGATTATAAAAAATATGAATTTGTGTACATATACACTAACTTGCAACGTAGGTGTAGTGTTGTCAAATTAAAAAATACTAATTTTTAATTCATGATACATCTTTATTTCATAAAATTCTATTAGTATAATGGATTTTTTAAATATGCATAAATGAATAAAATTAACTTTTTAAAATATGCTGACAACATTACGATGAACAAAGTTTGTCATTTTCATCAAATTATTTTTTTGATAAAATTTCATAAATACATATTAAATATATATAATAAATAATAAAATATAATAATTAATCGTATGACAAAAATATTCTAAATTATATACTTATATTGATATTACATTATACATACACGTACAAATTATAAGTATTATATGTTTACATGGAATAAATTGATATGTTGCTCATTTTAAATAGTAAGTGTTATCAAGTTTTAAAAAATTGCGTGCCTTTTTGTCTATTAATATTTTATGAATATTTTATATTTAAAGCATTTTCATAAAATTTAATACTATTTCAGTAAAAATTATGATTATATTCTTGAGAATTATTTTAAATAGATAAAGTATTTTTAAGTTTTTATATTCCAATTTTCTTGTTATGTGGATCCATTTATTTTAAAATTTGCATTTAATTTTATAATAAATAATCATGTTTGCTCCTGTTTGAATTAATATTATAATAAACTTTGTTAAAAAGGGTTACAGACGCATTATTATTTTATGATTTATATTTGTGAAAATAAACTATTCTTTGTCATTTTTAGTTTTATTCTAGATTAATGAAAAAACAACAAATTAATGGCAAACTATTAAATTAAAAAAAAAATAATAAGCAATAAATATTATTAGCAATTAATTATTTGTTAAAGTAGCGCTTTTGGATAAATAATCCATGTTCTCATTATAAAATATGCCTTTATAAGAAAGGATCTCAATAAATTACAGCACCGTGATATAATAAATAGGTCTTATAAACATTTCTTATGTTTTATATAATATGATGGTTTGTAGTTGATTAGAAGTGTGTAAGTGATTAATGAATCAAAAACGATTAAAAAATTCTTATGAAGATTAACTACTTCTATGTCCATAATATGATTTAATGCATAGCATTCTGCTATATAATTGATATTGATCCAGTGAGATGAAATTAATAAAAACAAAAGGTTGGTTTTTGTAGACGTTTCAAAAAGAAATCCCTTGACCTTATGAAGATGGTGATTAAATTACAAAAATAATTTTAATATTATATAATATTCATACACATATACAAAAAAAGTTAATAAAAAGAAATAAATACCAAGGTAAATCTAGTATGACACATAATCATTGAAACGTCAAAATTACGAATGTAAACAGAAGTGCGTGTACGTCATAATACTTAGAGCTGACTCATATCAACTATTTAAATTTTGAATATCCTCTTGACGTTTGAGATAATTATTATATATTTTTATTTCATCAACATTTTCAATATAATTCTGTTTTTATAATTAGTTTCCCTGTCAAGTATCGAAACATTGTCTCAATCTGTCTTATGTTAATATTCATATTAACATGTACCAACAATTAAACTATTAGTTTTATCTTTTTTATGTTCATTAATACGTCTTTTTAAGCTGCATTTTGTTTCGCGCATATATATGACTGAACAGTAATTGCACTTCATTTTGTGGACTTAAATACTCTTAGAATCCTAACTTTTGATTAGATCTTTGCCTACTTTAATAATTCAAATATGTCTATGTTTTGTCATAGAAATTAAATGTATTCCATACCTCATATTTTGAAAAGGATCTTTTTTTTCTAATGAGCAATTGGCCACAATATTTATAAAATATTAAAGTTTTTTTTATAAATAATTAAGTTACTGAAACCACAAAATTTATCATAGCTATAATCAAGTTTTAAAAAAAATTTTCTGAAATCGAAAGCAATCGTTTTAAGTTTAAAAGTTTTTTACTATAAATGCATTTATAAATTTTTTTTTCTCAAAGATAACTGAAAAATAATCAGAATTATCTAATGTTTTTATTTTAGTATCTTTATTGAAAGCTATATCATTTGATTAAATATTAAAATTTATTTCCGCTAATCAACTGTAAAAATTTTCATTGACGTAGATACCGATATCTTCCTCAAATTAAAACACGCGAAAAAGCTTCCTCTTTAAAAGGAGTTTTAAACATAAAAATAGAAGGATGATGCTTTATACCTACTCGTTTTAAATTTGGTGTGATGCATTATACAAAATTAGAAGAAAAATATTAAAAAAAAAAAAGTAGCTCTTGATGTTCAATATTGTTCATGATTTACGTTAGCATTAGATAAGTAAAACTATTCGTTTTGATTAAATCTTTTATCGATAAATTATGAATATGTTCTTGTACCATAAAATTCTGTAAATCATTGGTTTATTTTTTGTATACACAGTTATTAGTATGTATTCTTCTTGGATTACAATACCACTCGTATGTAAGCGACTTACACGAGCAAATGCTGGCTACTGGAACTTTCGGTGGCTACCTAATAATCCTTGTTGGTCTATTTGCTGGAGGAATAATGTCGACTCCAGTAAACCGACGAGTGGTAAGTTTTATATTACGTATTTCTATTATATAATTTACTTCAATATTTTAGATAAAATGCAGATAACTGTAAAAAGTATATCAATATTAAATTACACTTTTCATATAATTTTCATTGAAATAAAAATTTATTAAAGAAAAATTGAAAAATAGCAGAGTCATTGTAGATATTTATATTCAAGTTTTTAGCACAATCGTACCTTCAAATATTTACAAAAATATAAATTATTTAATACTTAGAGAAGGCACATGTAAATAATTCCAAATTGAAACATATATAAGAATCTTAAGAAAGACTCGTGGCCAGAGTCTTGAGAGGTAAAAGGACTAAAGTGGTTAATTAATTGTTTCAGGACTTGTTCTTTAGCTTGGTTGGCTGTGCATTGTTCATTGCTGCCGGTTCAATTATAATCAGCAACCACCAGTATTTGGTTAACAGTTCTCTACGTGACAAATACATGGCCAAAGGTTCTATCAGTATCATTGAGGGCATCATATTTCTCATAGACGCCGTTCTCACCTTCCGAGGCGAAGCATAAACAAGTCTTCGTATTACTACTATCCTACCTTAAATTAAAATCTGTTTGTTAATTTGTTACTATAATTAAAGATGTTCGATACTTTTGCTCTTTAATCCATTTTGGCATCAATCAAAATATAATATATTTCAATTAAATCCTAAATGATTATCTGCCATTTGAATCGACAGATTGCATACAAAATGGACCGATTATCTTATTTTCAAGCATTTATTAAAAAAAAAAGTTTCATCCAGTAATCTAATTCAGAATAATTTTTCCTGTGGATTACACTCCATTTAATGTACAATCTTTATCTAGAAAATGTAGTTCAAAATCTCATAAAATATATGATAGATAAACAATAGATCGATTGGTAAAGTGCAAAATATATACCTATAATTGTATGCCTGATAAAACTATTTGCTACTCTTACTTTTCGAATATTGAAATCTTGAGAATCAATTGAAAAATCAATATTATTATAAATAAATGTAAATTAATTTTTTGTGAATTTCAAAAATATCTGTTTCAAAATAAAATAATCATATTATGTTTTAATAAAAATTATGTTGATATTGTTTAATTGCTTCAAGAGAAAAATATATTATTTATACTAAATTTTTTGTCACTTTATTAAACCTATACAATTAAATATATATATATATATATATTTATATGTATAATACAATATAAATATTAAAATCGAAAGATTTTATTTTTCTTTCAATATCTATCAATATTACATGTAAATCAAAATTGTAAATCAATAAATCTAAATGTATATCACGAATATTTTTTAATCACATGAAAATAAATGAATAATTTAAGCTTATTTATAATTATAACAAATATTTTTATTTTTAAACTATGTATTGATTAAATACTATCTGCCTGAGATTTGTGTTTAGAATATTTTTTCAATGTTTTATAAAATATACTGTACATGCACAGTATTTTTAAGCTGTAAATGTTTATCGAAATAAATGGCAACCATAGAGTTAATATAAATTATTTTGAAATTAATTATGCTTCATTCCTTTTAATATATATTAATAGTACAAAATAATCAATATACAATATTTTTCATTGTTTCAATTATAATATTTAGGTAATTACTGAAAATTTATTAATTTTATATGAAATACAACATTTCTAAATATCAGTAAATATACTACTATTTACTAATTGACAATATAAAAAACCAGTAATTCTACTAATTTATTTGAGACAGTTATTTAAAATATGAATAGTCTTTCATTTTGAATGTAATATGAATTCATTCGTAAATAATAATTTTTAACAAAACTACAATATAAACATATATACTTATTAAATATTCTATTTTTTTAAGGAGTATTTTTTTAATTTTCATAATTTTTTTAAAATCATACTTAGTACATAGAGAGCCTATTAGCTAAAAAAATTGGATAAGCATAAATCTTTTTAAAATGAAACATCCATATATATTTTGAGTATTTACTGTAATTAATTGTTTTTAAAAAAATTGAAAGTAGAATCATATATTATTAAGAATTTAAACCTTATTTATATAAACCTGTAATAATATCAGCAGTATTAATTAAGAATTATCATTATATTATGCATAATAAATTAATATAAACGCTATTTATTAATCACAATTGTTAAAGGTTTTAATTCTAAAAAATAAACATATTAGATATGAAATTATCATCTTTAATCATAAATATCTACTTGGATTTATTTAAAAAAAAGTGGAATTGTTTTACCTCTGTACACGTAAATTTTCATACATTTATTTGCAGTATAATATAATTTTTCTCATTTGTTAAATTAAAATTTATTAAATTTTTAAAGTATATACAATATTTCTGTTAAAAATGTATCATTATATGAATGGTAAAAGTTATAAAACTATATATGGTAAAAGTTGCAAGAAAATATAAGATAAATTTCCGGTTTTATTAATTACATTCAAATTATTTATTTTTGTAATGCTAGCAAAGTACAAATAATAAATGTCTACATAATATTGTATTTTTATTTATTTTAATTTTGAATAAAAAGTACAATTAATAATGCAAACAAATTTTTTAAATATTTTTATCTTATATTAATAATAATAAGTTAAGCTATAAATGTAAATAAAAATATATGCATTTATTTATTTATGTACAGTTAATTAATTAACAAACCTCTCAATATTATATATTTAGTTCTTACAGTATACAATATCAATGAAATCATTCTTTATGATTAAAAAATGTTTTAAATAATTGAGTACAATATTAAAAATATTTATTTCGGTGATGTCATTTAAAATATATAAGATATTTAGAAATCGAAAAAAGAAATTCACAAAATTCATTATTTTCTACTTAGTAAAATAACGAGACAATTTTTTGGACATCCATAATCTGATAAATGCCTTGGCTTGACAAATTTTGTCATTATTGGAGTTACACATATTTTAAATGAATAAATACTTTGCTGATTATTATTTTGAATTAAGAAAAGTATAATATTATTCATAGAAAAGAATTAAATTTAATTAAAAATTTAAAACATTAAAATAAATTAAAAGGAAAATTAAATTTTTGAAAAAAATACAAGAAAAACAATATTAACATGGGAGAAAGGAAAATAATACAAATACAACATATTTTTATTTGCAAAAATATATATTCATGTGAAAAAAATTTATAAAAAAATATTTCATTATTTTTATAGTATAAAATTATATGCAATACTCGTTAACGGAAATAAATAAAATGTACGAGCAGGCGTAAGAAAAAATTCCTCTTGTTACGAAAGCTTCCCCAATCTCTAAAAGTAAAAATGTGGAGTACGAATTAAGGTGCAATTGCAATGATTGCAATTAAATTTGCGAAGATACAGTTCAAATAAATTAAAATTAGAACATAATAAATCCTGCCACTCTTACTAATCGTTAAACAAAAAAATAGAAAAAACCTCCCCGTATATATTCTAACTTTTCCCAAAATGCTGTGATAAAAATCGAGTCAGATAAAAATCAGCCTTATTACTTTCAATACACACCATATATATATACACTTTTTCAAGCCTATATATTAAAAATACTACTATTAAAAATATACTATTAAAAATATATACTATTAAAAATATAATATTCTATTAAAATATATATAAAAATATATATATTAAAACTATTAAAAATATATACTATTAAAAATGCTGAGATTCATGCATCAGTAATAACCATATTTTTGTACTGTATTAGTGGTAAGTTAAATGTGAATCTAGGCATAGATTTAACGATGAATTTATTTTTACAATTTTTAATTAAAACCACTTTTTATCAATGTATGTGTAGGTATCTTTTTTAAATAATTAAGTTATATACATGGATGCTTACATTTATATAAAAGTGTTATTGATATAGTAGAAAAATATATTACTTTATGCATATAAAATAGTATATAAGTTTTACGTATATTTAATTTTAATTCTTAATTTCATATATTTATTGTATGTAAATAAAATATATTTCAATAATTCAGAAACAATTATAGTTATTCAAAACAAATCATATTTAAAAAATACATGTTTAAAATTTTTTTTATTTTTATAATAAAATTTTTTATTGGATTATATATAAATTTTTAACTACAACATAATTAGAATTAAAATAAGATTATTTTTTTAAATACATTATTTATTGATTTCTATTGATTCAAATTTTTACTATTTTTCAAAAGCTAATGCAAAATGACATAAATCTGTATTTTTCATATAACTAAAAATATTTTCAGAACATGTATCAGGTAATTCTAGTTTAATAATATAAGTTAAATGTTCTTTCACTATTTTTAAAAGAATTGATCTTATCAAACCTTTTATAAATTGTTTAATTATCAAATTGTTGTACATAACAAAATTCACATTACAATTCATTCTAATTGATCGTCTAAAATCACTATTTTTTACTCGCAATGCAATTTTATTAATATTCATAAATAGCAAATCATGAAATGATGCATATTTATCTATTTTAATATTTTTTAAGGTTTTAATTTCGTTGGTACATTGATCAACGAATAATTTACTGTATTCTTCATTCATAGCATTGATTCTCTTATACTTTAAAAATTCTTTCTTAATGTTTTCATCTACGTATAATCCAACAATTTCAAGTTTTTGTATATGTTCTAAAATTAATGAAACTTTTTCTCTATTGGATAGCATCCAATTTTCTGATTTATAAAATGATATATCCATATAATTGATATTGCCGAAATCCAAAAGATATCGAAAACTTTTGATATTACAATTCTCAAAGTGTTTCATATTCCATTCCATTGAAATGCGTAAGAGTATTAACAATTCAATTTTTCTACTAATGTTTAGATCTGATTTATTTTTAACTACTAACGAAATGATTTCGAGAAAGTTTTCTGTATTATTTAGATCAAAACTTTCACAATTGTTTCTCTTGGGCATTTTAAATTCAAATATATACATATTATTAAAAGTTGCATTGTGATTTAAAAGTACTTCTACTGTCTTGACGTAGTGCGATGCAATAGCCATTTGAAGGGGCGTATGTCCATTTGCATTTTTTGCTTCGATATCAGCTCCACAGCTTAACAATAAATCTAAAATTTCAGCTTTTTCCTCATCGTTTAAATCATGTTTTTTTACAGTGAGAATTGTTTGATGATTTGAAAATACTTTTTTACCATCTATAATGAGATGTAATAACGACTCTTTGGACTTATTACAAAATTTTATATTTGCATGTCGTTCTAAAAGGATGTAAAACTTTTTTTTTTGTATAAGTTTGATTATCTGAATTACTTCATTCCAAAAGTCGGAGTTTTCTATTTTTATTTTTTTATTAATTGCATTTTTTAACTCTTGATAATCATATTTAAAAACATGAAATAAAGGTGGTGTGTCGTTTGAATCCAATGCATTAGTATCAGATCTATATTGCACTAATAAATTCATAATATTAATCTGATCATTTTTTGTTTTGATCAGTTCTATTATTTCATTGGGAGTATTGACATTTGACGTTTCAATAATTTCGCAGATTTTTTTTGAATTGAACTGACACGCCAGGTGTAACGGAGTACGTCTATAGATATCTTTAGCGTTAACATTAGCACCATACCTTAACAAAATATCTACAGCTGTAAAGTTTTCAAATTTTACAGCTATATGCAATGGTCTGTAAAATACAGAATTGCTACTGTAAAAGTATTTTTTTGGATATGCATTGGCATTGACGCCATTTTCAAGAAAAGAGAGTAAAATGTGCAAATTACTGGTGGTGCAAGCAATGTGAAAATGAGACAGACCATCTTCGGTAAAGGGATTAGCCTTAAAGTCACATTGTGAAAGTAGAAAGTCAACCATTTGTCGATTATTCATTTCATATGCTATATGAAGAGGTGTTTTCTCTTGAGAATTGACCACGTTTATTGAACTTCCTGCTGCTATTAAGATTCTCGCTGTATCAATATCATTCATGTATACAGCAATGTGTAAGGGAGTATCAAATTTTTTATGAATTTCTCTATTGCTTTTGAGACATCCTTCATTAATAAGCCACACAATAGTTCCCTTATCTTTATTTAAAATTGCTTGTATCAATGTCTTGTGCTTTGGATCATAATTCCATTTCCAAATAAGTTGTTGTCCATTTGCAGGATATTCTTGAATGGAATGATACGTTTCGGAAATAGAGATGTCGTTCATTCTTTTTTTTTTTTTTTTTTTTTTTTATTCTAAGTTTTACCGATAAGTAAAATTACATTATGTGTGATATCCATATAGTATCATAAATTTAATAAATAAATCATATAATAGAGTATGATTGAAATAGTGATGATGTAAAATCAAATTAATTGTTCCGGCTATATAATGGATATCTCTTGTAAAGATTCTGAAATAAAAAATACTGATATTTTAAATTGTAATAAATATATTTTTTCAATAATTGAAAAATGAATAAATAAATAATAATTTAATATACAATGTACGTGATTTGTAAAAAATAATTAATAAAGTAATAATTTTTGTAAAACATTATATATGTATGCAAAATGAAAATGAAAGACATTAATATACTTGGACAAATTAATTGCTCTTTTTTTAAATAAAAGATTACATAAAATTTTAAATAAAATTGTAATATAAAGTATATAAATAAGTTCTTTTAATTTAATTTTATTAAAGAAAGATGTGCTCTGTTGGTGTAATTTAATTAAAAATATTTATAATAATTAATATTAAATGATTTTTCATTATAAATATTTAAAGTTTATACAATTATATTTGTATTTTTTTGTTCTTATGTATAATGTTGCAAGTAATTGGTTATAAAAATGATTTTCCATGACAATAATATAACATAAATATTTTAATTATGAATATATAATTCAATTTATTAAAAAGGGTTATTGATTTAAGATTTATTAATTTCAATTTTTTATATTTTCATTATACTTTGCTTGTCATATTGATAAGTTGTCGTAGCTTAAGCGTGAATGTTGATCAAAATGTATTTCTGGCGTTGAATTTTAGAAGGTAAAATTGGCACTACTCCAGATATTTGGGAAGGCCCTGAATTATCTTAATTCTTCTCTCAATTATGTTTGATTCTTAAATATTTTTCACTTCCTCAACAATTTTTATTAGTCTTACAATCGTCATATTAAAAGTAGCTTATCTTTTTTTGGAATCGTTTGATTTAATTTTTAATTAGTCTTGTGTAAAATTAATTTAATCGTAAAATTTGTCGTTACAGTAAGCTGAAATAAATGTGGAGTTGGTGTATACGTGGAGTTAGTTAAAATTTATAGTCCAATATTTGTAAAAATCAATTTCTCATTTAAATTTTTCTTAATTCATGTACAGAGTCAATACATCAACAAAGTGTGTTATTTTTTTTTATTTTCTTTCGTCTAGTGTGTTGCATTATAATATTGTATGAATTGGTTAGCAATTTTTCATTTTTAACACTTTATATATAGCTCATCATTCAAAGTATTTTAATTTGAATAATCTATTATATAAAAACACATCAATGTTACAAAAATTGTATTGAAATTTAAATATTATATATCTTGACGTCTATTAATATTTATTTACGTTTGTATAAAATTTTTTTATAACATAGACTTAGCAACTAAAAGTCAATTTTTAAAAATTATGTGATGTAAATTTATTGAAATGTGATAAGTGATTCACTTTTAATGAGTACTAATTACTACTTCAATGAACACGAAAACTAGTTTCAACAGTACTTATCGAATCATTTTGAACACGCGATTTTGTTTCATTTAAAATAATAATCATAAATAAGTTTAATATTTTGTTTTTTATAAATTCTTCGCATTAACTTGTATTTCAACTCACTTAAAATAATAAATAGTCTTTTGGTTTAATCACGTTTATGATTTTATTTATCGAATTTTTTTGCACTTAAAGTATTTCTTTTACGACATTGCAAATCTTAACTTTCTTAAATTTTTTCTTCAAACAAGTCTGCTTTACTATATTTTAATACAATAAAAACATTTTTTAAGTCATTTTAAAAGTTATAAAATGAAAATTATAAATAAATTATAAATAAAATATAAATAACTGTGGGGGATAATTCGAGTATTTTTTAATAATTTTTTTTTTATTTTTTAATTATATAAAAAAGACTAATGATAAAATTTAATTTTAAATGGAGCAAGTTCAAGAATTCTTTCCTGAACCTTATGATATTTTTATTTAAACTCGATTCGAGGAAAAAAATTGTATTGGGGTTGAATGATAATATGTCAAATAAACTATATTACATTACCTATATATATCACCAAAAATAGTTTTTCGACTTCAGAAGATAAATACATCTTCTTAATCATCATATATCATTATAATTATTTATATTGTTTACATTTATATATTTTTTTTATTTTTTTATACTACAATATTATGAACATTTATTATATTAGCATAATAATTATATAAATTAATAATTCACATATATATTTATAAAGTATGTACGAGTTTATTCAGTAAGAATCTATATTACTTTGAATATTAAAACAATTTTCTGTGTTTATAGTATAAATTGAGAATATTTGTGTTCACAGTAGTAATTATTTTATAATATGAATTGATAAAATTAATTTTTAGGACTTGTTTTAAATATTTCAAATGAATAAAATATATTTGTGTTATCGCGGGTATTTTGGTATATTATACATTTAAAAATTATTATTCCCATTATATATGTGTGTATATTTAAATTGTAATAACTAGGAATATAATATAAAATATAAGGCAAAATTTTAAAAATGCGCGATACAAAAACTATAAAATAAAAAAGCTTTTTCTTACGTAAGTAATTAGACAAGTCCAATAGTAGCCGATTAGAAAAATGGTACCAGACTGCATTAGAAAAGATCACTATATCATCATACTGTGCTCATAATTTTATTTGTAATGATCGATCATCTGTGATCTAGAAACAAGAAATAACGTTGTTTTGACACTGTTATCATAAGAAGAGGATCCGCGCCAAATTTGAATTCAGCTTTCGTAACTAAAACTTATTCTTTAAATGATATTAGCACTTCTGGACACATTAAAATTTTTAATATTGCAGACAAGCAATAAAAAAAAAAATTTTTTTGCGAAATTGAAACTGTCTGTGATGCTATAACAGCATCGTCCTTGTGATTATCTAAATTTGTTGTGCAAAGTTTTCACGTATTATCGTTATAAAATATATTTTATTATTCATATTGATTACAGTTATAGGATAAGCAATAATATGAATCAAATAAAAGAAAAAATAATGAAAAAATAAACTGTATTATGAATAGCATAATAATTTTTAGGCATTTGTACTTTAAATTTATTTTTATATTTCTTATGTATAATTTCTTATTAATCCTCCGTCTACGGTATTTAATTCAAATCCTTTCGTCTTTTCATCACTTTTTTACTTAATCTCCGTTCTATGATATTTACATAATCTACCGTACAACAGATGTTTGTAAGTGATTACTGAATGTACAGTAAGTTTGTATTTATTGGAAAAAAACAAACATGGCGTATAAAAAATCTTTATCTCACACTTACAGGTATAAAACAAGTTATCAATAGCGCCTCTAACGGATTTATGGACAAACTTCCAAAAAAATTTTGTTAGTGCTTAAACCTGTATTTCGAAGTATAGTAACTTTAATTAAGTATACAATGTGCAGGTGCAAAAAACCTGATATATTAAAATACTTTGAGCGCTATACTTCCTACAATAAGGATTAATATATTTTGAACCATTGCAAATTACATTTTGTTTTGATTAAAGAATATTGGTAATCAAAACTTTAATAAAATTAAATTTGTATATGTTCATACAAAAATATAAAATATAATAATATTATAATTAAAAATATATTTAACTATATCATTAGAATAGTATTCAAAGTATTTTAATACATCAGAATTTTTTCATTCGTATTTTATATATCTATAGACACATTTTTTTTAAGTAAATCATATAACACTTGTAAAAGTTGTTAAGCTTATTAAAAATTATTTTTTAGGATAACTTTTATTTTTCTTATACATTTAGAAAAGCAAATTTCATATCTTTATGAAGGAATTTTTAACTATGTTTAACAAATAATACAAATTATAGTACAAACTTGATTACCAGTAGTGACACATGAAAAAAACATATGTAATAATTTTAAATAATAATTATGTCATTAAATATAATTAATAATAAAGCATTCTTAAATGAAAATGCTAATTTACTACAATATAGATTATTCTTTGCTAGATAGCTCATATCAATTCTCTCATTTAAAATTGAATTTTTTCAATGATCAATTATGTTTATATTTAGCCAGTTTTCTTCATCTTAGGTTGTTTATAAAAAATTATGACAAGTTATAAATAAAGTAACACTGTATACTCCTTTATTTATTGATTTTGTTTGTATAAAAATGGCAACCGTTTATTAATGGTACCTTAGTTCTTTTAAGTATCAATAAATAAAATAAGAAACTATCAAAATTTTGTATCTTTTAATTACGCTTCTTATTAACAGTAGTATTACACATATTAAATTTGACAAATATATATTTTTCAAAACAGTAATCCTTATTTAAAATAAAAATAAAAATCCTTTGTATTATTGTACTTATTATAATTTTTCAAGAGCTATATTGATATTAAGGATTAAGTTACATGATGCATGTTTATAAATTCTTTTTTCTTAAGAGTAATTACATTTTACCATAAGAAAAATCAATAAAAAAGATCATACATAAAATAGAGTATTACATTATATTCAAATTATAATTTTGTAACAGTTATTGTTTATTTTTACACTTAACAGCATTTGAGAATTAATTAAGACAATAGTTGAGAATGTATTGTATAAAAATTTATCAAAAATATTCTATCATTTTAATTGGATCTTAAAAATAAAAAAAATATATTTAATTCATCAAATTTTTGGACAATGATAAGAATATTTTGTATTTGAAAGTTATTCTAAAAATTTACTATTTATAATATACTTTTAAAATTATTCGACTGATAATATAAAAAAAAAAAAATGAATAGGCACATGTAGTTGTATATTATTTTAGTTTAGATTCACATTCTAATTAAATTAGAATGTGGATTTATAAGTCCTTTGATTTTCATATATTAAAAAATCATTTACTTCATTTTGTTAATTTCTGAATAGATAATATAGATAATTTATAAAATAGATATCAATATGTATTAGTATTACTATTATTATAAAAGAATTGATGATCTAATTTTTACAATTGATTTGCATTGATAAAGCTCTAAAATGAATTACAAAAACAATTTAAACATACATATTTTTGGTATTATACACAATTGAGAAGAACTATAAAATTTGATTTTCTAGATATAATAAAAAACTATTTTATTAATATTATAAAAGTATTGATGTATTGGTATAAATTTTTATGAAATTATTGGCTATAATTAGTAAGCATATAATTAAAAAGATAAATTTACAAAGTATCAATTTATGTTTATTAAATGTATTTGTTCATTGTACTTTAGAAACAGTATTGAAATATTTAAGACAAGTTATTAATGATTATAAAAAAAGCTCCATATAACAAAATGTATTAAATACTTGTAATCATATATATATGCGCATTACTAAAATTTGTTTTAAATATGAAAAACTAAAATGAAAATCATTTTTTTTTCATAAAAAATGAAAATTTTGGTAATATTTATCAATGTAGAATATTTTTTAAAAATTATTGTTTCATAATGTAAAATAATATTGGTATATTAAAAAAATTAATTATAATATTTAAATAAAATACAATATATTGTATAACTCAATTATAAAACTTTTAAATAACAGTTGTAAAATACCAAGCAAGCAATTAAAAAGACATAAAGCATTTGTTAGAGGTTACTATAGAAGTTTCAATTGCCTCAATGTTATACAATGGAGAATAATACTTCTGTTATTTTTTTATTCATATATTTTACACAAGTGTATTTGTATACATAGTAATTTATTTGTATGATATAAGAAGTATGCTTATGTACAGTATATGTTACAATGGAATGATTGCTGGTAAAGTATTGTAAAATCTATTTAGAAAATAATGTACGTTTTCGTGGTATTGATCTTTTATAAAGTTACGTTGGAAAAATGAAAATAACAGGACTGAATTTCAACAAATACAAGTTTTGACGAAACATAGAAACACATCGATGAATATCACGTACGAGAATAATAATTCTATTTGTGCAAATTTATGCAAAATATATGGAGATAGGGTTGTGATCGGAAATGTTAAAACATGACGTATTTAAAGAATTCAGTCTTTTCAAAATAATCAACAAAGTGTAGAGAAACATGCAAAAAGAATTTTTTTTAGCGAAACACGTTGAAAAATAAAAGTGCTGCACGCAACGAATGTGTGGTTGAGTTAAAAATCCAATAAAAAGTTATAAAGCAATTATTTGTTTTTTAAGTATATATAAATGTATGATTGGCGGAGAACTCAAAATTACAACTTTTTGGAATAATTATGGATTATCTGCGTTGTGTATTTGTTGTACGCGAGCAGACGATTCCGGTGAGACAAGGAGGGCCGCCAAATTAAGAAGGAATGATGGATAAATCATCGGAATGACCAAATGTCGCCAGGGCGATGAAAAAATGAAACTATCGACGGAATATTCGGAGCTCCACAGCTGATTCTCGCGAATCGTCGAGTCCAGCCGCGGAGAGGAGAGGAGAGGAGAAGAGAGGTAGGAGGTGGAGGAGGAGGAGGAGGAGGAGAAGAGGAGTGGCGGAGGATAAGAGGAGAGGAGAGGAGAGGAGAGGAGCTCGAGTTTTTACACTAAATATAATATAATATACGAGTGTATGTAATGTAAAATAGGAGGTCCGGAGCAGGAAGGCGCCCTCACGGATAAAAAAAGAAACGGCAACGAGAGGGACAGACACAGAGTGAGAGAGGAGCAAGAGACAGATAGGGAGGCACGCAATCTCTGGTCTGCGGGTCCGACCGTTTGGAGCCTCGTCTCTTAATTTGACACACAGAGGGCACTTATGTGTGCGGCACTTATGTATTGTGCGCGGTCGTCGGATAGACAAACCATCACGCATCCCTATACTTACAATAGAAAATCATACTTTATTTACCGCGCACGCCGTCGCTACCGCCTTGGCGACTAAGAAAGAGACGGAGAGAGAAATTACAAGTTATGTGGTGGTGACAGTGCTCCTGTTGTCGAGCGAACCAGTAAGATAGTTGCGCATGTGTGTGTGTGGTGCTACGATTCCCACAAGAGGTATAGCTTCAAATGTGCCTCAAGAATGTCGAACCCTGGCGGTAGCAGGACCGCGGCGACGAAGATCCGCCTAACGAGTGAGTGTGACCCAATGCACCCTGACGCCCCGTGCAATTCCTCCTTGGGCCTCGGGTTTACACGCACCTTTTCCTCTGTTTTTGTTGTGCATTATTCAATATGGCTTCACTATAAGGATAAAGCGAGAGAGAGCGAGAGAGAGGGTGGGAGGGAGGGAGCGAGAGAGCGAGGCATACATGTACTCTGGTGCATCTTCTCCTCGTCGATGCTATTGTGAAAAATGCAGTGCAAGCTCTTCTATTATTATGACCTTTGGGGCCTTTCCTTCTACTCCTCTCTTCGAGCACACAATCTACATTTTTTCTCCTATAATAGGCAAAGTGCATTGCATTTCCCTACTGAACGAGTGGAATGATAAAGAGCAAAAGAATTTTCTTTATAGTACTCAACTTTTTAGAGGAAGGACTAAACCTCTTTTCAATTTTTATGCACTGGTTAATTATCACTGAGTGGTTTTTTCTTTGTAACAAATTTTGAAGTTTTAGAGCTACAATATTATAAAAACCATGATTCTAATTTGTCAATTGTACATGCAGCTTTCTTGACTCATTAATTAATTAGAAATAAATAAATAATTAAAAATTCTTAATTCTTACAAATGATTGCAACAAGCCTATTTATTTGATTATAGATTGTAGCACTTTTTTTTTTTCATAAAGTATTAAAATTTTAATAAATTTTGTAACTGCTATTTTTAAGTGCTTTCTAAATCAGTTTGTAATGATGTTAATGGTTACACTGTATTATTGATTATAAAATTAAATTGTTCTGGGGTGTAATTTTGTATTATTTTAAGCCATTGTAAAACAGTAGCATGTTCAGTATAATGAAGTAACTTTAAATCAAGTTGAACAAAAATCTTTAATGAATGCCCTTTTTTTAATTTTATTCCTTTAACTATATAGAGCAGTACTCTTAATTTGATCTAGCAATTAAAAAAATTATTTTAAAAACTAATAAAAAATAACTTATTAAAATAAATCAATAAAAAGTTAATATATTTATTATTCGTTTCAGTTAATAACAGTGATGATATTTTTAAATAATTAAATTAATTTATAAGTAAAACTTGTGATGAAAAAGTTTATCAAATGTATCAGATATTTTGACTGTATAAATTTTATTATAAATAGATAATAGTGTAATTCATAAATATGCTTAAGCATTGAGTATACTTTTATACTAATAATTTCAATATTTACAATTTTAAGTTATGATATGCAAGTAATGAAATTTTTGTTTAATAAAACTGAAATATATATATATATATATATATACATGTATATATATAATATTGAATGTTAAATTAAATTCATGTTATTAAAAAATGAATAAATCTGTATTAAATTTAATCAATATAAATATCAACTGAGTCAAATAAAAAAATTTAAACTAATAAATTAATTATTAAAAATTTGTTTTAAATTGATAATTGTTTGTACATTTTAATTTTTCAATTTTACTCATATGTACTTACTTTAAAAAGACAAGTTACTACTTATCTCTGTTATTCTGAAATTGATTTTTTAATTTTTAAATTATATTTATTCGACATTATAAATAATTGAATAATGCAATTAGAATTATTTTTAATTACAATATAAATCATTATTTAATACAACTTTGATTCATTTTCAGTCTTATGTGCTCGCAATCTTGCTAGGAAAGATCTTTTTCGTAAGTTATTACGTTTTTATAACTTATAAATTCAATTTACCAATTAAATTTAAAAAATATCTAAATTTCAAAAATTCAATTTTTAGGTTTACCAGACCCTTTTGCTAAAATCACCGTTGATGGTTCTGGTCAATGCCACAATACCGATACGTGTAAAGCTACTCTAGATCCAAAGTGGAATCAACATTATGATTTGTAAGATATAAACATTTTACTTCATTATAGTATGATTAATAATTATATTATAATATTTCATAAAAAAAACTATTTAATGTATATTTATTCTGTATATTTAAAAAAAAATTCATTCTATTTTATTGCAAAATAATTCATATTTATAAATTTTTATATCAATACTAATTATATCTATAAATTGAAATTAGATACCTGAATTTAAAAATATTAAATATTTTACATAATTTACATATTTTCATATAAAACGAATTAATATCATAATCTATTAAAAACTATAAAGATGTACTTAATACTTTGTAATAATTGCCTAATTTTTTTTTTAATTAATTAGATACATTGGAAAGAATGATGGCATCACAATATCGGTTTGGAATCACAGAAAAATTCATAAAAAGCAAGGTGGAGGATTTTTAGGATGTGTTCGAATATTGTCTAACACAATTCAAAGACTTAAGGATACTGGATGTAAATATATCTATAAAATATCACTTCTACTATTAATTTAATCATCAATTATCTAAATTTAAAAAAATTTATAGTTTTTATATTTTGATAAAATATTACTGACGAATTAGTTACAATTTAATGCGTACATATAGTACATGTTTTATAGATGTTGTACCTATTTATAGAGATTATAAAAATGTAACTTAATTTTTTTTTTTTTTTTTTAGTACAATTAAATTTTTTAATATAAACAATTGTATTTTTACTAATTAAAAGAAAACTAAATATAATTGTTAAATTTGAAAAATCTCAGAAGTTTAAAATTATAAAATTTAAAGTGTATATAGTATATATATCGGAAAGAATAATATCAAGAAACATAAAATCAAATATCAATGGATATAATTAGGGCTTGTGGGTAAATAAAATAAAATAAATAATGAATATCATGTATAATTCAAAATATATATTGAACAATACAGATAAAATCATTAGATAAAAAATATATAAATTGATATAAAGTAAAATAATTATAACTGGGTTACCACAGTTTTGCAGTCCTTTTTAAATACTCTCTTTTTTACATTTTTATGGGAAACAATTTTTCATTAATTCAAGATTTAATTTGTATTTAAATAAAACCGTTTTTCAATTTTAAAAATTATGATTATTTTGGTAAGCTTATTTTTTTAAATTACAAAACTTAATAATTTTTACAGTTCACAACCGTTAAATAAAAAATACGCGTCAGATTATAATAAAAAGATGTTCTAATTTATTGTATAAGTAATACATAACTCAGTTGTTGTGATATTGAGATTTAAAATGTAAAATTTATTACAATGTATTCGTAATTATTTCATGACTAAATATTTTTTGTATAGATTTTTAACATTTAATTATTGAATTATTAAAAAAATAATTAAAATATAATGTTTATATTCTTATTATTATGCAAAAAATTGGATACATATATTTTTTAAAATATGATTTAACCAAGATAATAATTACAAATGTTAATAGCTGATAAGAGATTTATGCAATAATTTTCTTTCAACTGTTTATATATACATATATATACACGTATATATATATACATGAAATTTATTATTTTTATTATTAAGACGTAACCATTGCGTAATTCTAATTTAGTGATATTAATGTTTCGATAGATCAACGTTTGGATCTGTGCAAAGCCAACTCGGATGATACAGACGTTATAAAGGGTCAGATCGTAGTATCTTTGTTATCGCGCGATGGTCACAATGGTGCCGTTAGCAATACTGTTGGACATAATGCTGTTGTCGACCTCCTTGGAGATTTGAGCTGTCCTACAGATCTACCTGATGGTTGGGAAGAAAGAAGAACCCAAAGTGGACGACTCTATTACGTAAATCATTATACTCGTACCACACAATGGATCCGTCCAAATTCAAGGTAAAATTAATTTTCTATTGCTGTTTCACATTTGAACACACGTTTTTGTTAATGTTTTGATTAAATATAATGCACGACAAAATTTAATTTTTGTACACAAAAAACTTTTTTTGACGATCAACACTGAGTAGAGTGTCATTATTGTCATATAGGGAATATTAATAAATAGCATTTATCAATGAAATCAATTTAATCTATTTAAATAAAATCTGTTAAAATTGAATAAGGTGAAGCATTAACATTTTTTACGTATTTTTATTTTTATACATTTTTTACAACATAAATCCAATATAAATATAAAAATAATTTTTGAATTTTAATAATATAAATTTACCAATATCTTCGTATCAATAGTTTATTAGTTTCAATGAATAGTTCACTATTGAAAGTAATTACAATATAAATTTTCTTATACTAATCGTGATAATAATAGAACCGTTTTGTGGGCACATACCCATATCTTTATTGATAAAATTTGTTGTACACGCCAAGTTTTTTCAGTATGACGCGGACAACACAAGACTGAAAAGTTACGCAAAAATTAATATCTAATGAGAAAATTTTATTATGCGTTTGATGTACCATAAAGTAGGGGAGAAAGTAATTGGAATTCTTACTATTAACACCAATAAATATAGCAGCACTGCAACACCTGTCCCCAATGCAACTCTCTCCATTCACAGACCTGATAATACAATAATACCTACGAGTTCGGAATCGACGCCGACCCCTTGCCCGGAAACCGGTTCACCAAGTAGCAGTGGTGGCGACAGTCCTCAGAACGCACCCTGTGGCGATAGTCCGAGTGGTTGGCGGACTGCACCTGAAATCTCTAGCCCTAATAACGGTGGTGGCAGCGACAACGTGACGCCAAGCCGCGACGGTTCTACTCAGACGACGCCTCGAACTACACCTACGCAACCCCCAGCGCAAGGGACACGTCCCGCATCCTCTGGAGTACGAGAGCGATCATCGCGATCAATTAGAACGACCAGTGACGAACAAAACGGCAATCATCAAAGTATCCGAAGCTCTTGTGCAGGACAAACTAGAAGATCCACGCGACCCAGTAGAAACAGAAATGCTAGCGAGAGAAGGACCGAGGCTCAGCCACTGGATTTGCCCAGGGGATATGGTAAAATCTTGTCTTACTTTTATTAAATATTTCTTTTAAACATATTAGAAATCATATTCTAGATATCATATCATTTTCTATTTCGCCTATATATTTGTTTCGTAATTAAAAATGAAAGAAAAAACTCAAAAAAATCAAGAATTTGTTTATTACTTAAAGTTTAGTTTATAAAAAAAAGAGCCGAATTTTTGGCATATGTGTCTAATATAAGATTTTTCTTCATTAAAAATATCTAATATTTTGTAAGATTAATAAATTATTTATAATACACATTTTTAAATTATTACAATAGGTATTTATAACAACAAAAATTAATAATACGGTTTTTTGTACTCTAATTATTAATTACCGTTATCTTCAATCACACATGTATCGAATAATGCACACGAGAAAAAAAAAATAAACATATATTTTGTTTACATTTTAATTTGTGTAACGACTAAAATTCTAGCAACAATTATATTTAGCATAATATTTGCTGCAGAAATAAAAACAATGTTTCTTTAATCTATAAATAAGTGATGATAATAATCATTTTCTTCAAACGTGCATTTATATTAAATGCCAAGTTCCACTTGTATTTTAATTATTAAAGTTTTTTTGTCAGAAATTTGAAATTAAATTATTTCAAATGGATAAAGTAAAAATGTATTTTTAAAATGCACTCTAGAATTAATTTCTCCCATAAATGATGTTTTTTATGATAAGTTTAATATTTATCATAAGTATATGAAATTCAATTGAATAATTGGTTATTTTTATCAATCCAACAAATATTTTCATTTACATTATTGAATAAGAAAAATAAATGAAGAACAATGTTATATAAATAGTTATTGATAACTAATAGTCTGCAGGGATTGATTAGTTTTTAACGGCGTTGCCATTTTGTCATTTGTATTGCAGAAATGAGAAAGACCCAGCAGGGCCAGGTGTACTTTTACCATGTCCCAACGGGCGCTTCAACTTGGCATGATCCTCGGATCCCCCGAGACGTCTCGGCGAATGAGCTTGAATTAGGTCCACTACCCAGCGGATGGGAGATGCGCCAGACTCAGAGCGGTCGAGTTTACTTCGTGGACCATAATAATCGAACGACGCAGTTCACCGATCCACGACTTTCTACACAGATTATTAACAATTTGTTAAAGTAGGTATTTTTTAAGTGCTCCTTACAAATAGCATAATGGTCTTTTATCGGAAAGTAACTTGAAATAACGAAATACATATCTGTTACCGAGGCTAGTGAAAGTAATACTTTTTGTTTTTTATCTTCGTTTAAAATTTTAATATACATAACTGGATGTGTTTCAGAAGACAAAATGGAACTATAACTCAACCATCTAATACAAACAACGTAACAACACCGACGAGAACCGAACTCAGTACAACGCCTACGACACCAGCAACTACACAAAATATGAATCAACAAAGGTCAAGGCCTGATGGTGCAAGTAATAATAATGCTCCAACGAGTGCGTAAAATTTCATTTAATTTATTACATATTTCTTTATAAGTATTTGTTTATAATAAAACATTACCTGAATATATTTTAGCTGAAACTTCACCTTCAACCAATGGACAAACAATATCTGATTTACCGAAAGAATTAATGGAAAGCGAACTTCTTCCAAAATATAAGCGAGATTTAGTAGCAAAATTAAAATGTTTGAGAGCTGAACTCAATGCTCTTCAACCACAAACAGGCCACTGCAGATTAGAAGTGTCGAGGAATGAAATATTTGAGGTAACTAAAGATAATGTATAATTTAAATAATAGAATTTTTCAAATAAATTTATGTTTAGTAATTTCTATATTTTCTATTATAATGTATTACAATGAGCATTGAAATATTTCTTAATTATTATGGAAATGTGAAAGTAAAATATTTTAACTATTATATAAAGTCCAATAGTTTATTTAACTAACTGTATTTGAATATATCAATATTTTTTGGTATTACTTGATATCAATTATAATAATAACTAATTATACCATTTTTATTTGAATGTATATTTTTATATAGACTTTTCTTTAAATTATGGATATTAGATTATCTATATATAAAGTATATGCATATATATATATAAATTTCATGCATACTTTTTTTTTTTACATATCAGGAGTCGTACAGATTGATAATGAAAATGAGACCAAAAGACATGAGAAAACGACTCATGGTAAAGTTTCGAGGTGAAGAAGGTTTAGATTATGGTGGTGTAGCGCGCGAATGGCTATATTTATTATCTCATGAAATGCTCAATCCTCAGTATGGCCTTTTTCAGTATTCGAGGGATGATAATTATACTTTACAGATAAATGCCGATTCTGGAATTAATCCTGAGCATTTATCATATTTTCACTTTGCTGGTAGAATCATAGGTATCGCTGTTTTTCATGGACATCATATTGACGGTGGTTTTACAACACCGTTTTATAAGATGCTGCTAAACAAAGCCATAACGTTGAGCGATATTGAAGGTGTCGATCCTGAATTGCACAGAAGTTTAACCTGGATGTTGTAAGTATATTTAAAAGTATTCAAAAATATATTTCTACAAAAATTACATTGAATTTCATAATAATAATTCCGTAATAATGTATTCATTAACAGAGAGAATAGCATAGACGGAGTTCTAGATGCCGCATTTTCAGTGGAACACAGCAGTTTTGGGGTGCTTAAAAATCATGAATTAAAACCCGGAGGCAAGGACATAACAGTTACGGAAGAGAATAAAAAAGAATATGTACGCCTTTATGTGAATTATCGCTTTATGCGTGGTATCGAACAGCAATTTCTCGCATTGCAAAAGGGATTTCACGAGTTAATACCTCCACAATTACTTCGACCTTTTGACGAACGCGAATTGGAGCTCGTAATCGGTGGTCTAGGTACAATTGATATTAATGATTGGAAGCAAAATACAAGATTAAAAAATTGTACACCTGAAACTCCTGTGGTCAAGTGGTTTTGGCAAATTGTCGAATCATACGGAGAAGAAATGCGCGCTAGACTTTTACAATTTGTTACTGGTAGTTCACGCGTTCCATTACAAGGTTTCAAGGCTTTGCAAGGTAAATTTAATTTATATTTTTTATTTATTTATTCTTGTTAATTAGTCAAATAATTTTTTTTATTTTTTTTTATTTTTTTAATTATTAGAAACGCTAAAAATAAAAAAAAAAGCGATCATTACAGTAGAATTTAATATCACCCAGTAATCTTAATTTAATACCTAAACTACTAAATACAGCATATTTTTATTTTATTTATTAATATATATGACATGCTTTGATCTTTTTGTATTCATTTTATAAATAATTGTTATTTAAATATATTAACTTTATAAAAATATCCCTTATCCTTCGACAGACACTATTTTGTTATTTGCAGAGTAATGAATATAATTCATATGCATTTATATTTTCGTTTGTATATTTATTGTAAATTTCTATGTATCCCATTTTAATGTAATTAAGAATGTTTACACATAAAATTTAACAATCATCCTTTGAAATCGTGTAATTTATGAGTAGTTTCATTATTTATTTTAAAAATGGCAAATAAAGCATTTATTTTATATTTAGTTTAAATTTTATTTTAGTAATTATAAAATAAAGTCATATATTGTATTGTAAGATTCGTTTTTTTTTGGTTTTTTTTTATTATAATTCTATTGATTTATAATTATACTGCACATAGTAGTGATTTGAAACTTCGTGGGCTATTCAAATATGATTCAAATAATAATAAATATATAGTATAACGTAAAAGTGACTTATAAATTTAAAAGAGTACAAAATATATTTTTTTCCTTTAGCAAAATAAATATATTTCTTTTTTGTAATCATTGTTCTATTAATTATAATTATTATTCTCATATTGTAAGTTCTTTATTCATATTTTTTAATAATGATAAAAATAGTAATAAAAACATAATAATAATAATAATAATAATTTTAGCAATATTTATATGTTTACTCAAAATTATTTTATAATATTATAAATCCTCGTAAATATAAATTTTGATATAGTTAATTTTTCCACATTTTGATATTATATATATAATTGATATGATACATCAATTATTTTTATAATTTTAATATTTGGTATTTAATATTTTACAAACCATCACTTCAATTGTACAAATTTTATAAAATATTTTTAGAAATATTTTATGTTCATTAGTAAAGGCTTTTATGAGTCAACTGGTTACAAAGAATTAAATGACGTATATTAACTCGCATTGCTATGAGTCATACTAATAGGGCAAAGGCTGCAAAATTATTTCGACTCCATCCAGTAGACGGCTAAAGTGTTAATTAAAATATTATGGTTAATAACATTGAGATAAAAAGAATGTAATAAGAAGAAATAAACAATCATTAATTACTTTCAACTCTTTGTAAATTAATTTAAACCAATGCAACAGTAAATCAAATCTGATTAGATTTATGTTATTCAGTAAAATAACGACGTAAACTAATATAAGTCTATAAATGGTCGATAATTAAAAGTTTAAAAGTTAATTCACAGATATACGAAAATCAAAGTACCACAGAGTAAAAGCTTACAGAAATTAGGAAATGCAGATTACAAATAATAGAATTAGATCTCAATACAACGGAACTATAACAATTGATTCCTCTTTAATTTCAGTCAAGTTTTAACAATGTGAATCACCTTGTTCCCCTACCTTTTCTCTGTTATTGTAGATTTTTAATACAATCAAGTTAAACGATTGCCATCATAGGCCGTTCAATACATTCAATCCTAAATATTAGGAGGTTTTATCGACCGTACCATTATATAAAACTTATGTATATAGTTATATTGTAATAGGCTGTGCAGTAACGGAATATATATTTAATTTAATATACACCATTGCAACAAATCCTATCTGTTGTCCTGATACAAGAACTGGTGGATATTCTTTTATATGAATTTAAACAGTAATACACTAAGGCATATCATAAAATGGCATATTGGCCTGTCACTTTATGTAACATACAGGTCACGAGAGGTTAAATTAAATGAATGATACTTGAATATAAAAAAATAGAGCTAATAAAAAGGCTGAAGGAAAGGATTTTCTTGACCAATGGTATTGTTACAGTCATTACAGTCCTCCATATAGTTATTAAACATTAAATTATGAAATAACTCAGCACTATGCAAAGTTTTATAATTTAAGTTAGAGGAGAGCTAATTAAAAAGAATAGCCTACTTATAAAATATCATAATTTTTACTATTTACAATCGATCAAATCTGTTTTTAGCTCTAATCTATTGTTATTAACAAAGTATATTAATTAAAAGAAATTTTTTAAAAATAAAAAAAAAAGGTGTTGTACTTTTTAATATACATATTATTTTAAAAAATAAAAAAAGAATATTTCAAGTACTTCTTTTGTTATACTTAAAAAACGTCATAAAATTCTTTTTACATAAAAAAAATATCCGACATAAATATTAGCTTTTAATTCTTACTATGTTTTAAATAAGATGGCGTGAAAAACTGTAGTATCATACAATAGGTCTTAAAATAAATTCTCTAGAATTGATTTAGTTTCAATACTAACATATATTTTAATAATGAAGAACTTTCCTAAAAGATTTGTTAAATTAAGGATTTAATAAAAAAAAACCTTTAAAATAAAATACCGGTTAAAATTATATATATATATAAAGCTCAAAATATATGCATTTGTAGAAGAATTATAAAATTTAATTTTTAAATCTGTAATTAAAAAACTTAAAAAGGAAAGTTGAATATATCGAATACAACTTTGACTATGCCTCAGATAGCGTATATTAATTAAAAACAGATAATGTTCATAAGCAGATACAGTTTGTTGATAGGTAAAAGGAGTTCTATAATTTTCTCACAACGAAGCTGAGTATATTGTACCTTGGGATACTTAATTTCTGTTCTGTAGCAGCGAGTATGAAATCGAGGAATGAATTTACAGGTAACACATGGGCTTGGTCATCCAGTTGACCCTGTATTGATCTATCCCAGTGTCAGTTAGCAAGTATCGATTTTAACTATCTCGTATTTTACTTGTAAGCCTAGCCAATCAGTACAATCGTAATGTATTCGAGAAAATTTACTATGCTTTACGTGCAGGTAGCAGGACTTAAATACCAAGCCAACAAACATTGGCACCTTTCACGTATAATATATACATACATATATTAATTGCAATATCTCATTATAATAGAATCGACCTAATAATTTATTAATCAACGATACTAACATTTATCCCGCCCCCCTTTACAAACCCTCTTTAACACCTGTCTACATGCGATAGGAGTAAGTTTGAATAAACTGCATACGAGTACTAGTTTAAGTACATAGTAATTTTCACGAATTTCCCTTGTAGGATCTACAGGAGCAGCCGGTCCCCGTCTTTTTACAATACATGCTGTTGATGCTCCGAGCGAAAATTTGCCAAAGGCACATACCTGTTTTAATAGAATCGATATACCACAAAGTTATCCGAACTATAAAAAGATGCTAGATAAACTTACACAAGCAGTGGAGGAAACGTGTGGGTTTGCCGTTGAATAAATTGTGAGTATTTATTAATAAATATAAGTAATTTTTAGTATTTTATCATTTAACTTTTAAAGCATTTTCCAATATTTTATCTTCTTTTAAAAGTTAATTTAATTTCATATTCATTTTTAGACACAAGTATTTTCTTAACACAAGCCATATAACTATTTAAAATATTATAATTACGATTAAGATCTGATAGTATTTTTATCATGGTTTGTTTATCAGTTCCAATTTTTATTTACATCTTATAGACATTTATGGTTCTATATATTAATATTTACTCGTATAAAAGAAAACATTACTAATAATATATATTTCATTTTGTGAACATTGCTTTTAATTTTTTAAATTTGGCATTTGGAGTCGTGTATTTTACATTTATTAATAATATTTTTGTTGGTTAATTAATATTGATTTTTTAATTTTAACAGTATTATTTCTAGTGTCGTGAACAAATTTAATATTGTTCAAAAACACTGTCCCACATCAATTTCGCCAAAGGACTTCGTACTACTCATCTGCACTGTATGTTGATTACAGAGCTTAACGAACACTGATTTCGTTGATACAGAAGTATTTGTTTTGTAAATATTATAAAATAAAAATATGAATGACAAAAGTTTACATGGCACAAAGAAACAAATAAAAAACAGGCTTGCAGATATAGAAATACATACACAACCGATTTCGTTTTGTACATTGTAAGAAATAATTTGAAAATATAGCGATATTAGCATTGTAAGAGACACGAAGATAAAATTTATGATGCAGCGATAGCATTTAAACGTTCAAGTATTGAGTCTTAAAATCATTTTTTACGAACGACTCTATTAAATGTTGAATACTATTTTTTTATATAAATATATCATTCTTATTTTGTTAAAGTATTCGTATAAAATTTGTAAAATGATTATAAAAGTTTTTTTAGAGGTTCATTTATTCTTTAAATATATAAAACTTTGTTAAACTATGAATTTTTAGTAATGCAAATAGAAAAACCATTTGAATTAATAATATTTATTATTTACGTCTAACATATTTTTTGTTTCATTTACTTGTACTAAAACTGGTTAGAAAAAAAAATATTACATTTTTTTATTAATTGTATATGTATAAAATATTTAAACAATATTTATAGTGGAATAGAAAATACACGCGTAGAATAATAAATTTAACATCTCAGAACTAATTTTATTCTGAAGATGTACATACAAAAAGTAAACTTGTCGAGCTCACATTTTACATATCTTTATAATTGTTTGTGAAGCACTGAATATGCTTCATCTTTATTAAAAAAAAAAAATAAAGATTTATTTAATTGAACAACAAATTATTAAATAAATGCATAACAATGTACACACTCAATTATAACTATTCTAATCTAACTATCGAGTAAGATAGATTAAGTAAGTATGATGATGTAATTCAAGCAATCAAATGTGATTTGAAGTATGACTAAACTTCTTTTTTAAAATAGAAATTAAAAAATTCTATGCACCAATGGTGTAGACTGCAAAAGAAAAGTTTAGAAAATAAAAATAAAAGCTGTATTCATATATAAATTTTTCAAATTTGTTTACAGTTGTCTGTTACATATTTTCTATTATTCATACTTGTTATGATGTAATTTTTTTCATTTATTTTAAGTGAATATATAAATTACATATAAAACAAGTTTAATAGAATAATACTAAGTTGTTTTTTAATGATATGTAGGAAAATTGTGATGTTGAAAATTTAAAAGATTTTAATGTTTTCGGCTCTGAAATTATTGAGAAAAAGTTGTAAAGGCAATACAAATTATGTATCTTTTAAAAATTATATACATTTAAATATTTAGCAAATATTACTATTTTTTGTTGTCAACCTCGCATTATAACTTTATTTACTTTTCACAAATAATTTATTTTAGCTTCGAAATTGTAGGTCTTACCAGAAATATATTAATTTTATAAAAAAAATTAATTTAACAAAGCCACTTCTAATATATTATATTTTTAATAAATTCATTATAAAATATATATTTGACCAAGCACATTTAAAAAAAAACTTTTTGAAATTACTTGAAAATTTATAATACATCACAATATTTGTTGTTATTATTTTTATTTTCTCTGTATTATATTATATATATATATATATAAATAACTGCAATCAAAAAAATGTTTTTAAAATTAATTTTCAATAATAATATAATAATTAAACATGCAAAAAATCATTTGGCTTTTTTAAAAAAATTTTGTATATATTTTAAAAATTAAGACTTTACATTCTGTAGAAATAATTTATTTTCGTGTCTAATGAATAATTAAATAATATTATTTTTATTTGTAATCATATTTCAAATTAAATAATAATATCGAAATCATGAAATAATAATATTGATAATGAAATAAAGTAACTGAGCTTTATTTTAGTGTATTTTAGTTTTGCAATATATAATAAAGTTTTGTGCCCATAAAATCTGAACAAGTATTCATAGACAGAATTAATGTTGTTTTGTTATCATACGTGTATATAAAGTTTGATAACCGGAAAAATTAAATTTTGATAATATTAAAGAGAAATGTACAGTCAATATATTTAAACCATATGCACAAATAAAAATTTATATCATAATTATGAATAGCACAAATACGTAATATATATAAAAACTTCTAAATCAATTTAAATTCTTTTTTAATAATTTTTATTTAAATAAATCTATTATACGTATTTTAAGAAAAAATATTTAAAAATTATCAGTTTAATAGCTACAACAAAACTACTCTTAATTCCTAAAAATTGAAAACATTTAATACAAATATAGATTCCTCACTATCTTTATACTTTTTGATATGAATAAACTACAAAATTTGAAAATTTTTTATTGTACAACTGATTTACAAAATATGGTCAGACATAAAATATAATTAAACTAATTATGATACAAATAATTAATTAATAATAAACAATACTACAGACTCTTATATTTATTAGTTCTTAGAATTATTAAGAAAATTTTAAAAAACAAAAGTAAATAATTTATTTATTAAAAAATCTATTTACTGTACATCTCTATTTACGTAAGTTTTGTAAATAGTGTTTAGTAATTTTGTTTGTGTATGAATTATGGAACAAAAAATTGGTGTGTTCCTTTTCCAGCCAAATCATTCAAGTATCAATAAGAAAATTACTGCAGACATGTAATAAAAATAAAAATTAAGAAATAATAAAAACAAAGATGATTAAACCAACAATGTATATTAGCTTTAATAAGAAATGCAAATAATTAAAAGAGAGATTCTATTAAATGAGAAAAGCAATAATTGAATACATTTTATCTAAATAAAATATTGGGAATAAGTCCATGAGTATGTGTGTATGCGCGCGCGCGCGCGCGCATGTGTGTGTGTTTACTCTATATTGATGTAAAAGTTTTGCACTTCCAAAATTCAACGTCCTAAACTTGAAAAGATGAAAATTCGAAAAATATTTTACATGTCAATTTTTTTTATATTTACACACTTTTTTAATAGTTAGTGTCACATCATGATTATTTCTCTGAAAAGAAAAAATATATATTTTTAAAAAAATATTTTACATTTAATAACATATCAATTATTGTAAACTTCAAAGCTATAAAATTTTTAATCCACTTAAAACATATCAATATATTATTAAAATGTATTTGATGGCTTTGCGACCTTTGGATATTGGATTTTTTGTAAAATATTAAGCATGTATCACACTTGATAAATGTTTTAAATTTTTCTATTGAAATATGTATTTTTCTTTTAAAAAAAATAAGAAATATGTCTTAATATTACATAATATAAAAAACCTGTATTGTAGATAAAAAGCTTTTTAATATTTCTGGAAAACTGTTGAAAACATTTATAAAATATGAAAAACCCGATTGTATAACAATTTTCTAATGTGATAGATAATTCTAACATCGAGTAATGTACGTAGAGGCTATCTTTCACACTCTTTGTCTCTCTTTTATTTTTTGTAAAAATCTGGTAAGCCTGCATTTGAATAATGATGAGCTTTCAATAAGAGTGCCTTGAAATGATAAAGTAACAGTCATTGATTGATGCTTTTGTTTCAAAATTCAATCAACAGACCAATTTATAACTAGTTTTGTAATGTAAGGCAGTCATTTTTTATATGAGAAAGTTATAAGAATATTATAATTGAGAATACATGAAATAAATATCAAATAAAACATATTGATTATAAACAACATAAGAAGTTCTTTATTTGCTAGCTTTTCCTTTTCAATCAACTGATTGTTATAAAAATTAATGAAATATATTAATCAAATTTATAAATGATTAGAAAAGTGTTAAATCAGTAAATATGAATTAAA
Source organism: Eupristina koningsbergeri (assembly GCA_018907245.1). Lineage (NCBI taxonomy): Eukaryota > Metazoa > Arthropoda > Insecta > Hymenoptera > Agaonidae > Eupristina > Eupristina koningsbergeri. The sequence goes on along the minus strand of JACCHV010000145.1, from coordinate 540,250 downwards.
CATTAAAAGTTATTGCTTTTAATACACAATTACTGCATTTTTTTTACAACTCTGTATTTCTAATAAAACTATAATATAATATTTATTCATGATTTATAATTTTTAAAAGCAATGATACACGATTACTTTTTTTTATACTAAATACTTTATTTTCAAAATTAATTTTAACTAAATATTTTTTATCAAGTATACCATGGAATTTCAAATGCAAAACTGATATTTAAAGCCCTTCACATACAATTCATATTTATTTTATTTATTAAAATCCTTTTATCTACTAAAAAATGTATTACATAAAATAAAATATATTAATGTATAAAATTAAACAAAAGAATTTAATCATTTATTAATGAGATTCATTAAAAAAATTATTTTCCATATTATTGAGTTATTGTTTATATATTTGAATTCAAACACTAAAAGTATTGATTTTATAAAATAATTTAATTTTTTTTTTAATTCTTTTTTTTGTTATATTTTTCACAAAAATGCAATTGTTGTATATATTTTTATTCTATTTTTAATTTATTATATCAAATATATACTTTAAATTATTCATTAGTTTCATATTAAAATTATAATAGAAAAGTTAAATTACAAAAGTAATAGTAAAAAACATTATACTAAATATTTTCAAATTAGTTTTAAGTTTTAATATGTTATTATTATTTTACTTGTCTAAATAATGTTTATTTTATTATTTTTACATTAACCTCGAATGTTAGCGTTAACGATTAAAAAAATTAAATAAAAATTCATTTTGTTCATATCATTTTAAAATATATACTGCAGATATAAAAAATTAAAATAAATTGTAAAAATGTAAGTTACACTTTTGCAATTCATTGAATTTCATTCGTTGCATAGGAAATTATTACGCCATTCATAAATGACCAATTTCTGTTCTGTATGTACGACCACCGAATAGGCGGGAAATTAAAGTTAAAAGTTAACCTAATTTATAAGATTATCAAGTTGGCTCAAAAATGTCTCAAAGAAGTATTACTTCATTTTTTACAAAAGTTAATAATAAAACGGATACAAAGGATGAAGAAAATAAAAAAAGTGACACGATTAAAGAACAAAAAGATGTACCTATAAAAAAGCAAAAGATCGACAAGAATAGTGACAAGAAAAAGTCAAGTAAATTATTGGTTAGTAACTCTGAAAAGAAGAAACAAGAAAAATTACAAAATAACTCCAAAAAATCATCGTCTTCAAAGAACAAAAGTACTAAAGATATTAACAAATCCAAAAAAGACGAAAACAAAGCAGACAATCACGAATCAAAATCTTCACCAACCAAAGCAGAAAATGTTGATACAGAATCTTCATCAGAAGATGATATATCGAGAGAACGGTTTACAAGAATTAAAAATAAAAAGAAAGAATCTAATGTTGCAAGATATAAAAATATTGTTGATACAGATACCTCATCCGACGATGAAAAAAATGTTAATGGAAAACGTAAAAAGATTAAAGACTCAAATGAAGCAGTAACATCTAAGAAATTAAAAGAAAATAATGGCAATTTTTTAAAAAAGAATGATATTTCTAAAGAAACAATAAAAAGTGATGAAAATCAATCAACAGATTCTGAAATGATATCTGATGAAGATAAAATTGTGCAAGAAAAAAAAAATTCTAACAAAAGTTTTGAAGAAACAAATGATAAAGATGATAAAATGATTGTAAATAATAGTGAAGATGTTACTATAAGTAACAATAAAAAACAAGATTCAACAAATGAATCTATTTTATTAAATAAACAAGAAAAAGATATTAAAAAAAATGATGAATCTCTAAAAAAGAAAAATGAAAATGACGATAAACATAATGAACAAAAAAATGAAAAAAAATCTTTAGAAAATTTAAATTCAAATGTTCTAACACCTCGAAAAAATGAAGGATTGTCTAAAAGTATAGACTATAATCCTGCATCACCTTCATATGATCCTATTAACGATGCTTTTTGGAAAGAAGGTCAAAAAGTTCCTTACATCGCTTTAACAAGAACCTTTGAATTGATTGAAGAAATAAGTGGTAGATTGAAAATAATTGAAATGTTATCAAATTATTTTCGTTCTGTAATTATTTTGAGCCCAAATGATTTACTTGCTAGTATTTATTTATGCTTAAATCAACTTGCACCTGCCTATGAAGGATTAGAATTAGGAATAGCAGAAACTAATTTGATGAAAGCTATTGCAAGTTCAACTGGTAGAAGTCTTGCACAAATTAAAGCTGAATTACAAAAAGTTGGTGATTTAGGTAATTCTTTATACCTTATCTTCATAAAAATTAAAGTTCAATTGTTTAGTAATAACTATAACGATTGATGTTTTTATTTAAAATTATAAATATTTTATTGGTAATATTTTTTCAATAGAATAATATGAATACTATAAATTTAATATAATTTTTTAAATACACATTTATATAGATTAATATAAATGCTTGTAAACTAAATTATTAAAAATATTTTTTAATTTTTATGTATAATGTAATAATATATATTTTAATTTGTATGCAGGAATTGTTGCAGAAGGTAGTCGATCAAATCAAAAGACAATGTTTCAGCCTGCACCATTAACTGTTGATACTGTATTTACAAAACTGAAAGAAATTGCTACAATTGTTGGAACATCTTCAGGATTAAAAAAAATTGATAAAATACAATCACTATTTGTAGCCTGCCGGTATACAGAAGCACGATATTTAATTAGATCCCTTACTGGAAAACTTAGAATAGGTTTAGCTGAACAATCTGTTTTGCAAGCTTTAGCTCTAGCATGTGCAATGACTCCTCCAGAACAAAAACGGCCTTTTGAAATACTAAACGTATCTAAAAATCTATCAAGTGAAACATTTAAACAGAAATATGATGAAACAACGTTAATTCTTAAAACAACTTACTGTCAATGTCCAAATTACAACAAAATAATTCCAGTACTTTTAGATAAAGGAATTAAAGAATTACCAGACCAATGTAAACTTACACCAGGAATTCCATTAAAACCTATGCTAGCCCATCCAACTAAAGGTATTCAGGAGGTATTGTCTAGATTGGAAGGATTAAAGTTTACTTGTGAATACAAATATGATGGAGAAAGAGCTCAGATTCATATAATAGAAGATGGATCTGTTAAAATATACAGTAGAAATCAAGAAAATAATACTAGTAAATATCCAGATATAATCAATCGTATTCCAAATTTGAAAAATGATTCAGTAAAAAGTTGTATATTAGATTGTGAAGCTGTAGCTTGGGATCGAGAACAAAAGCAAATTCTTCCATTCCAAGTTCTGAGTACAAGAAAACGCAAAGATGCCAATGAAGCTGATATTAAAGTACAAGTTTGTATATTTATGTTTGATTTGTTATATTTCAATGGATCAGCCCTAGTAGAGGAACCATTGCAAAAGCGTCGAGAATTGCTGAAAGAACATTTCAAAGAAGTTGAAGGTGAGTGGCATTTTGCCAAAAGTTTGGATGTCCAAACAGTAGATGAAGTTCAATATTTTCTTGATGAATCTGTAAAAGGAAATTGTGAAGGATTAATGATAAAGACACTAGAAAAAGAAGCTACGTATGAAATAGCTAAAAGATCTCGAAATTGGTTAAAACTTAAAAAAGATTATTTGGAAGGAGTTGGAGATACATTAGATTTAGTTGTTATTGGTGGTTACTTGGGTAAAGGCAAACGAACTGGAACTTATGGAGGCTTTCTTTTGGCTTGTTATGATAGTGAAAATGAAGAATATCAAAGCATTTGTAAAATTGGAACAGGTTTCAGTGAAAATGATCTCACACAGCATACAGAAGCTTTAAAAGAGTGCGTAATAAGTGAACCAAAATCGTATTATCGGTATGATTCATCTCTGGAGCCGGATCACTGGTTTGAAACTAAGCTAGTTTGGGAAGTTAAGTGCGCAGATTTATCATTATCTCCTGTACATATAGCAGCAAAAGGTATAGTTGATCCAGAAAAAGGAATATCACTTCGTTTTCCTAGATTTATACGTATCAGAGATGATAAAAATTGTGAAGATGCAACATCTGCTCAACAAATTGCCAAAATGTATTTAAGTCAAGAACAGATAAAAAATCAAACGTCATCTTCTAATGCAGCTGTTGAAGATTTTTATTAACTGTAATTTAAAAAATTTATGTAAGCAAAACGAATGAGACTGACTACAACACGATAAAATAGACAGACAAAAAAACAATAAATTATAATAAGGGACATATTCAAAAACAGAATTTTTTGACAAATAAATTATGTTTTTCTTGTTTTTATAGAAATGAAATTCTTGTAAATATATATTTTTTATGTATGAGTATAAAAAGATTGAAATTTACTCTCAATTTTTATAATTATTTATTATAATTTCAAATTATTTTTAATTTGTATTTAAAGTACTTTTAAGTAAAAATATATATCATATTAATAAATGTGTCTGAAGTTTATAATTTTGCATGTTTCATAAAAAAATGAACTTTTTACGACTTTTTGAAGAAAATTCTATATATTTTAAACATTAAAAATGCAACGTCGGGACCTACAAATAGCACGCCGGTCTCGCATTAGTCTCCTTATCAGGTCGGTCAACGTTTTAACATGGTGGGATTAGACCGGTAGTCGTTATCTGATTGTTACGACATAACTTCGGTAGGATATTTCAAGCCTCGAGGTCTAGGGAAATTGAGATCTCATCTCTATCTCTCCAAACCCCAACCATCAGCATAACTGTTGACCGACTTTAAATTATTTCTCCTTTTCTACCTGGGGTGAGTGAGTCGTATCAGGACAATCAATAGAGACAACGTCTTCCACAGAAACAACCGCACTCCTCCCATCACAAGGATTACCAGAAGCAATCCATCCTTTTCAGAACACAAATAACAAAATATTTTGAAAACAAACCGCCGTTCTTAGAGCGACACCAGCAACAATCTTTTCTTAAGGCAATCCGCCCTTTTCAAAAGCAAAGCGCGACGAGGGGCTGATCTTACTAATCGAGATAAGACAATCACCAGGAGGCACTCTGTCCCCATCTCCACCGTTGGTCCCACCACAAACCACAGGACACCATCGCGAGGGAAGTTATCCTTCACCTGTTCAAACCACAGCTTGAGTTTAAAATAATTACTGTTAATATATATGTTTTAAGCATTTCGTTAAAAAATAAATATTTTTATGGATATTTTTTATATAATTAACTATCAGATAAATTTCTTTAATAAATTTTATTTTGGTGAAAAAAATTTTTTTTATTAACATAAGAGATAAAAATACAAGTGAAATGGCAATTTACTGTTAACTCTATCATTTATTCTTTTCAATCATAATCAAGCTAATTACAATGCATTTTTAATTACATTTGAAACTATGGCTTTTAAAATAAGTCTTTCATACAAAGATTACATTGAAGTCACGTCAAAAAAAAAAAAATAAAAATAAAATACGACATTCTCACATTTAACATAACACCAGTGTATATATATTGTGTCACAACTGGAATACAGAATATTACAATGGTGCATAATAAAATTCTATACATATTTTTTCTTTTCCATTCTATCTATAGGTAAATTATAAACCAATTGTGTCCATCACCAGATTTCTTTCTGAGCCGAAACATTTATTAAAAATACAATTTTAATAATCAAATAATGAAAAAGTTTGAAAACAAAACAAACGCAAATTCGCTTCGACTCAGAAGAAACACTTAAATCATTTGGAGTTCTTTGCTTGTCTTACATTACATATATTTTTTTCTTTCGAAACAAGCAAAAAATTAAAATCCTTTAAAGCATAAACAAATTCTTAATTTTATATTTGTAACATATGATAATATTATTTAATCGTAATAATCCATATAAACATTATTTTTAATATATTCTTGTTACATCTTTTGTTCTTTTATGTTAATTTTATAGACTTATTGAGAGAGTAACTTCAATTGTTACTACACAACTTATTCTATAAACATTGCTATCGCTTTTGTCTTTCTTTCTTATTTATTTATTTTTAAGTTTTGGTTGGATCAAAAAATTAAAAGGATATTATAAGTATGAGGTCATTCCTCAAAGAATCATGTTCATTTTTCGCATTTTTATATGTTATATACGCATAATGTACGTAAGCATTCGCTATATATATATATTATGCATATATATTCATATTTTTATGTCTTCACATTCATTTTTATTTATATTTTATTTCAGTGAGTTTTTCATCCTCTAAAATAGAGGACTAAGAAGAAGATAATGTAACTTTCTTTTTTTATTTTTTAATATTGCTGTATTATTATTCGTTCATAGCAATAATTGTATCGTAGAATTCGTACCTTGTTTTTTTCGAGAATTTTCTTTTTAAAACTTTATATTTTGATAATGAATTTAATGGAAAAACATATTACAATCTTTTACAATACAAATTTGTTTAAATTTATATATTAATTTCGAAACAATTTATACAATGCATATTGCAACTAATAGTATATTTTAATTAAAATAAAATATAATTATTATAATTACTAGTATAATAATATTATTTTATAACCTTTTTTTTCATAAATCATTGTGTAAAAATAAAATACAGTAGGATACTTCATAAATTAGACTGATGTTTTTTTTATCAAAATCATTACCTACCTACACATTTTTACTTTATTTCAATAATATGTAATATCTACTTTGATTACTTGGAATATGCTTAATATTATCCATTGCAATATATTATATGAATGTAGATTTTTTTGATAAAATTTAGGGAAGGTGGGAATAGGTAGTACTTTTCAAACATCATTGCTGTAAATCGTCTGCTTTTTCAATTTATATTATAAATTCATAATATACAGTAGATATATATCTAAATTAGTGCGCTCATTATCGAGACATTAATTTTGCAGGCTGTGTTGTTTGGACTTATAAGAATTGACAGCTGCACACTTTAAATAATTAGTTTATTCTCTCGATGTCGAGCGCCTTACGCACATATTTTTCTTTGTTTAATCATTAAAACTACATACTAAATACATACATGGCCTTGTAATGATTTTAAAATTTATAATGCGAAGCTTATATTATATCTTATAACGTTTGAGACGAGTAGTCATTTAAAAAAACGATTTCTTATTTTCATTCTTTACTTTTATAGAGATTTATTCAGTTATTCTAGTACAATAAATTTGCCAATTTTGTTAACATCAAAAATCTTTTTTTTTAATTTCGAATACTAATTGTTTTCGAAATGTTTATTTATAAAAATATTAATCAAAACACTTAAACTTTGAAAAATATTTTCAAGTGCTTATTTTAAAATTAAATATTTTTAAATTTACTAAATATTAATGTATTTAGTCAAGATTCAACTCACTGATATTATTAAAAAGTTTATTAAGTGATGGAATTTTTTTACGACTTTGTTTCATACAATTTTTCATAAACATAAACTTTAATTTGGAACGTTATTGTGTATAGTAAATGTTAATACTGCACAATAGTAAACTATATAATTTGAAATTAAAAAAAAAAAAAAAAAAAAAAATTAAAATTTGAGACTTAATTTTGATTTATTTTCATTTAGCTACTTAAACTCTTGATATTTATCATATTTAATGACTTCAGCAACTCGAAAAAAAATAAAATATTTAAAAAAATATTTTTTATGATATCTACAACCGTATAATACTATCATACATTTAATCAAATTGTAATTAATTTTTTGATATATTATAAACTTTTTTGTAGTTGAATGAAATAAGCAGCTTTTATGCTCATATTGCACTTAAAGATAAATGATTCAAAAGTAACAAAAGTGAAGATAAAACTCATTCCACTAACATAAACGCTTTCGAACATTTTTATATTTTTATTTTTTTGAATATTTGGTACATGCCTTGAGATTGTATAAAATTGAATAAAAGAAATATTCTCGAATTTTTTTTCCTCTTAATGTACACTTACACATACACAATACATTAGATTGTTTCTTAATTTAATTTTTATTAAAATCCATCTAATATTTTTCTTTTTTATAACAGAATATTGTTCTTATTATAATATCTGTTGTAAAAATTTATAAAATAAAGTAGTAACAGTGAAGTTAATATATTATCGCCTTGACTTAACACGAACATTCAGATTTAATATTTTTTTCTTTTTTTTCCTTTAAAAGTACTTTTAAGTGATTCATGTTCATAAACATAAGAATTTATTATTACATTGGTTTTATTTTTAATTTTTTTCTTTTCAATAAATATGTATTGTACATGTACATAAATTATACTCTGAATAAATTTGAGAAAGAAAATTATTTTAAAATAAAATCAAGTTTTTACCAATAGGCTCATTTTATATTTTTCTTCTAAATAAAAATAAATATCAATTTTGCTCCATTAGAATAATTAGAAGAAAATATAAAATAAAAATTTGAAATACTTAAAAAAAAAAAATAAATATTGACATAAAATTTAAACACTTGATTTTATATTGTGATGTATAAAAATATTTGTGATACATGTATCTTTTAAAATATTTGAATTTTTATTACCCTTATAAATAAAAATGCTTAACTAAATAATTTAACTGCAGAATTCTAAGATAATTCATTAAAATCAAATCAAATATTTAATTGTATTTTGTTTTGCAACTGTTTTGAGATATAACATAAACATTTTTTGTACATGCATATGTTGTATCTAAAATTGAAAATACAACTTATATATTAAATTTTTTTTATTTAATAGAACTTTTATTAAATTGTGATTATTACGCATGTAATTATCGTCACCATAACCCATATTTTTATTTTACCATTAGTATTTACACTATTTAAACATATGTAAATGATATAATTTACTTAATATTAAATGAAAAAGAAAACCATGTTTGTGATAATTTGGTTCGTGGTTTTTGTTACAAATGTATCTTTGTTTGCATACTTAATTACTAAGATAAATTATTAAAAATGACTTGTGTGCGGTATTTCTCTCTGTATTTTTATTTTGTTTATTTATTTACTTTTATATATATAAACATTTAAATTTGAATATCGGATGCTTTTCAATATACTTGAAAATTCTTCTAAGTAATGTTAGAGCAGTCACAACATCAACTTAAGTGTTCATTAATGTTATTACCGAAAATAATATAATTGATTTATAAAGAATAAAAAATTCTATCAATAAAAAACATTTATTTACATATAATTAGCAACTATTAGTTCAACAGAATTTTAAAATAAATTAAATTTTTCATAGATAAAATGATAATCATTATTTATTTCTGACATTAAATCAATGTATTTGAAGTTTTACACATATCCAATTCTACATTTTTTTTTGCTTTTACATTTGCAAAAACAAAAAAAAACAAAAAATGTATACATCTGTTTTCTTACTTAACGCGTTCATCACACATCAGTTCATCATATATCGCTATGCCATTAATAATATTAGATTATAAATTTGATTTTATTTTATATGCAAAAGAACACGAACTTGCGACGTGGTGGTTATATTTAGAATAGTGATAAACAATTCTTATATTAATCAATACAATTAACACGAATGTATTTACTACAATTATTGATAAATACTTCAATTAAGAAATTAAGAAATTTAAACAGTCCTGGCACTGAACTCTAGTAATAAAATACTTTAATATTAATAGTTACAATAATAGTATATTACTATAACAAGCTTTATCAACATTATAAATAATCAATTAATAAATATAATCAAATAACGATAATTTTAAGCTATATTTTATTTTAACATTTCAAACAATATTTTTAAATTGAAAAATTTACAAAAAATTTTTTTTTAAATTGACCATTAATTGTAGAAACGGATTCAATAACAATAAGTACATGAATTCTTGAAAATTTAAATTTACATGTTAAACATCAAGTATATTTAAAAAAATATTATTATTTTCTTGTTATGAAACTAGTATGATTATTTTCACATTATAAATTAAATAATACTATAATTAAAAAAAAAAAATGAAACAATTTTTAAAATTTTTTATTTTACTATTAACTTCACAATTTATTGATATAACAAGTTTTATAATGATTTATTTATATATCAAATAAGATAAAGATAAATATTAAAATGTAAAAAAAGGACTTTATATAAATGAATGGCAAGTTGAAAATATGTAGCAGATGAACAAATTTGTAAATATTTAAATTATTTTATTTGAATGTTAGGTTAAAAATATGTTTTTTTACTTTAGAATATGTATCTTAGAGAACTTACAACATATCTTGGGTATTAAATTAAGATAAATATAAAAATCATTTTAAATATTTGTGATGAAAATATGCCATTTGAAATTGAAATAAAATCATAAGAATTTAAATTATGATAAATTAAATGTTATCAAAGATTTTACTAAAGTACCTAATAATTTTATATCATAATTAGTTTTAGAACATAGGAATATCAATTGGTATTTTATTATATTATATTCCAAGATTAGTATTAATCCTTGATAAAAATTTGTATAAATAATCTCTTAAAATTGACAATACAAAGTCTGATCAATCTATCTGTAATTAATGATAATCACTTGTATAACATTTTATCGCATTCAATTGTAAAATGATAAAAACCATATTAGAAATACAATTCATTGTAACTACATAAAGTTATTTAACATAGTACGAGATATTACTCTGCTTTCAATTATACTCATATCAAAAAATGACTAGCTAACATTGGCAATGCTATTGTTATACAACTTGTGATCATTTTATTTATTTATTTTTAATTTTATACTACCACATAATATACAATCATTCTTTGGGTAAGCAAAGATATTTTAACTCAAATTATTTTTTCAGTCACTAATTGTAATTCTTTTATAAATGGTTTATTCATACAATGTACAATTGTAATGTACCTTTGATTTAATTTTTTTTTAAGCATGCAATGTGTAATTATTTTGTTTCTTTTTTTGTAACCAATAAATATTTTAAATCAATCGATATTTTTAACCATAACTAAACAAAGAATTAAGTTTTATTTTTGTTTATATTATCTAACTGTTGAAAAATAACTTTAAAGTCGAGCATAAATTAAAAACAATATTATCGTTAAAAAAAATTGCATGTTTGTTATGCTATATTAAGAATGTATGATTTTTACGTGAAATATTAGCAAATTTGTTCATTGTTTTATAATTCAATATTTTTTAGTAATTAAAATTTAACGATTGTCAGATATATAAGAATATTCTAATTGAGGATCTTTCAAAATTTGTTATCAAGTAACATATGTTGGTGTTTTATATGGGTATTAAATGTATAATGCAATATTAAATTAAATTACATTCTTACATACAAATTTCTGAATTAGATAAGAATTTAAAAATAATAACTTTAAATTTTTGAAGGCATAAATTCAATTGATTGGCTTTGAAAATTTAAGAGTAATATAAATTCAGAATTAATCGCGTAAGACAAATTAATCAAGTATAATAATTTATTTGTTCATAAAAATAATTATTGAAGTGATCAAGAAATTAATATTTATTATATCAAATATTAATTTAAGTCAACTTCTTACATCTCAAACATTAAAACTATAACAAAATATTAATTTTTACTAAATGATATATTTTAACTTTTATCTCTCATTTATATTAGTATAAATACATGAAACAGGTTTGCAAAATATAAAAATGTATATCTATTTATGATTGAACAAAAAAAATAAATTTATATATTTTTGTAACTAATTATTTTATTCAAGTTTGTTAAATTATATTTACTCCATTGGTCGCACAATGTGAAAAGTACCAAACATACCTGGGTTAATTTTTAGATGTTGACAATTAAACACTTTAAGAAATAATTTCAATTTTAAAAGTAATTTAATATTTTTTAAATAAAACAAATAAAAAGAATGAAATAAATTTATAATGTGTAATATGTAAAGAATATAAACATTACATAAAGAATATAGGAATTAATACAACGAATTCAGTGCGCAGGTATCTCAATATTTATGGTCATCGATATTTTAAAAATTTAATATTACTGCTAATTATGATTAATACAATCATCTTAAAATCTATACATATATTTAATTGTTGAATCATTGTATAAATTATTTTACAAAATAATTGTTGAATATTAAAAATTACTACAATTAAATATTTTTGAAATTCAATTTTTAATATGATCAAATAATTAAATAAAAAAAAAATTTTTTTTCTTCATCTTTTTCTGAGTTATATTTCATAAATTTTTCGCGAATCAAAATTAGATTAAAGATTTATTTATTTTAATCACATTTAATAAAGCTTAAATTAATTAAGAAAAACAAAACCTTAAAAACTAAAATTTTATGATACAAAATTATTTTAAAAATCATACTCTTATATATAATTTGGGAAAATTTGTATTTTTAATTGGGTGATAATAAAATACAATTAATATTTGTATGTCAACATTTCAGCTGAGCAACTTTGTGTTCTCATCAGGCCTTGGTTGAAATATTCTTACAATAATTGTACTTGACTATTAATAAAATGTAATACAATTTATTTTTAACCGATAAGAATAATTAAATAAATAAAATCTATCTTAACTATCTTAATGAAATTCAATTAATATAATGTAATGAAGTTATTGAAGCATTAAAATATAAATTATTTAAAACAATATGAAAGAATTTATATTGTACAATTATATATTATCAGATGTGACAATAGGTTATTTTTAAAAGTAAATATTTATATTTATGTTTTCAATATTACATATTTTTTTATCGACTTATTACTATCACTTTTAAAATGAATAATTTCTGAAATTATCCTATTTCTTATAATTATTATCTCAATTTAGAATTTTTATATTATTCCATTTATTTTGTGCTTATTCTCTTGGAAGAATGTTAATTAATGGAATTATTATTTTTATCTTTTTTATATTTTAAAAGTCTTGTTTTGAAACATTTTTTTGGTTAATCTTATGTTTCCTTAACCCAGTTCAAAATTCTGTCTAATTTGTAGTTTATATTAGAAATAATTCGAATATCCTAGAATTTTTGTAGCACAGGAAATAAATTTAATATAGGTGATGATCTCTTTTGATTTATAAGCTATGTTTTAAAATGTGATTTGCAAATAAAACGATACAGTTTTTTTTAAATATAATAGAACGACCAAGACCATTTTTTCTATATCATGAATGCTGAAAAATGTATCACTTTACGTGTATTCTTGATATCAAGATAGTGAAGATATAAAAGTATAACATCTTTTTTATATATAGAATGTATTCTTAGTTCGACAAGATTAATGAAACCTCCCTATGCAGCAACTTCTCTGAAGAAAAAAATGTCTTACAATGATTGGAATTTGTTACAATCAAAAGAATGAAGTAGCTTGACATCAAATAGAAGTTCAAGCTAAAATTAAAGATCTTGTTGACTAGATTGGTTCTGGTAGGTTCTCTTTATTTAGAGGATTAAAAACTGGTACCGAATAAAATCCTGTAGCATAATGGTAATAATTAATTAATTTTACACCCACAATATAAGCATGAATTGAGCGACTGGATTGACAAATGTGCGTATAAGTTTTTCTATTTAAAAAATGTTTTGTCCTCTTTTTTCAAAATGTAAATATAGTTGATAAGTTTGTCTATAATAACTTTGATATTCAATTTCAAAATTATCATTTCAATTCATACAATTACTTAGCGCAACTATATTTTAATATTTTTGAATGTTATTTACAATGGATAATAATGATAATCTTAAAATATAAAATACTAATTTTAGAAACACTATATTTCATAACTATAAGAATAGAATAAATGGTCAGGAAAAAAGCAATATTTAAATAACAAATACAAATATTTACTTTTCATAATAAACATTCATCACAACTGATATTATATAAAACATATATATTACGCAATATGTATACTTTTTAAATTTTCGTATTTTTATAATTTATAATTCAATGCCTCAATATTTTCATTCCATTATGTGAGTTGAATTTTATTTGAAATAATTAAGGTAAATATCATTTTTTAATCAATGTAAAATAAATTGTATTTTCCATTCTACTCTTCCATTTATAATTATTGATAAAGAATTGATGACATTATCTAACCATTCTGCTGAAATTTTATCAATAAAAACAAATACGATTTGTTTTTTATTTTCGTCAAATTAAAACATGAATTATCCTAAATTATATAACAAGTAGAATATTTAAAATAATTTTGAATCATAAAATTATTTCTGATTTATTTTCCACGTCGCAAGTTTATATGAAAACCCAGTAATTTGATGAAATTGCAAATTGCAGTTAAATTTTGTTATTAACCATGTAACTACTTTTTGGGCCCCATAAAGATTTATTCAAATAGTTCGCATTAAACACAGATTCTTTTTATATGCATGAATAAGATGTCGATAATCTTATCTCGGTTAATCATATGTTATATTTAATGTATTTTATATGTTTTTGTTCGAAAAAACGTTTACTTAAATGTAGAACAAATTACTTTACTTTTATACTTTGTTTCATTGCAAGTATATTCAAAATTAATATGCATGATGATTAAGCAATCACAGATTGCAATATCTACTTCAAAAATCACAAATTAATTTATTAGAATCTTTTCTTATTAAAAAAATGAAGACATAAATATAAAAGTAAAGCGACGTAATAGTGATGAAATCTAGAGAAATATTATTCAACAAAATTTAGTAAAATATATATTTTATATAAAAGTATATCTTTGATATATAAAATCAAGTATTTTAAAGCATTTATTATTAATAATATATAATATTTGAATAAAAATAAAAACGACGCAATTGTTTATTTTATCTTAGTTTTTTTGTCTATACTTTTAGACATTATGTCTCATTTTTTAATTGCTATTTAAATATTTATGTCAAATTCCAAAAACATCTATAGTCGCAATTATCAAAGTATCGAAGATTCTTGAAAGAATGAATTTTTAGAAAAGATACAAATGAAAATCTACGACACGTATTACAAGATAAGATTTCGAGTTGAGTTCTGTCATGAGATGAGAACTCGATGACTTTTTAAGGTCGTTTGTAAACAAGCACTCACAGTCTATTGGTGAGTAACATTACAGCATCTGATTATCTTCGTCCGAATATCCATATAATTGACAAGATAGGATGCTAGCATTTCCAGTAATGGAAAATGCCGACCGGAAGCTGCATATTTGAAGTTAGCACTGGCTTAGTAAGAAGTAAGGACTCCTGGAGGTGTGGGCACAACCACTGTGTGTTGCGGCAAACCTACAGCTGGAGTTGGCGGTGGTGCCAGAGGATGGCCGACAAGAACCGCTGCTGCGGCCGCTGCGGCCGAGGGTAGGGGCAGACCTTGTTGAACTCCGGTTAGAGCCGAAGCCGCACTACCAACTTGCGTGGGGGGACCTTCGGCTGCATGCTTGCGCAGATGCCGTAGCATGTTACCCTTCTCAACGAAAGTCTTACCACAGTCAGGGCAGCTATGAGGTCGCTCATCTGAATGCGAGCGTCTATGGGAAACAAGATGTCCTTTGCACATAAAGTCCTTGGGGCAAAGGTCACAGCGGAAAGGTCGTTCAGCTTGGCTACCCTTGTTGTGTGAGCGCATATGGAAAAGCAGATTACCCTTCAAGGGGAAGCTCTTGCCGCACTCGGTGCAAACAAATGGTCTCTCGCCCGTATGACAGCGCATATGATTAATCAGGTGCTCCTGCGCAAATTTTCATTTTCAATCACCTCATTTTTCTACAATATCTTTATATTTACAATTAAATTTTTTAGACTAGGTAAAGATACACCATCGCACAAGATTTATTTATGCTCTATAATTTATAATTAAGAATATATTTCATTTTTAAAAGAATAATTTGTACAAAAGAAAAAAGGGGGAAGATAATTTACATTTATATTTGAGACTGAAGGTAATTTCTTATTTACTAAAAAAAAAAAATTATAATTAATACCAACTATTAATTATATAATTTAATATAAAATAAAAAGTACATATCTTCAGTAGATCTCTAAAATGTTATTTATATTTTGTTAATTACAAATAAATAGTGCGTTAAAGGATTTTTATCCAAATTTCAACTTTTCTAAACATTTTTACAAACAAAAACTTTGATTAGAGTACACAAGGTCTAAGTTTAGTATTAATGTATATTTCATATGAAAAGTTTTATATAAAAAAAGCCAACTTGTACAAACAATGTAATTTTACCGTGTCCAAGACAATCATGATCGGCCAAAACATGGTATATTATTAAAAAAACGCAGAAAGAAGAAAGAACAATAGAACGATTAAAAGCCTCTTCAATGTGAAATAAATTGTTGACACATAAATAGAGAGAGAGGGGTTTTTAAACAATCACAAACAGAATAATAATCAAAGACTCACCTTTCGAGTGAAGGGCTTGGAGCAAACGTTGCAGCAGTGTGACGAGTCACCGGTGTGCTGCCTGAGGTGGTTATTAAGATGTTCCTTGCGTGTAAAGGTGCGCTGGCAAAATTCGCACCGATGGGGCGACTCACCAGTGTGGATGCGCACGTGATTCGTCAAATGCTCCTTGCGCGTAAACGATTTGGAGCAGAAATGGCAGCGATGGGGCGACTCGCCTGTGTGTTGACGCACGTGATTTGTCAAATGTTCCTTCCGCGTGAAGGATTTCGTGCAATACTGGCACTTGTGCGGTGACTCACCCGTGTGCTGCCTGACGTGGTTCACCAGGTGATCCTTCCGCGTAAACGCTTTCGGACAGTACTGGCAGCGGAAGGGCGTCTCTCCTGCATTTTTTTACATTCCGGTTTTTCTTTCTTTTTTTTCATTAATGCTTTCTTTTTTTTCTTTTCTTTTCTTTTCTTTTTTTTGTTATCATTTTAAATAGATAAATGACGATTCTTGCTCTTTACTTTTTATATTCATATAAAGTTAATCACCGTTGCACCAAGAAAACGACTAGACGCGCATGGTTACAAATTCAGTTAACAAATAAAATAACTTTTTTTCTCGATGCCAGAGAGTTTCATTTAATTTTGGCTTAATTTTTAACTTTTATATACCAACTAACAGTTCAAAAAATAAGTAAAAACACACACGTGAATAGTCGATATAAAAAATAAAATATTTAATTACCTTGAAATGATTTAATTGTAATTTCAAATTATCAATTTTCTTGAATGCACTTTTCTACTTTAATTTATTATACCAAAAATCGTCGTATCAAATAAATCTTCTTATTTTGATTTATTGTTTTCTTTTTTTTTACGTCATACAGACAGGGGGGCATCACCTGCACAAGGCGAGTTTTGCCCGATGCAATGCACCAAGTGGCAAATTAAGTTTTCAATTTTTATTAACTTTTCTTAGTTTTTATGATTAAATTAAGTATTATTGTACACTTTGTTATACATTCATTTCTATTGTATAAAAAAAATCATGTCATTCAATTATATGAAATAAAGAATGATATGAATATACATGTCATTCTATTAGTCATTTAAAAATAAACTGAATTTATCACAAATCAAAATTTTTTGATAATAAAATATATATAATGACAATATATAATCAATAATGCTTTGTAAAATAATATTTTGTACATTAATATTTAATTTTCATATATTTGAAGTAATCTCGCATATGTGTTGCATATATTGAAAAATATGTTTTATACTTTTTATAAAATATGAATGAAAATAATAAAAAATAATTTCCATAAAATAAATTTTATTGACAAATTAGTAATAAATAAAAAACTCATAATAAAGCATTAAATGCTATCATATATGAGATAAAAGAAAATACAAGTATATTAATAAGTATTCTCACGATAAAATTAAGAAATGGATATTATTATTTATTGATTTATTTATTGATATATAAAAAAATCGAAATTATTTCAATTGAAATTAAAACAAAATTTTTTTCAATAATATACATATATTTGGATTTTCAGTCAGTGGTCTAAGATTAGCTATATTAAATTTCTGAAATTCAAAATTTCATTAAATTCTTTTATAACTAAATTATAATAATATAAAAGTATTAAAAAATCAATTAAAAATCTATAAATGTTTAAAATACTTTTACTGCAATGATTATTGTGTTAGTAAAAAAGTTTTAAACTAAAGACAATTAATGGCCTCGAGAAAAGTCAAAAATTGTGTTAAATATCAGTAATAATAATATTGCTAATATAACATTTGCCATCTTTGTGTATTGCATCTAAGGAAAGTCTATGTATTTCACAAAAAAAGGAATCATACTAATATAGTATATATTTAAAATGTCAAATCATAGACTAACCTTAATCAAAAGCTTAATCTTAGAAGAAAAAAGCAGTTTTTAATGTTTGACTAATTAGGTACAATAACGTATTTGTTGCAGATAGTAATTTTATACAAACAGTGTTCATTTAGTGTATTCATTAGTAAATTAACATAAATAATGAAGCATAATAGAATGTGTGTCTATATAAGAAAATTATTTTGAAAGTTAGAAAAAATGAATAAAAACCGAATTAGTGGAGCAACATTAAAAAACTGCATATAAATTAACCGAAATAAGGCAAATAATTAAGCATGTATGAGAGCGGTGTGTAAGGCAGAATTGTGGTATTGCTAACAAAGGTCACAGAAATGATATATACAATGATATTCAAGTAAAATCTTGATGTAAAATAAGTGAAATATAATATTTGTGACTTGAAAAAAAATGTTTTAAAACATTTAGCTTGGAGAATCATTTTTACTAAAATGTATTAATGCATATCTTTAAATACTAATATATAAATTTATTCTTAAATTATAATTTTAATGTCGAATTAATAAGTTAATAAACGAAATTCATATATCGTTTTTTTACTTTTTAAATTGTCATTAAGCCATGTTATTTTTAGTGAATTCTACTATTTTAAGTAACTTTAAAATATTTGTAATTATTTATAAAATTTTGCATTTATTTACAATGTTAAATCAATATTATAATCAAAAGAAAATAATAATAGAACCAACATTTTTAAATGTAATTAATTAATCAATCTTAAATATATATTGAATAAATATTATTTATGTATTGTAAGAATAAGGTATTATTATATTCAAAATGATTGAAAACAATTAAATTCTTGTTATAAATAATTAAAAAATTGATAAATATCAATACTTTACTCATGTCTAAAATATAAAATTCAATAATATTGAAAATATGCAAATTTTGATAATAATTAAGGATTGATTCCAATAAATTATAACATAGCCTCAAAAATATAATTTTATATATATAGATTAAATATTTAAAATATGAATTAAAAGCAATAATGAAACAGCTTGAAATATTGCATTATAGTAATTCAAACAAATAAATGATATAATTAAAAATAAAATTATAAATTAAATAAAAATCAAACACATTTTTAGTAAGCAAACTTTTATAAATAAAAATAGGAAGGCAAAATAAAATCAATATCATGAATCAAATTTAATTCATGATAAAAAATGAATTGTATGAAAAAAAATTCCGTTACAAAATAAAAACATGTAAAATATAAAATGAATTTAATTAGTGATAATTTAAATATATTTTACATAGAAATAAAATAGAAAATATAATGATAAAAAAAAAAAAATAAAAAAAAAGAGGGGGAAATGAGAGAGAAAGAGTGGGAGAGATAGAAAGAAATAGAGATAGAAAGAATTTGTGCCCGAGAGGTGATTGTATTCATCTTTGTCGAAGTGAATATCTCTGCCAACCGCTCTCACCTGTGTGTTGGCGGATGTGGTTAACAAGGTGTTCCTTTCTGGTGAACGATTTGGAGCAGAAGCCGCATCGATGTGGTGACTCACCCGTGTGCTGTCTGACGTGATTCAGCAGGTGCTCCTTACGAGTGAACGTCTTTGAGCAGAAATCGCAGCGGTGCGGAGTCTCGCCAGTATGCCACATTATATGATTCGTGAAGTGTTCTTTACGGGTGAATGACTTGCCTAAAAACATGCAAAACAATACTCTCCGTGATTATCTTATCATAAATTAAATTGATTATTTACTTTTATTAATATTTTTTATTTCACACTCTCCATCAAATTGTATAAATACGTAATAACGGAGATTGAGGTACAAAGGATGTTTTTGCATTCTAATAATGTCGTTCCATCTCAAGTAATGTGCATAAGAATTCATGGCTAATGTCATTGCATCAAAGGAGGTAAATATTTAGTGAATAGATAATTTTCATATTATATTCATGAATATTCACGAAAAGCCGTAGCAAAATTTTTAAAAGTATCCGACGAGTGTAATAAAAATTCGTATTTCGTGGTATGTGGAACTTACCGCAAATCTCACAGCGGAAAGGTGTATCGTTGGTATGAGACCGCATGTGATTTGCTAAATGCTCTTTCCGTGTATATTTCTTGCCGCAGACTTGACAATGGTGAGGTGTTTCACCTGTGTGCCACATTACGTGGTTCATGAAATGCTCCTTGCGAGTAAATGATTTCTTGCAAATGTCGCATCGGTGAGGCGTTTCTCCCGTGTGCTTGCGCACATGATTCACCATGTGCTCTTTACGAGTGAAAGTTTTTGCGCAATATTGACATCTAAACACAAACATCGGGTATTCATTTTTTTTTTTTTTTTTTTTTATGGCCATTTACGAGTAACAATCTCAAAACTATCATAAAAACAAAAACAAAAACATTTGAAACACGATTGAGAAATAACTTGAATTTTATAGAAATATAAATTAAACGTTACTATAAACAATAAGTTATTTTAATATAGTTCCGATACCCGACAATATTTCTCTGTTTTTATTGTGAAGATATTCTTGTGCGAGTGAGGGTGAATATAAAAAATAAAAATTTCATAGAAAATCGACATTTCGAAATAGTACGTTTTCTTTCTCGAGGCTTAGTTATGCAAGGATTTTATATTGGGGAAGTGAGTAGTACTGTAAGAAAATTTCATACAAATGGGTCGATTCATTTAAGACAACATAATTACACATATGTCCGTCCCAATTTTTACAAATTATATAAATTTTAAAATATCCATCAATTATTCTTATATCATATATTGCTTAATATTCATTTGCGCGATATAAATATAACAATAAATAATTGTTTTATTTGAGTTTAATCTACACGACTTAATACGATTTCCTAATGTAAAATAGCTTGTTATTATTTCCTAATTAATTATGTGTGATGTTGTATTTATCGACTTACGACATGTAAATAAAATTTGAATAAAATCTTTTTTTTTTTAAATGTTTATCATCAATATTTATTTTGTGTTTAAAATTTAATTAGAATTACCTGTAGATGTATACAATTTCTCTAAATACACGTACAAACATGAATAATAAATTATAGTAACTAACCTGTATGGTGTTTCTCCTGTGTGACACCTGGTATGATTATCCAAGTGCTCTTTTCTTGCAAAGCTTTTACCACAAACAGTACAATTGTAAGGTTTGTCGGTAGCGTGACGTTTCATGTGTCGCTCTAATGACGGTGCATTAGCGAAAACATGAAAGCAAACAGCACATGTAAACATGGAACCGCCTAAGTGACATTTTCCATGGCGAGTTAAATCATTTGCAGTGGTAAATGCCTTTCCACATACCTGGTTACAAATTCTCATTTAAAATGATAAAAAACTTTCAAACTTTATATTTTTAATATAAACATTTTTTTTTGTTTTTATTTCTATAGTATAATATTGGTGTTTTGATTATAAAAAGTACCTTTCATTGTTTTTATTAATTAAGCTTCACCAAACGTATTAATTATCCTATTAATTACCTTTATTTTAAATATTATTTTGAAATCAAATATAGTTTTGTCTTAAAAAAAAAAAAAAAAAAAAAATTAATTTTTTTAATTAAATTAAAAGAATCAAGAAATATTTTTCACCGTTTCAAATTTTAAAAAACTATAATTATAATGTAACACTTTAGTGCTGGAACTATTATAAAATTATTTTTATATCCTTTTGAATACATAAACACTGAGCTGAGATATAGTAAATTCATTCAATGCATTCTTTTATAATTATAATAATAAAATTATAAATTTATTATAATTAATTAAAAGTACTACACATCTAACTATAAACAAATCGATCGTCCCTTCCATGGAAAATATTTTAATTATACGGTAAATAATCGTACTAAAAATTAAGTAACAAAAATGCATTCAATAGATTATATTATATTGTATTTTTAATTAATTATTTCAACACACTGATGTTAACATTACTTGCAAATCTTGATCAAGTTATTATATTCTATATAAAACACTTAGATTTTTGTTATTGCTTGTTTAAAGCAATTTTTTTTACATATTTTACAATTAATAATATTAAATTTATTATAAAATCTTTTGTTTTATATAAAAGTATGAAACTCCCTTTAAATATCAACTATCGAAAATAAAAATTTTTCTATTTATTCAAATACAATTCAAATTATTTGAATTGTATTTATATATTTCAAGATGATAAAGAATTTGACAAATTTGACAATTCTTTATCCTCTAACTCAAAAAAAATTTTTTTTTTATGCTAATTACAAGTATAGAACCTTATAAAATTAAATACATTTTTTATCAAAATAACTTTTAATCAATTAATATTTAAACATATCAAAGCTTAACGAACCTGACAAGTAAAAGGTTTTCTTTCTGTATGGTATCTTCGATGGACGATCAGTTGATAGCGAAATTGGAAGATCTTGCCACAAACCTCACAGGCATGACTTCCTACTGATACAGGTGATCCACTTGGACCTGGTGTTGCTTCACCATCGTTTGTTTTAATATCAAATTTATTTAGCTGTACTTGTTGAACTATAGGGGTACCGTTCTGGATTGTTGTAACTGTTTGTGTTGGTACTGTACCTCCAATTAATGTAGTACCTGCGGCAATTTCACTTTGCAACTTTCCAAATACTTCGTGATATGCCAGTAGCTGGTTTATCTGATTCAATTCTTCAACATTCACGGCTCCCTATTATATGAATAAATAAAATTTTCAAATTTTCAAATTAATTTTGAAGAATTATATAAAATTTTTAACATATATTTTCTACATGTACAGATATGTTTATCTAAATAATGTTCCTAATAATTATAAATTAAATTATAAGATTAATTTGTTTAAATGAAAATTTCAAGTTAGTCCTATTAGATTAAAGTACTTCATAAAGGGATTGAAAACAATTAAATTCATTATATATATTAAAAATGAAATCAAATAGAACAATATCAAAAACATGTCTTGATATAATACAATTGGAAAAAGTGACATAAAAATAATGCTCACATCAATATTGTCAAAGAACCTTTAAATCAAAATTTGATAGTTTTAAAAGTAGTATAAAAATACTCCATATGTTGATTAATTTTTAAATATAAGATCTTTGAAGGGTGTAAATGAAACTAATATAAACTCCGCCATTTCAACGATTTATTTATGCATATATATATAAATCACCCAAATTATTAAGCTATGAGTATTACAATGATTTTTAAAATCAATAATTAATTTATTGCTCCACATTTAGTGATTGAATTGATATAAAGTTATTTATTCAAATTTATTTTATTAATACTTATTAAATAATTAATATAATAATATTTATTAAATGTAAAATTAAATTTACCTTGTTTATATACTGAGATATATCAACTCCCAAAGTTTTTGCAAGATCTTGATCGTTTGCAGTACTAATTTTAACAATAGATCCATCTGCAGTTCGAACATCCATCATGTGACCTCCTGACTTTAAATCTGGTACTTGAAACCTATGATATTTAGTAATTTTTACTTTCATGAATAAAATGAAAATTGACTCACGATTATATCATAATTTTAGATAAAAACATGGTATTTATAGAAAATTTAATTTTATTTAATTGTTTTAATTTTATATTCTTATGTAAAGTTTTAATTTTTGCACAGCGAATAAATCAAAATATTAAATACTGTATTTTTCAAAAATCATTTTCTATATTTAACATTTTCTATTCTGAAATAAGACTATACATATAACAAAAGTTAAAAATCTTACTGGGTCATATTTAATTGTCGTAGATCTTCTTTTTTCTCAACTTTGTCCACTACACTAGAAGAGGTACTATCTGTAGCAGTAGCACTGCCAATAGTAACACCGATTTGTTGTTGTTGCTGATGCATTAGGGTTTGCTGTAAATCTTGTGCTTGTTGATGCTGATGATCGCGTTGAACATGCGAATGAATTTGATTATCGCTGCAACGATCTGATGATTCTTCCTTAGGTTTGATGTCCCTAGATAAGTTCTGGTTTTGACTGACTTGAGTAGTATTTTGAGCATTTTGATGATTTTGTATTTGATGATGAGTTTGTTGCTGTTGATGCAATTGTGTCTGTTGTTGTTGTTGCTGTTGTTGTTGTTGCTGCTGCTGCTGCTGTTGCTGCTGCTGTTGCTGTTGCTGCTGCTGCTGCTGCTGCTGTTGTTGCTGCTGCTGCTGCTGCTGCTGCTGCTGCTGCGATTGCATTTGTTGCTGCATCTGGGCATGAGCTGCTTGTAAATGACTTACACTTGCTTGAAGATGACTCCCATCGAGATTGAGTCCTGGCAAAGAGACTGGTATCTGAAATAAAATATTTACACTATTAGTTGCCTTGTATATTTATATTTTCTTATATATTTTCTTATTAAGGCACTATTAATTATAAATACTAAAATCTTGATATAATTTAAATTTAATATTTAAATTTTTATCAATAAAATGTTAAAATATATTTACGATTATTTCTATAATTTACATGCTCCTGACATGATTAATTATCATTAAATGAATTAGTTAAGTTAAATTATTATAATTTTGTATAAATATTTTTATATATTAAAAAAAATGTAAATGTTAATTACAATTCAATGATTTGCTAATAGATAAAAATAATTATTATTAATATATTATTTTTATTCATAATTATTTATTACAAATATTATTTAAGCTTTGTATATTAATTTATGCAAATTTAAATACTTATTATAATATAACAATTGAAACACTCATTTTAATAATCATCTTAATAATTTCATTTAAAATATAAGTCACATCTTTTACATAACTAAATTTATGTAATAATTATTTCTTGTTTAAAAATAATAAAATTATTATAGCATAATTGTTTAATTTGCATAATAAATAACCTCTAAATAATAAGAAATGAAAACATATATTATATAAAAAAAAATTAAATTGATAATAAATAAGAGTTTTTGGTTATGATTATAAATATATGATATAAAATTTAGAATGTATCTTTTAAATCAAATAACATGCACACTACTCGGACAAACCTGTGCAGTGGACTGCAGGGAATTATGTTGGGTACTTCTACTGACTGATGATTGATGGTGATGTGAATTTGGTGTTTGATGCGAACTAGATGTTAACGACATATCTTGATTTAGCAGTACTGTTGAATCTTTGGTTGTTTGAGTTTCGCCACTTCCTGCACTACCTCGATGATGAGGATGGTGATACACTGATACCTGTGGTATCGGCCCAGGAAAAAGATTGGTGAGGACCCAATATTTTGCTACTGAGGATGCTAATGCTACAGCTGTACCTACGCGTAGGTCTGTGGATGAGTGAGAATTGTTTCCTACATTGCCAAGACTTGTTGGAGTTGCCAAACCACCTGGATACAAAGGGCGACCGCTCTGACCCACACTTACTTCCTACCAATGCACATTCAAACATTTTTACAACATCAATTAAACATGCAGGAACAAGCATTACAAATTCAATGGACCAATAGAATGAAATTTTTGTTAACACCTTTACAAGTATCGCTATTTAATAATAATTCAAAAAATAGAATTAATTTTTAGATTAAAATTTTTTTTAGTATATTTTTATTATTTTTCAATACAAAATTTATATTAAAAAAAAAAAATAATAAAATACAATAAAAATATTATTAATATTAATTGCTATAATTAAAATTGTAAAATACAAATTTTACCATTTCAATTACTTTAATTTAAACTCAAAAATTAATATTAAGTTACATCTAACAAAAATGCATGACCCAAATAAAACTTAATTACCTTTTTACAATTGTTAGCAATAAAATCTATAAATTTTAATAATATGTTTGATAAATAATAATATAAATTTAATATTGAAAAAGTTTGCAATTTTATAATATAATGTGTATGTTATGAGAAAAAAAAAAAATGTTAGTGTGCAAAAAATAAAATTAATGTTTTAATTGTATTGTACATTCTCATTATAATATTAAATTTTAGGTGAATTTTATTTTAATCGCTAGAATTTAATTAACATGTAAATGTTTATCTTTAGATATCTTTAGTTTGAAATACATATATACAATATACAAAAAAAACATGCAATTTACATAAGTATTAAGAAACTGCAGATTATAGAAGTACTTATTGAAATATGCAAGCAAAGCGTTTTTCAGTTATTGCACTACATAATATCTATTATCTAACACAAAAAATTTTAATAATAATAAAAAAAAAATTATATTTCTACTATTTACAATTAAAAAAAATTTTATTTTATTGATAGTTACACATAATTTAAATACAATTTGGTGTAAATATTTTAAAAAAAAAAATTGCAAATATATTTTCTAGTTCAATAGATATAATATTAAGTATATAAAATAACCTCACCTCTTGTTGTGCCTGCGTTGTCGCTGGCAGAGCATGCTGCTCACTATTCATTTTTGTTCAATTAAAATCATCGATCACACACTTCTTGTATCCTTTATTTTCTATCCTAAAAATTAGATATAATTATTTTAATTTGTACATAATAAGAAGTATAAATAAAGTAAAGTTTTTTTGATTTGAAATAACTTTTAATCTTAAATACTTTATATGATTATTTTAAAAATATTAGAAATTAAATAGATAATTAATTTTTAAAATTAGAATGAAGGGTATTTTAACAACAAATTAGTATTATTATGAATTAAATTAATTGAAAAGTTTTAAAAATAAATCATTTATGTTTATTTGTCTAATATTTAATACTCGATAATACTTATATACTAATGTAATTTATTATTATTATAATATATTTATTTGATTAGATATTGTAGATGAAAAATAATATTAATTTTAATTTTTACAAAAACCTCTCTATAAGAGAACTCTTATTTTCTTTTGTATAAAGCATAAATTTTCAATTTTCTTAAAGCATTCAAAAAAATTGTCATTTCTTTTCGAGGATCTTGTATACTTGAATAATGGCTTTTTCTTTGCTCATATATCATAATATCAGATAATTTTTCTTAATACAAGGTTTAAATACACAAAAGACCAGATTTGACCAAAATGTAAAAGTCATAAAATTGAATAAAAAATATGAGTAGCGGATTAATCTAACTAGGGTTGATTCGACTTCTCATATAATTTTCAACAATAGTTCAACATCGGTATTAGTCTCAAAAAAAATTGTTGTAACCTACCTTCAATTGCCAATAAAAGTTCTAATACTAAAAAAATGTCTGATGAAATCGTGCATGTAGTCGTTCGTCAAGTGTTATATTCATGTGTGTGTGAGCATATATTAAAAAATACATGAGAAAAAAAGTTTAGAGCGCCAAGCGAAGCAAATCGCACATTGATGGGCGCGCGCGCGCGCGCAATATTGTAACTTCAAGGCAAACACGAAACGGGGACAAATGTAAGTGCAGGAAGTTATTCGTTTTTCGACACACGTAGCCATATTTTAAATAATGATATGCGCACAAATAGATCTCTCACGCTGCGGGCTCATTTTTTGGGTCCTTTATTCACGGATATGCTTAAATATACATGGCAAAATGGTTGCCTGTGCCTCAACCTACCTTTGCGTGTGTTGGTAACACATACACATTTCTGACAAATTAAATAAGTTAATGGTCTATATTGGTACGGAAAAAAGTTGCCCTCGCTAAAGAATAAATGGAAAAACCATCGCACCGACTTAATAAATTTGGATTTGTACTTTTTTCGAAAAAGAAAAAGCGAGGAAAATGGAGTGAGAGGTAGATAGAAGAAAGGAAGAGAAAGACACTCACGTGGTGTCCGGTGCCATGATCGCTGTACTCGGTACAATAGCAATGGTGACGAAGATCATGATTCTTTTTTTCGCAATTGCACAAGTGAACTCGTGTACGCCGTGGCGTAATTCAGATACTTTTCCCACAGAATAATGTCGAACGCACACTGCACCAGGATACACACAATATTAAAACGCGCGTCTTCGTCATCTACGTCGCGGCGCCACCACACAGGCGCACGCACACAAAGGCACACGTGCGTAGCGCGCGGAGTCACGTATGCAAGGGGGGACGCGCCTTTAGCTCTACGTCCCCGACAGGTTAAGAGAAGTACGCCACTGATTGACTACGCCGGTGAATTTTACGAACGACAACAGTACACGATTACATTAAAAGTTTACCGATTCTGTAACTTGCGTAAGAAGGCAGAGATGCGAGACGCACGGCTGTCTCTGGGAACTAGGAGAATCACGCTATTTTTATAAAAAATTTCTAACAGTAGGAGTAGTAATGTGTCATGGCGGCACGACAAACCTGTCCGTCTTTTCCCCGTCTTCTTCTTCACTTTGCGCTCACCAAGAGCGGCGGGAACAGCAAATCCCGTTCGCCCCTGACAAGAGCTCAGCCCTTCCTCCCCTCCTTCCCCACTAGTTTTATCCGCGAGGTGGGGCTCTTCCTTCTTGTTACCGGTATATCTTTAATGATTTAATAAAACTCTGACGGTCGGACGTACCGTCATGCCTTCCATTCCTCCACTTCCACTTTCAAATAACCAAATAACCAAATAACCAATCCTCAACCACATTCTCTTTTCCTAATGTATTTGCTCCATTTTTTAACAATACCACGATAAAATTATTTATTCGCTTTTTCTTTAAATTATACGGAAACTCCTCTTTCTTTCTTACACATCCTCCGTGGATAGATAAATTCATAATCTCCGTGAAATATCATTTTTAAGATTAATTTGCAGTCGTTGCGAAAACATAATTTTATTAATCACATTTATATTTATTATTCTAATAATAATAATAATATTCATTATAAAAATAGAAGTGATTTGGAAACACTTTAAACATAACTCTTAATCATTGATATTTAAATATAAAATCAACTTTTATCATTTAAAATTCATCCACTTAAATTTCGATTTTAAAATATACAGAAAACTGGGGAATTATTATTTTTTAAAATATAAAATAATATTGTTAATAATCAGATGGTAAATTTTATTACTTTTTTTACATTAAAAGCATTAATCAAATTGAAAAGAAATTTACATTATACCAATTCAACTACTAATATAACAGTTTATTGAAAATTTATAATTTTCAATTGCAATGTTTTAAAAATATTTCTTTATTACACATTATACAGTATCTCTGTATTGTAATTATAATATTGAAATATTATAACACTATGCAGGTATTAATAATCTTGATTTATGCCATTGCAATAAAAAAATAAGATTCTTTATTTTTTTTCAAGAAGGTATATAAATTAAAATAATTGAAAATAAATTTAAACTTTAGAATTTTTATACTATAAAATTAATTATAAAATAAAAAAACTATTTTAACTTTCATACATTTACTTAGTAAATTTTCAAAATTAAAAAAAAAACTTTATTTCAAAATAATTACTACAATAATTTAATTACTATTGTGCCCTTATATTATTGATTGAATGTAAAATTATGATTTGTATAAGTTTGTTTAAAAACGGTATATAATTTTACTTATTAAAAATCTGTTAAAATGTTCAGGACACGTCAGATTACCAGATCTGACGAACGTAAAAATTGACGCAACGCGTTATGACCTAACCAACACATGTTATCCTTCTTAATGTAACTGAATAACGATGGACAATCCAAGAATTTGTTCCCACGCCATTGAATATTAATTGCTTCCCTATCTTTTAGACCGCCGTTGTGGAAAGATTTAATTTCCAATTTTTCCTCATTTATTCTTTCTATTTGAAATATTTGTTTATAATGAGTTATATGACTTGGCATTCATCTTTCTCATTATTTTCTTTTTAGACCTCATGATAACTTTTCTTTCAAAACTCTTATTAGCTTATTTATTTATAATTTTCAAGTTAATTTTTTTTTAGGTTAGTTTATTTTAATAATATCAAAATTGAAATTATGGATAGAATTCAATTTAAATAATTTAAATAGATTAATTTCAACAAATATTTTACTTTATATATGTACGTTTTATGGTGTGTGACTAATACTTTTACTTTAAAATTGAAATTTATTAAAAAAAAAAAAACAAATGAATTAAATAAAAAAAAATCTATTAAATGTGATGTCTAGAAAACATTGTAATTGTAATATAAAATATACAAAATATTTAATAAAAATAAGGAAAAAATGAAACAGGAAGTGACAAATGGGTAGAGAGAAAAGGAGAGTATTTGGAATATTCATTTCTACAACATCCGGAATGCGCGCGCATCTTTCATTTAAATTGTAATGTTGTTGAATTAAAAAAACTAAATAATTGAATAAAAATATGAAAACACTGGCTTCCAATAAAATATAAAAATATATATTATTGATCAACGCAATATACTTGTTTTTACTTTTAAAATCAGGTTCTTTGCTTATTAAATCTACGTATATTAAATAGACACTGGTAGCAAAAAGAAAAATGAGAAAAAATTATTTACGATCATATATGCTACTAGTCTAATATTTAATTTATATTTTATATCAAAATTGTTTTGTCTTTAAAAATTTTATCATTATTAATTTATTCACGGTTCAAAGTTTAGTTTATTTGGAAATCCGCTAGGTTTACATCCAGTTTTAACATTGAATAATCAATCTACATTTTCGTCAATGACAAAATTGAAATTTAAATGATACCGCTATGGAATAATACTATAAGCAATTAAAAATATTAATATAACTTTACATAATACAATATTATTAAATATTGTATAATCATTTATTTTATTTGCATTTTTCAATAAAAAATATAATTTATGTATCATGATATCTGTTAGTAATATTTTATAGTACTGTTTTTAATTAAAATATCTAAATTTAATTTAATAACTTCATAATAATTATTATGTATTTTTTTTAAATGGATAATCATTAGGTATAGAGTATTGAGAAGTATATAACTCATTAGTATTTTTATTTCAAACTTAACTTTCATAATCATTATATTAAAAATAAATAATTATAAAATGTTTTATCAATGTAAAATATAAAATAAATTTATAGATATATGACATTTTATTGCTAAACAAATTAACCATTTTCATTTTTAATAATAAGAAAACTGATATTTCACTGTTTAAAAAGTAAAAGAAAGTTGCCGAGTCCTAACTGGAAAAACAATCGAAGATTGATCAAATTCTACACGATATTCGAATATCTTGATAAAATCGGTAATGTTATTACAAATTTGTATTTAATGTATAAAACATAAACTACTAAGTTATCGATATTTATCATTTTTTGAAAAATATATTCAAATGTACGTTTAAATAGAATACTTGATGAAAAAGAATAGGAAAAAAGTCGTTTATTTATTATGAATTTTGCTCAAGCTTCATCGATGATCCAAAAAAATATCATTTATTAAAATATGCATTAATTAATACTGTTTGTCATGGTAAAACACTACATTCAACAAAATAAAAAAGTCTTATATTACTTACTGGACAGCTCGGTCGTACGCACACGGACTTGCAATAAAATTTGATTAATTGGACTCTAAAGCACGGAATTATCTTTTAACTCTTATCACATAATTCTGAGGCACATCAATTCAAATGTAGATATTTTCTCAACTCAGGTTCTTGAGTCCCAACATAAGAACCCGCGTGTTCTCATAACTTTGAAACGTGTCAACAACAACAAAATACAAAATTTCGATGTTTTGCATTCAGTTTATGCGTTGATGCAACGTAATTTCCATTCAACTTCACAATACACATAAATACCTGTCACAATCGTACTTATAAATAACACATGCATCTTTCATGTGCACGTGTGTTTGTACGATAATAGTTACAACAATAAGTTCACTTATGCCTTGCACACGCATGAGTTTTTTCTTTTGAAAGATTATTCGAATGATACTACCCAGATATTTTGTTTAATGCGTAAACGTCTTAACTCTCCGCCTTACCTTGTTAGATTACTCAAAAAAGTATTTGTGTCTGACGTAACAAGCCATTAAAGTCCATCGAAGATCTGTACTTCCTACATCGGTTCACCATTAATGGATCAACTTGAAAAATAATATATATATATGTATACATATATATGTACAAATACAAAACATATGCATAAACCTTAACCGTCATGAAACTTGAATTTTGGCTCAGAAAAATAGTTATAAATAATGAAATATGTGTTCTATTTTACATCATGTTTTTTTTTATTATAGTTGGAGATTATCATTGGGATTATCATGTTTGTTTATGATACAAAATATTGAGTAATTATATTAACCAATCTTTGTAAATAAGAGATAATAAAATAGACTGTAATAAAATATAGTTTTTTTTTCATTTTATTCAAGTTTAGGTATACTTTTACATACTATAAATCATTTTATCCAGATCTCAGCTCTCAATTATTATAATTAATGATTTACCTGTTGTTCTTTTTTTTTTTTTTTTTGTTGTAATTGAACAACAAAAATTAATTAGATAAACATAAAAAAAGAAACTTGTGTGCTTCATGCAAAATTTTTAAAGATATTTTTATAGAAGTATATTTAATAGGTATGTAATCAAGTTGCTTTTCAAAAAAAAAAAAAAAAAAAAAAAGAAAAAAACTACATACAAAGTTCAGTAATTGCGAATTAAATGTAGAATCAGCACATCTATAATTTAAAATGAATTAAATTGCATTCGTTTAAATGGCAATAAAAAATATTGTCGTGTACGGCGACACAACAGACGTACTCTGTGTTTTTCATCCAGTTTTTTTTAAATAGAAATTCGATCGGCACGTAAAGTTGGAGTGTTAAGGAACGGGTAATGTTAATTAGTTGGACTCGAGAGAGCACTTGTGCACATGACTGAATGTTAAAAAATAAACTTCCTTTCTCACTTGTTTACGTATTTAAGATTCTTATGGTTTTGCGCGCGCACGCTTGTATATGTAACTGGAGACACCGAGTGCACACATGCACAGCCCAATGTAAAGTAACTAGGCAAAAAACACAGAAGTATTCGCACTACTGAAGTGTTGAGATACGGCAATGAGAAAGTGCAATAGAGAGAATCTTTAAGGGCTATGGAGGAGCATAAGTAGTAGAGTGAGAGGAAACTGGAATTAATAAAATGGCGGAGTAACAGAAGTGAGTGTATTCGGCAAATTATTCTATTCTGCAATTTTCGATTTAAAGATACCCCGAGCGAAGTAGATCTAGTTTGGAAATATGCCAACGTTACTCATACGAATATAATCACCAGGGCTAAATTTGAACAAATTCGAAAAAGTATTACACGATCCTAGGAATAGGTTGGTGTAAGACTCTTGTAGCACTTTTTTTTGTTCTATCTTGATTATATACAATTTTATATTTATAGGACGAATAGAATGCAAATTGACATTATTTAACGCGAGCACTAGCATTTTACTGGAGTACAGACTCATATCAAAAATTTTATTCATTGTAATATTTTAAAGTAAATATTGTTAAATTTATTTATGCAATGATATCATATGAATTTTGTTTTAATAAATAAATCTATTTTATTTGTATACTTGTGTAGCTATATTTTTATACGTTATGGGCATTTGAGCCATGGATTAGCTTTTATAAGAATTTGTTTTCAGTCATAATTTTCATAAACTGTGATTCGTTTAACCAATAGTGGTTTTAAATTACACAAACATGTAAAAATAAATTTGTGTGACTCAGGATTTCTTCTTCTCTGGATACTTTTTACACGAGTATTCATAAATACATAAGTAATAAAAATTTATTTATTTCTATACTTGTAAATATAAAATTAATTATAAAATTTTCACTTAAATAATTAAAAACATTAATATATAATATTGATATATTTTAATTTATTTTCAATAATCTTAACTATAATTATATTTATTACATGATATATAACAATAAGACAGATGATATTTAATTTATATAACACCATTCTATTGAATACATTAAATAATTACAAAAGTTTTATAATATTAGTATTCTTCATACTTTAGATTAGTTAATAAACAATTATTGATTAATAAAAAAAGATATAGTTTGCTTTTATAATTTTTATTATAAATACATATTTTTATGTATAAGAATTCTCAGAATTGTTATAATTAAACTCTAAAATTCAAAATGTTGATTAGATATAATTTTGAAATAACTAAATATTGTTTTATAAAAAAAATATTTTAGTAATATTATACATTACATAATTTTTCACTTTATCATCAAATACATTTGATATTTTTTTCTTAACAGAATGATTTGAAACCATGGATGAAGTTATGCTAAATGATCTTTTGGAATGTTCAGTATGTCTGGAGCGCCTAGATACTTCAAGTAAAGTATTACCATGTCAACATACCTTTTGTAAAAAGTGCCTAGAAGAAATAGTTATTACACATCATGAACTCCGTTGTCCGGAATGTCGAGTTCTTGTTAATGTTAAAGTTGAGGATTTGCCACCAAATGTTCTTTTAATGAGAATTTTGGAAGGAATGAAAAATGCCATTCCAAAAAGTAATAAGAATTTATCAAGGAACAATAATACTTCTCAGAGATTAATAGGTGGTTATCAAGTAGCTCCAATCAGTTCTGCCGTCATTTCCAACCCATCAGTTGCAATAGTTACATCAGAATCTGCTCAACAAAATATTTCTAAACAAATTCAATTTTATAATCGACCATATGGTCGTGCTATTTATGATTATATTTCAAAAGTTTCAGGGTAAATATATTTTTTTAAAGTAATTAATAAACAATTTAACTTGGCATTAAAAATTAAAATTATTTATAACTAGTTATATGAATATAGTATAATTTACAGTATTTTTTGATAAATTTATTTTATTTTTTATTAATATTACTATTAGCTATATTTTTGTTTATAAATAATATTAAAATCATTATTCAGTTTAAGAAATCTTGTATATATATTTAGCATAATAAATTTAAACAGAATATTTTATATTTAATTATTTTACAGATAAATATAAATTAATTGTATTTTCATGTATTTGTTTAGGGACTTAAATTTTAAAAAAGGTGATATTATTATTTTAAAAAAAAAAATTGACAACAACTGGTATCTTGGAAAATGTGGAGCCAATCATGGTGTTTTTCCTCTATCATACGTTCAAGTATTTTAATTTTTAAATCAATTAAAATAAATAGCTTTATATTTTTATTTTTACATATTTCATATTGTACTGTTGCCATTGTAGGTGATAACTCCTTTACCTCCACATGTTCCTCAATGTAAAGCTCTCTATGATTTCAAAATGATGAATGATGAAGAAGATGGTTGTCTTACATTTAATAAGGTATATCAGTTATTTAAATAAATTATTTATTTAATATTCAAAATATGAAAATTAAAAAAATAGAAGTTAATGTAATTTTGTTTAGAAAATTGTATAATAAATAGTAATAAAATATTTATCGATAAAATAATCTTTAGTTGAGTAATATTCTCTAAATTTTAAATGAAATATGGTTCAAACAAAAAATATCTTAATTTTCTTTTTTTTTTATTGATATAATATTTAATACTTTTATTTCATTTAAAATGTATAAATAGTTGTAAATCAAATTTAAGTATTAAAATACAATTAAATATTTCTTCTATAATTATGTATATATTTTTATTAAAATTGAAACTCATTATTAGGGAGAACTTATTAGTGTCATTAGAAGAGTTGATGAAAATTGGGCAGAAGGTAAACTATTAGATCGAATAGGAATATTCCCCTTAGCCTTTGTAGAGCTAAATAGTGTTGCTAGAGCTTTAATGAAACTCTCCACAAAGTAAGTAGTCATATAAATATTTATAGATATAATAAATGTTTAATAAAATCTTAATGTTAATAAAGAAATTTTATTCATGTCTAATATAGTGTTCAATCAGGACCATCAAAAATAGCTCCACCAACTCCAACAAATGAAGATACTACTCCACTAATACCAACTAATTATACACCCACAGTCCCAATATCCAGTCAATCAGGACAAGTTACTTCGGTACAGTTATTTTACCAATAAAGTTTACATTTTTTAATTTAATAAAAGATTATGATTTTACAGCATTAAAAGAATATTTATTTTTATATATATGAGTATGTTTCCGTTTAAAAATAAAAAATTTAATTATGTTTTAAATTATAATAATAATGAAATTCTAAAAGAATTAAAATTAATTTTAAAGTAAATTAATAAATAAAGTATTACGTATTTTAATGATTTAAATTATCAATTACACTACTTGTAAATCAGTGTGTTAACATATATATGTGTGACATTTGTATTGTCATTTAAAAATAAATTTTTTCAGGGAACAGTATTGACAGACTACCAATCCGGTACAAACATATCAATGACAAGTTTAACGACGAACTCGTCACCCATAACAAGTAGTCCCAATTCTAACAATTCTACTACAACGCCTAGTAGTCCAAGTAATTCAGTTGTGTCTTCAACTGTGGCTAGCACACACGGTGTAAAAAGACACAGCTTCACTGGGGTCAAAAGCGCACATCAACTTAATTCGCAGCAGTGGCACAGTGCTGAAATATTAAATTTAGCTGTGGATGCTGCACTTGCTAACACTGAGGATGAAATTAATGACTCTGCTTCAAGCTTGAATCAGGTATCTATAAATTTTTATAATCGAAACTTACATTTTTTTTTTAATTTGTTATCAACATTTGAAACTTATTTTAAAATTATATGTATTTATAACTATAATATCATATCTAATATATGTGAAATTATAAACATGTCATAACATATTTGACACCAATTTATGCACCAAATTAGATATTTATTTATCACGGATTTTATTGTGACTTATAATTCAATACTGTAATAATCTTGCTGCAATTTATTCTGTATAATACTTTTAGCTGTTCTTCAATAAGGATCATTCTTAATAATTATATTACAACTATAAAGACAATTAAAACTACTTTCAACTATTAAAAAAATGTTTGTATTTTTTTTTATTAAATAATTTAATTTAATTTTAACATTTTAAATCCAAATGGTTTTTATTATATTTTTATCTTGTGTTATTAATTTGAACGAATTTGATCATAACAAACTAACTAATCTTAAGCTAACTTTAAACAACATACTTATAAAAGTATGCATCACTTATAAATGAATGAATCAATAATTTAATTATCAAAATTTCTCAATTAAATTTTACAGTCTACCTCAAATACTGGTGATCAAAATTCACATGAGTGCAATACTAATAATGATTTAATGATCTCACAATCATCAATGTCCAATAGTGGTTCGTTAAACCCAGCGGTAATCACAGCAAATGACAATACCAAAATAACAACTTCAGTAAACCCCGTTAACAAATTACCTTTTACTTATATTGCACTTTATCCCTATAAACCTCAAAAATCTGACGAATTAGAATTACGGAAAGGTGGTATCTATGTGGTAACGGAAAAGTGTCAAGATGGATGGTTCAAGGGTACTTCTAATCGTACTAAAAAATGTGGAGTTTTTCCTGGGAATTATGTCGTACCTGCAATGTAAGTAACTGTAACTATAATATCTTTCAAATAATAATTTTATTTCCAACATCAAGCTAATTATAACTGCAATAAAAATTCTTGACAATACCTCATGTTACAATTGTTTACACTCTTAATATGTTTAATTTGACTAAATTTATTGCTTATCTTATACAAATAAAAAAATATTTTTTAATTAATCTGAACATTATAAATATATTACTCTTATTAACAGAAGTCAACGTACAGTTTTTCGATGTTCTAAAACTATATCGGCTCAACGTAGTACTTCACCGATTACTCAAATAGGTAATGTTGATAGTCGAACGTCTCTTAATTACACAAAGACTAAATGTGCAGCTCCC
Organism: Eupristina koningsbergeri; assembly: GCA_018907245.1. Classification (NCBI taxonomy): domain Eukaryota; kingdom Metazoa; phylum Arthropoda; class Insecta; order Hymenoptera; family Agaonidae; genus Eupristina; species Eupristina koningsbergeri. The sequence continues at coordinate 502,022 of JACCHV010000145.1, read as the reverse complement.
TTATCGTATAACATTGGAAAATTACTGCCACCTAAACTGCCACCCCGTGCATTAAATCCTGGCCCAACTGGAATGTCGTTTAGGCATAACCAAAAGCAAATTCCAATTCACAACTCACCTAAATTGATCGATCAAGCTGTTTCGAGTCCATCTATTAGTGGAAAACATAATCCTGGCATATCCACAATTTTTCGTGAGTTTGAATAAATATATATTAATTTTTAAAGAAATTTTTATCACACTGTGTCTAGATAACTTTTGAGGTTTTAATAAATTTGTAACGAATTTAAAATTCTAGTCTTTATGAATCAAAAGGTTAATTTTAACATTTTTTTTTATATTAATAATTAAACTTGTCTTTGTTTTGATAATAATATTTAAGTTATTCAAAATTAATTAATAATTTTTTTGTGAATAAGTATACAACTTTATTCCGATTGTTTTTCATAAAATTATAAACCTTAGTGTAAATAAATGAAGAAACATTTATATTTAAAGTATTATTGAAATAATATTTAATTTTATATATTCGATTCATTATTACAATAATTTAAATTGATTATTTTTAATATATTAAGTCAAATTTTTACAATACATTTTCCACTTATTGTTTTTAAAGATTCGCCAGGAAAACTTCCGATTACTACAACAGTTGTTACTAACACTTCAATTGAAACTTCAACGGCTTTCACCAATAATTCTAATAAAAGTCCAAGTTCTTGTCAAACGACACCATCATCATCCACAGGATCTACTTCAGCTCTAACTTTAAAGCCTTTGGAAAAAGTAAGATTATATTAATAAATAAATGTATTTTATACAAATATATAATATAGTAATATAATAATAATATAGTATATTTCTTTTCCAATTGTGGAATATTGATTTTATATCATCGATGAATTCTTAATTTTTTGAAAATTCCATATTAACTTTTAAAAATGTTAAAAATAGAGATTCACACATTAAATAAAAAGTTAATTTTATAGTTTTAATTTTTACCTAAATATTTTTAATTTAAATTAAATAATGTATTCATATTCTTGTAGGTGAAAGAAAAAAAAGAAAAAGCAGTATCATTGATGCGTCGTTTAACGAATATAAAAAAATCAAAGTCTCCTCCTCCGTTAACGTATTCAATGGACAATCCCGTTTTTGAAGATGGAAGTACTAGTCAGTCTTTATTGATTAATCCAATTCATGTTCGGTAAGTGGTCTTTTTCATTATTATATTATACAAACATAACTTGACTTATTTATTTATAAATTGATTTATATCTACATTATTATCACTGTTCGAACTTATTTATATTTAATAAATGGCAAAAAGCCACGTTCAAGTCATACCATTTTACTTACAAGGTATGCAACCTTACTATAATTAGTCTCACTTAACACCTAATAAGCTTCTAACTGTGAATCTTAAAAATTAACTCATTGTTACTATAGTCATTTCATTTAAATAATTGGTCAATGATTTACAGTAAAGTTTTTTCACTCACCCTCTACGAAGTACTTCAGAAATCATATTTTTATTTTCCTTATATAGAAATACATATAATAATAAAATTCATTTATTTACTACATAGGTATTACAATTTAAAATTTTAAAACTTAAAAATAATTAAAAAATTCATAATTTTTAGTACTAACGTATATTTTAAAAATTATTTAAATTAGATAATATATTAAAATATGAATGATAAATGAAAACAGAAAAATGACAAATTAAGATTTTTTTATTTATTAGATCAATTTTAAAAATATTTTTAAGGCTAGCTTCCAATTTATAATAATAATAATAATAATAATAATAAACATTAATATTTAATGAACAACACAAATTTTTATATTTTATGTTCTTTTGTATTCTTAATTTTATTGTATAACTATTCACATATATTAGTTTATTTTATTGCTAATGATTATTTGTTATCATAGTTATAACATTTTGTATATAAATAATTTATATCTACCTATCAATCTTTTATTTTTTGTCTTTTGCTTATTAAAGTTGGTTTTTATTCACTCCTTTTTATTGTCTTTCATCTTCTTCCTTCTATCTTTTGTCTAAATATTCAAAATTGTTTATACTTCTTTATTTCTTTTTATATTTATATTTTTATTTTTCTACTTCAACTTAAATTTTCTCATCGTAAATTTTAATTTATTACTCTTTTAATAATTTGTATAAGAGTGATACTATTACGATTTACTTCGATAATTTATATATCATTAATAAATTATTTAATTAACTAATAATATTATTAAACTGTTAATAAAACAAATTCAATATATATTTTCATATTTATATTATATTAATATTTGAATGGGATTTTGTTTTAATGAAAAATCAGATCAGGATCATGTCCAAGTCAATTGCTTCAGTTAGAAGCTGCTCAGGACATGAACGTTTCTACAAATAGTCATCACCGTATGTTTCTTGGACAAGGGCATGTCACAACATCTCAGAGAATTAAATACAAGAACAGACCATCCTTACCTATCAACTTTCTTCAAAGGTTAGTTATGAAGGATGATAAATTGTTTATTTGTAAAAAAATTTAAATGTTTAGTTTTTTCTTAGAAACGTGGTAGTTAGAGGAAACAACATATCCAATACAAAATATTTAAAAAAAGTACTAATGTTATAGAAAAATACTAAACATTTTGTTTACATTGAATTCATTAAAAGTAATTACATAAACATTAATTAAATTTCGAAACATCTACTTTATTATTATAATTTTTTGAATTATTAATCAAATTATGTTACTTATGCAGATTCATATGAATTTTATAAATGAATATCTACGGAAAATTTTAATGTATACTTTATTTTTTATTAATTTTATTTTAAAAAATGCAAAATATATTACATAAAAGGTTCTTTTTCTTTTATATATCATGATGTACATAAATTTCATAGTAAAATTAAAAAAATGTATATTATGTAATTCTGTAATTATGTTTTTACGTCAAAAACGGCGAAGGGAATTATAAATTAAAGGGAGTAAAAAAAAAATATAGTTTACCTTTTTAGTTTTGTTTTCTGTTCGTTCTCACATTGAGAGCAGGAATATTAAGCATGTATTTACATAACTAATCTGGTCTATTCTCGTGCCTGTAAAAAAAATTTAACGAACTAATATTTTTTGTCAACTTACTTCTTGATCCTTTTTTTAAATCAATTATGACTTGCTTAATCTTTTGCGTATAAATTTTTTTTATAATAATAAAAATACAATCGTTAATGTACGTGTATTTATTTATAGATTTATATAACATTTTAAAAATAATTGAATCGTTCGAAAAGAATTATTAGTCATACATTTTAAATTAAATAAGTTTTAAATTATTATAAGTTAATTATAAACATTGGTAAATATAATTATGTAATTTCTTTATATATAAATATTTTGTAGTAGGTAATAAAATTAGAGTTGTAATTTTTTACTATACATATAAATATATACATATAAATAAATATGCAGATTTGAATCCGGTTGTAATGTTACCGCTACAACGAGTCATCGTAAAAGCAATTCACTAGATGCTGGAACAGGAAAGCAAACGACACAACAAATTTCAACAAAAGATCGGTAAGGAAAAATATTACGAAAATTTTTTGCAATATAGATTTTCTATGATTCTGAATAGATAATTTTATTCCTGATCTTATTTCAGGTATAATCACTGATAATACATTAGCACACAAAATCTAAATATTTTACATATTAACTAAAAATATAGTGTTAGTGATTTATTTCAATTTTTTATTAAATATATATATTAATTATTTGTTTTATAATTGTATGTATTTACATTTGTGTCGTAATTATTTGTAAATCATAGATATTATAGATATAAAAAAAAGAAAAACAATACTTTATTGCTTTAACATCCATTAAAAGATGATTATACAAATTATCATAAATTATTATTAAAAATAATTATAAAATACTTTTTAAAATCTAATAATAAAATAAAATCTAAATTTTTTATATAAAATTTTTTAATAAAAATTACAAAACTTTATAAGTTAATTAAATTACTTTTCAAAATATTTAATTAACAAAATTGTTAATATAAATTTAACAAACAATAACTTTAAAAAAAATATATTTAATATAAACTAAAATACATTTTATATACTAATTCCTAATTATAAATAAATAGTCTACTGTACAATTTTTTTAAGCTTTAACTGTATCAATATTATCCCGAAATGATTATAATCAATAAAAATGTTAAATTTTATTAGTATTGATGTTAGTGATATAACATTTACAGTATTTATGTATTACGACATTATATTTATACAATAAAATAAAAAACAATATTTACAATAAATATCCATTTAATTTAATTTTTTATTAATTAATTTATCTAATTAATAATTCTACCTTAGAATTATATTAAATTATATTTATATTCAATCACTTGCATAATTTGATTCCCAGTCTTATTTTATTTTTCTTTGTAATTTAGAAAAATTCAAATATGTTTTTTGGCAATCTATTCTTATTTTATAAATATTTACATAAAACCATATAATAAATAATAAATAAAAAATGCTTAACAACATTAAACTTTCAAAATTTGCAAAAGATATAACCAAAATAGATTTAGAATTTCTCAAATAATAGGTAAATAGCTCTTTTTTTTTAAATATTAATATAAAACATTTTAATTCATATAAGATAATTACTATACAATAATACTATATAATACTCTCCATTTTTGAAAGATTTAAAAAGGAATATTTTTTAAAAATACTTCTATTTTTCTCTCTATTGTATAAAATTAACAAGAACAATAAATTTAAATAATATTAATTACAATACGTTTACAATAATATACATATACGTTTATAAATGATCCATTTAAGTATAGAAGTTTCTTTTGTTCTTAAATTATAAATTATTATATATTTTTAGTGCTTATATATGAAATTTTGAAAATTGATAATATTATTTTTAATGATCAAATTTGTTTTTTTTTTTAATTTTTTCCACTACTTGACTCAGTCTCAATGTGGAACAATTATTCGTAAATTTTTATATTATTTTTATATACTTGAATATCAATATTTTAACGGATTTTTTATCAATATTATTTTGCTTATTATTTTTAGCAAATTGATCCCTTTGTTTGTTTCTCTACAGTGTTTGATAAGAATATTTATATGGTTTTTAATACATAATTTTCTGAATATTTACTTTTTTCTAAATAAGTTTATTAATTCAATAAATTTTAATAGAATTTTACTTTTTTATAAAAAAAGTTAGTAACCAAAAATCTTATTTTTTATAACTAGTGTGTTAAATTTTAGACATGTTTTTTGATTAATTTGTTCAACAATTTATTCAAATATGAAACAAAAAATCGTAAATTTTCAACGCAACTTAAAAAATTGGAAAATAAGAATCTTGAATAATCTAATTTTTATTTCTATAAATTTTATAAGTACTTTGAGGAGCTGCGTTCATTTTTTTCTAATTGTATATACTTAATTAGTAAAATAACAAGTACTCAGATGATAAAAGATAATATATTTTTCAATTACGTATTTGTCAGTTATCCAAGTTCTTGTAAGCTTACCAATAAAAATCTAATAAATGATGCATTACATGCATAAAGGTATTTCTGATAGTAATTTAAATATAAGAATCAAATAAAGTGAATCTCAAAGAAAATTAGCCCACTAGTCACAATTTAGTTTCACTATTTATTATTAAAATAATTATCATCAGATTATTAAAAAAAATTGATTGGTTATTTCATTCAATTTTTATAATCTATGAATATGTTTACTTATTGGCTCATACACCATTGCATCATTTTAACAGTGCACTCATTTTAATTCTGCATTTATTCACGAATTATATTAATATATTGCAAGTATACAAAATAATATGATACTTTTGTGTGTATGTGTGTGTTTGTGTGTGTATGTATTTGCATTTCTCATATGACGTTGCCATGTATAAGTTTTAAAATTATTAAAATTATATTTTCGTAAATACACTGAACACATTAAAATTTCTGTATTTAATTTGCTTATAAGGATACAAATAATTTTTGTTAAAAGTTAATGTATTTAGAATCACTGTACCATTGTTATTAAGATCAAATGACGCGAATGAATACGTATACCAAAATATTTATTTTATAAACGCGTATAATATATATATGATTTAAATAAATTTTATGAATATATTTTTTTAGATTTTTGTTTATCATTAAATTCTGATTATAGTAGTTTAATAAAATTTTATATAAAATCTTTAAACACACCACAATATAGAAATAAATAAAAAAAGAAAGAAAACTCTTAAATTTAAAAACTCAAAAATGTATACATTGCCAGTATTTCAAATATTGTACCTTTGCACCGATAAAGTGTCATATCTTTTGTAAAGATAACATTTAAGATTGAGGAATCTGAAAATGTCATTAAAATTAGAAATCATTGACCGACAACGTTAAAATAATATTGCCTAGTAGTATTATATATATTTTAAGTAGTGAATAAAAATTGAAAAAGAATGAGCATGGTAGTAATGAGGCAACTCGTCCAACGATTTGCAGAGAGCGTGTCTACAGGTTCCGGTGTATTGTGCCATACCCACCGAATAGTGAATTCGAACTCGAGCTGCGGATCGGCGACATCATCTACGTGCACAAGAAGCGCGACGACGGTTGGTACAAGGGCACCCAGCAGCGCACCGGGCGCACGGGCCTTTTTCCTGCGAGCTTCGTCGAGGCTTTCTGAGACACGCTTTCCACCCTCGTACTTGAAACGTGCATTTAATTTGGAGGAAGAATTTTCAAGGTCTCCATTCGACGAACTGCCCTTCTCCTGGTGGTAAATACAGACAGAAGCGAAGAGGGAGGGAAGCTTCTGCGCTCGGTTCCGGACCACGCAATCTCTTGCTTCAGCCAAATCCTTAAGGGAACTTGCAACCATTAATTCATATTATTTAATGTTTATTAATTTAATTTTTCATATCGTGTTCATGTGTATATCGCAGTATTAATTATATTATGAGCATAACGAAATTTTCATTGCGATTTTTTTTTTATTAAAAAATTATTTTCAACAAGCAACTATCGAATATTAGCAATAAATTTTCATTCGATGCGTATTTATTTTAGTTTTTATTTAGAATCCGTTAACTAACAATTGCTTCGATAAGATTAATTTTTTAAAAATTGAAAATTTGCAATAAATAAATTTGTATTATTTACAATCTATAAATATCGAATTTATAACTTATCTTTAAAAAAAAAAAACACACGTTTAGTGTAAGAATTTTTTATTTTTTAAATATCAATTTGCAATAATTTGTAAATCAATATTACTAGTCTCACATTTTAACTAAATTAAAAATGAAAGATAAATAAATGAACTGAGCGAAAGAAAAGGTGAGATATTTGCATTATACTGGATATGTATTATAATATAGAGGTGGCAATTTTTATGTTAAAAATCAGCAAAAACTTATTTAAACATTATCCTTCTACACTTTTGTATAATTAAATTACAATATTTATCATACATTAAAATTATAATGTTCATTTTATGTTAAAAACAATTTACAATTACTATCTAAATCACATCATTGAAACACATTATTCATTGAAAAGTAATAATTTTAATTTAATATGATTTGTAAATTTTGTACATTTTATATTAAAAAAAATTTTTATTAAATTAAATTATTACAATGAAATTTAATAGATTGTGATAACTCGTAGACAAATAAATTTTTTTAATTTACATAGTTTTTTGACATTTTTGTATTTGAAATTAGCTGGGATTTTTTCCATTTATTTTCATTATAACATATTTGTCGTTTCTTTAAAGTTTCTTATACTTATTGTTATTTTTGAAACTATTTTTAAATATTTTTGAAATTACTATTTAATCACACGTTTATATTATATTTCTTAATGATATTTATTGTTCACTTTTACCAAAATAATCACGATGATTAGCTAACTTTTCGACTTTTTTTTTCATTAAAAATTTTAGATTTAAATTGTGTTTGAGCTGTTTTTAATATAATAAGTAGATGAAAATAATAAGTAAATAATTTAGTTTTGTCAATAATGAAGTCATAACTCTCAACGAATTTAATAAATCTTTTTAAGTATATATTTTTGTTTAATACAAAATATTCTTTTTGTATAATTGCTCAATGTTTCATCAATAAGTGATAGCTGTAACATGCACAAACCTCGCAATTTTTCTCAGGTTTTTTACAGAAAGCAATTTTCTTGCCCACTTATAGATATATCGTTGAACAAACATTGCTTTATTATTATAATTTTTAATTTTAAATTTCAACACCTGTAATTTTATTTGGAATGTACATAAATATAAATATAATAATACTAAATTTGTTATTTTATTTAATTACAAAAGAGTTCTTAAAAAAAGTTATTTTCGAAAAAAAATGAATTGATAAAGATTGTTTCATAAACCTTGTAATTTTAATTACATAGTTATTTATATATATACATATATGAATGTGTATATGTAATTGGATTATTCAGTTTTTTCTTAGCCATATAAAGAAACAAATGTATTTCATTTGTATGCAAATATTTTTTTAAAAAATATAAAATCATTGAGTCAAATTATTTTAATATGTTGCAGAATTTATTTGTTCATAGTTTTATACAGCAATGTTTCTTAAAAAGACAATTTATATAATACAATTTAAAACAAGAGTATTTGAAAAATGTCAAGCATATTTAGAAATTTGTTTTATAAAAAATGATACTATTCTTTATGAAATACTTATATATATTTATTATACATTAGGCTGTAATATAAATGTTTTTAAAGCACAATAAAAATTTAAACTAAATAGATTTAAAAAAATTTACATATTTTTTATTAAAATAAAATCACAGCTTATTTGTTATATATTGAGTTTCAAAAAAATATATATATCACAAAAATTAATAATATTAACGATTGATAATATCACATTAAAATAAATGTAGTGTTATTTGAAACTTAATGAGTAATTTTAATTATATACTCAATAACACTTATAATTGATAATTTCGATCGATTCAGATTAAATTTTTCTCTGAAAATAAACTTATCCAAATTATACATACATAAATATTTTTTTAAGATAAAATTAATCTGAAACTTACAATGTGATAAATTATTATTTTAATTCTTATAATTCTAAATATTTTTGTAATATTTTATACAAAATTTAGTATTCATAATTTACATTTTACGTATATTTCATAGTAAATATATTTAATTCTCTCATTGATTATTAAAATTATAAATTACTATTTATGAAATTTTTACATTTAGTAAACAATATTTTCAAAAACAATATTAAATATAATACTTACAATGTATATTTTACATATATTTCATATATTTATATTCAACATAAATTCAATTTAAAAGTAAATATTCATAATTGGAATAATAATTTAATAATGTTATTATTCAATTAATTATTATTTTTAATTAATTATTAAATTTTAAGATTTGTTAAATTTTATTATTTGGATATCATTGTACTTGTTTATAAATATAATGAATTTCAATTCAATTGATGTTTCATAACAAAATTATGTTACCTTAGATCATTATAATATATTATAGAAAATTAAAAAATTTGTTCTATTTATATATGTAGTAAGAACAAAATCCTTTTCTTATATTTTTTACTACATTACAATAAAGGTTTCAATTTTTTTTTTTTTTTATTTATTTATTATTTTGTATTTATATAAATCTTTGAATATAATTAGAATAAAATATATTTTATTTTCCACTTAGTCATGTATAAAAAATCGTTATTTTTTTTTTTAATAGCTAATTATGTATCCTTCAAATCATTTTTATTTTTAAAAATAGAATAAGGATATTTTATATATGACAAGGTGGAAAGATTTCATATTAGTTCATTTTTCTTCATGTTTTACTTTAATTTATTTCAATTTAATATTTTCTGGTTTAACTTTTTTTAATGACTAATATATGAGCAATGAATAAATAAATAACATTTTATTCGTACGAAATTTCAGTTATACTATATTTAATTTTGGTATTAATGAAAAATTTAATAGTAATTATAAAATTTTATTTAAGAGAAAATAAATTTTTATCAATTTATTGTATTTCTGTTTATAGAATATAAATCTATTTATAAAATTAATCTCTATGATAATTTTATAGATAGATAAATATAATATTGCATGATAAAACAAAATTACAAATTCTAAATTTAATATAAATAGTTAATGGTGTATCTAGACTTTCTGAAATTGAACTATATATGATAAAAAAATTTATCTTTTAATGATAATTATAATTTATCTTAATTTTATGAAATTATTGAATTTATGAAAGTCTTTAATTCATTAACAAGTTTACAATGAATTGCGCGATATTATACTTCTTTGAAGAAAATAAGATAAATTTTCAATTTTTTATATTAACTTTGAATAATGATCTGCTCAAAACAATATTTTAAATATTAGATATCTTAAATTAAAGAATTGCTTTAAGCAATTATTATCAATGTTTTATATTTTAATTACTTGAAATACATAGTAGCAAGAATGTGAGAAGTAAAAGATAGATGGAAAAAGAAAATATAGTATCATAATTAGTTTTTATTTTTTAATTCTGGTTATGATGAGAATAAATTATACATACTTATTATTCAAAATTACTCAAAAATATTCAAATAATAATAAGCTGTGGTTTTTATTTTTATTTAATTGTTTTGATAAAATTTAGAAATAATTCATTCGCAATAAATAAATGATTGCTTGTGCCTGAACGTCATTCTCAATTCTCGATATATTATTATAATTATAAATTATTAATACATTCCAAATTTAATTTTTGCAGTATCCAGTAAGTGAAATTACAGTTTTTCTTTATCTCCAAAAAATTTATTCTGAAGATTTTTTAATAACCCTAATTAATTTAATTTATAATTTGTTTTAATTGTATAAAAACAGATTATTGTGATACGTATGCAGACCAATATTTTGCACTTACTATTAATTAAATTATATATAAGTATTTAAGTAAAAAGTATACAAATGATGAATTTATGTATACAAGTGAAAATGATAAATAAAGTAATAATAATAAAGTAGTAATAAATATTAATAACTATAATATTAAGATATTAAATTAATACTAATAATTGTGCAGTACTTGATAGGTGTTAAGTGTTATTTGTTTGGCTTACTATCATATTTTTTCTAAAACAAATTAGAGAAGTTAATTAAATAAGTGAATTTATACAAATATTTTTTAAAATTATTCTTATTTTGAATTTATTTGGTTTTTAAAAAGCTTGTGCCTGTCTGTTTTTAAATTTTTAAATGCATTGTGTGGTTTAAAGTTTGTTTATTGAAACATATATTATATTATATAATATAAGTATTGTATATATTATAAGTAATATGGTATGATAGAGTTTGCATTATTTTTTTTATTTCAATTAAAGTTATTTTTTGAATTTATTGTTACCAACATGTTATAAGTGCATATGAAGTTCATATATTGTTTTAAAAGAAGCATATATTTATACATCGATGAATTAATTATGTTTGTACTATTCAAAAATTATAAATAAACGTAAAATATTAAACAATTCTTTATTATAAACTAAAAATCAGAATTATCATATGAAATTATTATAATCAATGTTATTTTAATATTTGCATAATATTCTTCTTTTTTTTCAAGTATTGAATGTAATGTATAAAAGAAATTAGTTTTATTATTAAAAAATAATTAAAAACCAATTTTGTTCCGTTTATGCGCAAAGTGTAATTTATATTTGTATTAAATCTTTTTTATTAAAAAGAAAAAGTTTTTTTTTACAATAGAACACGAATATAAAATAAATGGTCACTCGTTTTATAAATAAAAATGTTAATTTAAATTATATGCAATCGTTAAAATAAATAAATACAAATTTAAAAGTCCAATGATGACCCAAATACTTAATGAGTTGTGGAAATATCAATTAAAAAATTAGTTTATTCAAATATTGCATTCAGTAGATCACAAGACTTGTAATACGCGAGACCTATGACATCGTTAAACTTTTAAATTTGTACTTAATTATTTTTTGACCATTGGGCTCAATGTTAATTGATACATCGATGTAAACCAGGTGATTTTTAGTTTCTTTATGTTTCTTTGTAAAACAAAAACTATTTGATTTTTCTTAATTTTCTAATCGGGTTCTTTAAAAAAAATGGATATTATTAATTATTTAAATAATTCCAATTTTTTTATTAATACGAATGTTTGTCCACATTTCTATATTCGTTGCTTGTAATAATTAACACTATTACGTTATTTTGATCATTTACCTGAAATTTGTTGAGTTCGATTTAGTCGGTTTTGATATATTCTAATTTTTAAGTTTTTCAAATGCTACATTTTACTTTTGCAATAATTGACTTGTGAAAGTTAAAATACGACTTTACTTTATTTAAAATTAAAAAGTTGTGATAAATAATTGTTACTTATCTCATATTTACATTTACCGTTCTTACAATATGAAGTCAAATTATATAATATCAATTTATTAAAAAACCTACTTTTTTTTTAAATATACATAAAGAAAGGACAACCATATTCTTTAATTTTTCAATTATCAAATCATTTTAATTATTGCTGTTTATTCGAAACAAAACTTTACGTAAATATCAAATGTATTCTTGTCTTTACTGAAAAACTTATTATTATTAATGTTATATGTTATCACATATCATAAAATATTAATTTAATTAAAAATTATCTTAAATATGAATATAGATATAGGTATAAATATTAAAGAAGATAGCTTTCTTAATATCTGCACTAATTTTAACAAATAATTACTTGATATTTTTCCTCGAAAAACTAAATATTATTTAAAAAATAATTATATGCAATATTAATTGTATATAATTGTACCGAACAATTTATAACTTTTTGTTGTACAATTTTTACTTCTAAACCAGTATACACTTTCTCATATATCGCACTCGTTGAAATCTGTTGTCTTTAAGTCACCATAATGAGTGTTGTATTTTTAAATTAATATAAACGTATTTTATATTAATACCAAAAAGAGAAAAAATCATATAACATTATCATACATTTAAAAGAAAAAAAATTTTTTTAAATTATGTATTTCAATTAAATTTTAGACCATTTAAATTGAGCATTCAACGAGTATTCTATATGTTTCATATACATGTATGCATATATATAAAAGAACTGCAACTATTATTTACTTTTTTAAATCATGAATGAAGTGAAAATGTGAATACATCTAACCAAGTGAGAATGTATCGAATATTGTATGTGCATGTAATATTTTTAATAAATAATAAAAATATTAATGCTCTCTGTAGTTAGTTATGAATGTTAATATAAGGTATCTGTTGTATACATTTTTTACACAAAGATAGATGTATATATTTCTATATATCGAACAAAAGTAATAAAATAATAAAAATAATTTTTGGGATTTCAAAATCATATAAAAAATTGTGTGAAAATTTTAATTGAAACTTATAAATATGTATTGATACTTACCAAAAAATTTATTTATTTATTTGTGCAATGCCCAGTACAATTATAATTCATGCTCAACAATTTATGATTTTGAAATTAAGAAAAAATTTACACTAATTTAATAATATTAAGAAAAATACATGTAGTCGTCAACAAACTATCAATGTATACATTTTGTAATTTTTGCAACCATAGACTTGTCTACAATTTAAATGTTCAATAAATTTTAATAAATTAATACCAATAAAAACTTTTGTAAATAATATTTTTTTGTTATTCAAATGAACTCTCGGTTATAAAAAAAAAAAAATTACACAATCGAATAATTACAACTTTTAATTTTTGTGTTGAATGAGAGATGTTAGGCAAAATGAAGATCCATAGTATCATTGTTAAAAGGATTTCACTAATTTATTACATATTTTTTTGAGCTTGATCAATGATAAGAAGTTATATACGTGTCCAAATTAAAATTGTACAGATATAAGTAATAAAAACTCCAGTACGGACTAGAAATTAACACTAAAACTTTTTTCCGAGCCCGCATTTAATTAAATTGAAGGCTAAATGCACCACCATTTCTATCCTTTGGTATCTTATAGATCAATCAATCGAAGGTGATTTATTATCTGTCATATTTTAATTAATATTTTAGCCCGATTGAAAAAATATTCTTTAACAGTTGTTTATTCTTATAATGGTCTTTATGTATCGTGAAATTACACAAATATTTGTACCTCTTATTTTATTATCAAGAGATGTGTAACATTTTATACTCTTTGTACTCGTTCATTGCTAATTGATAATGCGATTTGTTCAGTAAATCAAAGCTGATAGATTAGTCAGACCAAATCCGTGGTCATCATCCGATATGCATAGCTATATATGTACAGGCTTTTCTACATAATTTTGCAAATAGTTCTTGAAAATTAGAGTTTCGTATTCTTTTAACCAAGTCGTCTTTTACAATGTGTGATCTTATACATTTATGAATTTAGTTTTGGAACAAGAGAAGTGAGAGTATTTTTAAATCTATACAGTCAAGACAAGTTTTTATTCGTGAAAAAATAATTAGTCTACATTACAGTGGAGACGAATGACACAAAGCAATTACAAAATGTACAATTGTTCGACATAAAATCCCAACTGAAAGGTATGAATAATGAAAAAACCTTGGATCCTTCCTAAATTAGACTAGGGATCAGAGTGCAGAAAGGGCTAACTACACCCTGGTTCTTTATTATCAGAAAAAGCAGTGAAGATCGTCACGTTCGCATTAAAGATCCCGAAATATGAAGAAGAGCAAAGTAAAGGTTATTCTGGTCCCGGTGGTCCCTAGATCCCTCGACAATGCGCGACCCGCGGTTGCCCAAATCATCGTCGCAGGTGGTGGGGCGCTGCTTGGATGCGCAAAGCGTTGTCCACGCTCGAAATGGTTGCGCAAGGGTGTTGGCTAGCGGCAGTCGGCCCCGGGAGTCGGGAAGGGGGAAGGAGAGCGGGCCGGCCGGCACCTAGTGCGCCTTACTTACGGAACGTGGACATTGCAACATACATCAATCAATGATATTTATTTATCAATCACTAATTTGTTAAATGTTTCTGACTTTTTATCTAATCTGAAAATTTAATAAATAATTTAGTACTTGTAATTTTAATATTTTTATTGTTTAGATACTGATTATTTTTATAAAGAATAATTACCCGTAGAATATAAGCAGCAATTTTTAATAAATAGAAAAATACATCGAAATTGATATGAAGAAATTATTTTCATATTTTTTCTTTCAAACTTTTAATAATATTTATAAAAATTTTGGAGAAATTAAATTTTAAATTTGATATATTATAATTTTTCTTTTTTTGACTCTTCAAAAACTTTTATTTACAATCAAAGTTTATAGAAAAAAATAATTCTATTAAAATAATTAAAAAATAAATAATATAGTTACATGTGAATTTATTACTTAATTTAATTTATATTTTTCATATTTTATGTAATATACTATTTAACAATAAAAAAGATATCGAGGAATGACAAAGTGATTGATCCAAATATAATCAAAAGAATAAAAAAAAATTAATTTTTTTATTAAAAACACCATTTACACAATTTACTTCAAGAATCTAGATCATAATTTTACTATATTTATAAAAGGTATATTATCAATAAATCAAAAAAATAATAATAAATAAAATATTTAATTTATATTTTTAACTTTGTTATATTTATTGATAAATACTGATATAACATCAGTACAATTTCTGTAAGATTATATTAAAAACATTCAAAGTGGAGTGAAAATTTCCAAGCTATTTATAAGAATGTTATCTTAAAGAATATGATCAATATCAAGCTTAAATGGTAAGCATACATTAATTGATATTGTTAAATTTTTTTTCGATTTGTTTTTTTAATTTTTGTTTTAACCCAAGTTAATATTTTGATAAAATTAATTAATTAAAAAATTAAATTTATATATTTAATTTATTGATTCAATATGTGTTTAATTTTAATAATTGTAAATTTATCCACTAAAATATACTAAAAACATTGTATTCATTTAACGTTCATGTTTTCATGTATATCAACTAATTTTAAGAGATAAAACATTCTATTTATCTAAAATTTTGTTTTTAATTGGCAGTAGATTCTACTAAACGATTCATTAATCTTGACAAAAATTTTAAATTAATCTTTAGAAACATTACTGGAAATTCTTAATTCATCTTAATTGTATGTGTTATTCATTTAGTTTTAAACATATATATGTATCCTGAGAGACATATGATGATGGTAATCAATCTAATTACATAATCTTCGATAATCATTTAATAGTTTCATATATATGTGAGAAAATTTTAGATTATAAATGGTAAAACCATGTACAAAAATAACATCTACAATTTATGATTATTAGTGATTGTTATTATCTTATAAGTTATAAGTGTCATGGAAAAATATGTACTTTTGTACTGCTATTCAACTGTTTTTTATTTTATTATTCGAATGATTATTTCTCATAAATTAATTCGAAGAATTTGGTTGCCGACAGAAATTGGTTAATTGTGTATTATCTGTAGATACGTTCAAATACTTGTATAGCATCATCTACGCACATCCTATAAGTGAACACATGCCGAGGAATTGAAATTTAATTCTATTAAATATTAAAATTGATCAAATAAAAGTAATAAATAATTTAATTAAGTAAAAAAAAATATACTTAGAACTCCAAAAACTATCTCGTATATATTGTTTTAAAGTGTTTGAAAATCATAAAGAAAGTTAATATCATTTCTATGGAATTGTGAATAAAGTTCTAATACCATAGGAGAAGCTATACGAAAATAGACTGATTAGCCTTGAAAAACTCGTTATACAAGTTATTATATGTGATAGGAAAAAAAGTTATTTTATAATTATTTGTATTTCGGTACGGGACTACCAACTGGATTAATTTTAAAAAAATTACGTTGGCAGTTCTTATCTCAGGAACATGAAGGAACCGGGCATGACAAATATATATATATATATATGAACGAATTCTTAGTGTATACATTAGTACCGAGTTTGTAATTTTATAAAAAAAATTATTCTTAGCTATGATATTTCAAGTTTTGACATTTGAGTTGTAAATAAATGTACTTACCATTTTACTAAATCGATTATTTACCCGGAACATAATGTCTTAAAGTTAATAAATAAATTCCATTGATGTGTTGATCATTTTATTTTAAAATATGCAAATGATGCATATATTAAATTTAAGTTTGTGAACCTGAGTATTCAGATACCAGCAATATGTTGAGCTCTTAATATCTATAAACAGAATTTGATAATTGTTTTGTAAATTTACTTATATTTATACTTGGAAAAAATTGAAAACATAATAATAAATTATTTCTATTTAAATTTTTAAAAAAGATGCATGAAAAATATTTGTTATTTATATTATTTAAAAATATTATTTTAATTTCAGTAAAGTAAAGGGTGACAAAAACTATGGCTCTCATGAAAATAATTCTTTCTACTTTAGCAAGAAGTCGCTTTCAATCTCACATGTTTCCTAAATTTTCTACTCCAAAACCTAGAAATAATATGGTAAATTCAATATAATTAATTTAAATAATTCAATTACTTGGTGGAATAATTTTGTATGTAATTGTTATTTTAATTTTTTTATTATTTACTTTTGAGATGCTTGGATTTGTCACTTGTAATTTTCTAAGCACTCATCGTCTCACCAAGAATATTGAATTAATAATGGAGGATAATAATATGCCTTACACTAAAGAATCTAAAAAAGGGCAAAATACTATATTAAATAATAATAGTCGTCCTTTATTAGTATTACTTTGTTGGCTTCTTTCAAAACCAAATCACATTATGAAATTTGTAAATTTTTACATGGAGCAAGGCTTTGATGTTGTTACTGTCTCTATTACTCCTTGGCAGTTGATGTGGCCTGTAAAGGGATCTAGAGTGAGTTACTTTTTACATTTTATAGTAAATATTTAAAATTTCTTTTAATTTTTTACAATAAATGAATTTTAAGAAAGAAAATATAATCATTTTTTTACAGTATCTTTTTATGATTAAATAATCAGAGAATATATTGAAATAAATATTATTTATAGTATTTTTTTAAATATACATGTTTGAATAATGTTTGAGTAATTTTTTTTTTAATAAAGCTGATAGATAAATATTTTTATTATGAGTATTAAAATACATTGACTATAAACATTCAAATAGAATTGCTTAATTTCAATCAAACTGTATGGTATAAATAAAAATTAGTTAATACTATTAATCATAGTAACAAGACATAAATATATTTTTTAATGATATAGTACACTTGATTCACAAATTTTTGAAAATAATAGTAATTAAAAACTATAAAAATTTTTTGCGATGAAAATATTGTTTTGTTTTTTTTTTTTTAAGTTTGTTATATTTTTGCTCAACTACTTAATTATCTCTGTTGATATCAATTTAACATGTTTTATTATAACATAATGTTAATAATTAAAAAGCTTTCATTTCTAACTCATATGTTAAAAAACCTTTAAAAACTATTTTAATACAATTAGAATATTAATAATAACAATTGTTTTTACACAGTTATTTACCATAACAATATTAATATTTATATACTTAAAATGAAAAAAACAATTCATAACAATCTTTACTTGGTTTTCAGATGATCGCTTTTGATTTATTACAATTTTTAGATCAAAATAAACACTATGAACAAATTCTTTTACATGGATTTTCAATAGGTGGCTACATGTGGGGAGAACTTTTAGATTTTGTACACAAAGATCCTAAAAAGTATAATCATGTAATCAATCGAATCGTTGGCCACGTATGGGACAGTGCAGCAGATATAAGTGAATTAACAATTGGAACTCCAAGAGCAGTTTTTCCAAATAATGAAGTACTTCAAAATGTTATGCAGAAATACTTAGAGTAAGTTTTAATATATAAATATAAAATTTAATAAATATGAATGAATAGTTTTTTTCATAGAGTTGTAAACAAAAAATATTTGTATGGATATTTATAAATTATAAATATTATCTTAGTTTTTCACATAAAATAAATATTATAAAAATTATAAAACTTAAAAAATTATGTTATTAATATAAAATATCTCTTATATAGATATCACATGAAAGCCTTTTATAAACAGGCAACACAGTATTGGATTCGCTCAAGTCAATTATTTCATTTAAATTTAGTCCGTACACCAGCATTATTTTTAGTCAGTAATACTGATCCAGTAGGATCTCTTGCAAGTAATATGAGGGTTAGAGACTCTTGGGAATCTTTAGGTACAAAAGTAAGTAATACTTATTTGATATAAAAAAAAATTTTGTTTTTAAATGTGATGTTTATACAATTTAAAAAAAAAATTGAAATGATAAAATGTTAAATTTAAAATTAAATAAAATATTTTAAATACTTTCAATATAATAATAACTCACTTTATAATTATTTATGTCTAATATACATAAATTATTGGTATATTTTATTGATTATTAATAAATAATTCTAAAAATTTATTTATTTTAAAAATTAAACATTATATAATTATAAATTGTGTGTTTACATGTTTGTTTATATACATATAAATATATATATATATATATATATATTTACAACATAATTTTTAGACCTATGTAAAGGTATTTGATGATACACCGCATGTTGGACATTACCGAACTCACCCAAAAGAATATGTTGCTGAATTGTATACTTTCTTAGACAGGTTACAACTTATCAGAAATGAAGAAAAAATTAAAGCACGACTTTAATTTGTAACAATAATTTAGCTTACTGTTTTAAACTGTTTAGACAAAATACATTTAGTAACTTTTTTACCCATTTTTTTTATTTTATATTTTATTATAATTTTAAGCACTTCATTTATTTCATGATTATTATATATTAATGATTATTTTACTAGATAACTTTTTTAAAAATTTGGTATAACATTATGTAAGATTTTCTTAATCTTAATGTATCTACTTATAATATACATACATATATCGAATTGTACAAAATGCAAATTGAAGGAATTAAAAATAAAAATTATTAATGATTTATTTTTAAAAACAAATTGTACCAATGTAATGTAAAAAGAAAAAATCACCAATTATATTTAAAAAAAGAGTTTTTAATAATATTACTGTTAAATAATAAATAATTAATAAAAATATATAAAATAAAAATTTGTATTATTTTATTTAACAAACGATTTTAGCATTATATAATATATAATATTAGCTAAATTAACTAGTTTTTTCTATTCATTAAAAGCAAGGATTTCCAAAATGATTATATTTCAATAAAATAATTATATGTAGTATATTTTGTAAATAAAATATACAAAAAATATAATAAAAAATACAATGTGCAAAAATCAAATAATATGAAATCATTTTATTATAATATATAATATACATTTGCTGTATAAAGTATATTAATTAATTTTTACTTTATAAATCTTTTAATATATATTTCTCATATTTCACATTCTTGTTATATTTTTATTTATTTAAAATATACTTTTTTATATCTTTAACAATAAAATTTTGTAAAAGATTATTTATTTAGTATCCATAAAACTAAATATTATTAATGATTATTTGTTCTACGTAGAAATTTTTGTATTATTAATAATTAGTGATTGCAAAAATTAATGAATTGATTTTGATAATTTTTTTTTGCAAATATAATTTTTAAAAACGAATGGTAAAATAATAGAAATTTTTAATATTATTAAATATTTCTTTTTTGTTTAATGTTCATATCATCAATGTTACTTTAATTTAGTATACAAAATTTTGTTCTGTAATATTTCAATAATAGTACTTTATTGTATAAATAAAAACTTAATCTAATTTTTTAATAATGTTTTCTATATATACATGTATACATTTATATATAATTTGTACAATTGACTCTGTGCCATTAACTGATTTCTATTTGAATGCCAATTTTCAGTATTACTAGGTATAGTTAGTACTTTAATTGATGATTAATTATCCCTGAGTATAAATTGTTTCTTTTTTCGTTTCTACTATTATACTGTTTAAATTTAAGATATTTTAAACGTAATCCAAACTTGATATTTTCATATATGCTTTTGATAAAAAATGCAATTACAATAACTGCACTATAGAAGAAATAATTTTTTTTTAATAGTTAAAAATTAATAATTTATTAATTAATCATAGTTAAATACTCATAAAATTTTAAGTTTATCCCTTACATGATAAAGTTTTTAACAAAAAAATAAAATGCATTTTGTTATTAATCAATTTCATCAGTTTTTAACTTTTTCTTTTCTGGTTTTTTATGCTTTTTTTTTTTCTCTAAAATTTCATCTGCTTCCTCTGGTTCTTTTCCTTGTAAAATTAATTTTTTTCGTTTATTTATCATTTTCTTTTCATAAAAATCAGTTTCATCTAATACTATTTCTGCTTCATGTTTCGTAGCTGCTACCTGCGTAAAGATGGTGACAATTTCTTTATCTATAAATATAAAAAATTCATGTTTTGAGACAAATAATTAATTGCTTCAATATTTACTAGATAATTTATATTATTAATAATTATTACCATGTACTAAATAATATATGACGATTATTAATAATAACATATAGGCCAATTAAAACAAAGTAATAATTGTATAATTCTTCAATAAACACATTTTTAGTTTAGGAATAATTTACAATTATTATGTACGATTTGTTCATTAAAATATTATCATGAATTTCTTAATAAATTAACCTAATGCCATATATATATAACAATATATAGATACCACTTATATTCTTCTATAAGCTGATTAAAAACAATCTATTAAAAATAATATATAATTAATATATATATTATTTTTAATAAATTTATACATGATAATAAACATATCATAGGCTATGATCTTACCATCAACTTTAAATTCTTCAAGCTTAGTATTGATTATCTCTTCAATAGCATGTAATAAATTTATATCATAAGGTGTCACTAAACTAACTGCGAAACCACTCCTTCCAGCACGAGCTGTTCTACCCACTCTGTGAATATATTCTTTTGATACATTAGGTATATTATGGTTGATAACAAGAGCAACGGTGGGAATATCCAATCCTCTCGCTGCTACATCTGTAGCAATTAAAATTTTTATCTGACTGGATTTAAATTTTGATAATGCTGCTAAGCGATCCCTTTGTTTTATCATAGCATGTAATGCTACATTATCAAAACCTAATTCATTTAATGTCATCGATAATAACTGACAATTCCTAAAAAATACATATAAATTTAAGCACTCGATTTTTTACGATTTTGCACATAAATTTAATATAAAATTATCTACAATTACTATAAAAAAGTAAATTTTAATTAAATGAGAACTACATTTTTAAAATTTTTTTTGTACAACTTATTAAAAAAATTTTTTTTTTGAAATATATATTATAAGGATTGAATAACACTCATAATTTTAATTTTAATTTATATATAAAATATTTTTTACTTGCAAGTATCAGTGAAAATCATGATAGATCCTATTTCATTTTTTTTTCTAAACGTTCTAATAACTTCAACTAGATATGCATCACGAACATCTACAGGACAAAGTACATATCGTTGATCTAATTCCTTCACTGTTTCAACACCTGAATCATTAGATTCCCAAAAAAACATTTTTTTATTTGAGACTTGTCTAACTTTATCTAATGCATCAGTAATAGTAGCACTAAAAAGTAATGATTGCTTTTGCTTTGACAATGCTGGAAATATTATACTCAATTGCTCATCAAAATTTCCTTCTAATAATCTGTCAGCTTCATCAAGAACAAGAAATTTTATCCTATTTAATGAGAAGGTGTTACAGCTTTGTAAATGATCCGCCAAACGTCCTGGAGTTGCTACAACAATGTGGGGATGCTTCGCTAATTCTTGACCCTGTGTTACCATGTCCATTCCTCCAACAACTGTGCATTTTTTAAGATTAATTGACTTACCAATAGCGATGAACTGATCAGTAATCTGACAAAAAAAATTTTCAATAATAATTCAAATAATAATAAGAAATATTAAATTCCTCAAATTCATTAAATGTACCAAAAACAAACAAAACATATAAAATATATTAATTGTACCTGAAATGCAAGCTCTCTAGTCGGTGTTAAGATAAGAGCAAATATTCCATATGGATCTTCACATAATTTTTGTAAAATTGGTAAAACAAATGCCAATGTTTTACCACTACCAGTTTTTGCACATCCAATACAGTCATTTCCATCTAATATAGCTGGTATACAATTTTGTTGAATAGGTGTTGCTGTTTTAATACCTAAAAAAAGTATTTTTATAATAATGAGATATCTCAATAAATTATATATTACATAAAAATCATTTTAAAAAACAGTTTTAATGGTATATATTATACTTAAATATAATATCCAATAAAAATCGTATGTCATTTACCAATAGCTTTACAATTCTGAATAATCCACGAATTGAGTTTTAAACTTGTCAAATCACACATTTTATTGCATATTTAATGAGAAAAAACACTAGTAAAAAGAATATATTATTCTAAAATCAAAACCATAAATGAGGAGATTTTATTTTAAATATTAAAAAATTTTAACAGTGTGGAACACACGTGAATGAACACGGGGAATTTTATTTGAAAGTTGTTTCTAACCAAAGTATAACAACACGAGTGCCACAGCACATTTACAGAACATTCAACCTCATGATAAAAAAAAACAAACATGAAAATGAAATATTTTCTTTCTCTTTCGCACACTATGGTGACACTAGCGATCCTCGTGAGTGCCAGCCCTATTAAAACAAATTTTTTTAATGCTAAAAAACCTATTTAAAAAGCATATGTATATATATATCTATATGAACATTGGGTAAATGAAAAGCCATATTAAAATAGTTTGAATGTTGTATTTAATTTAGTAAAACTATAAACCATTGTTATTCATAATACAATTATAATTTAATATAATAAAATTATTCATTTATATTTTTACTTAACTACGAAAAGATTTTTTTCAATTTTTCAAATTTTCTTATCGTACTATTTATAAATAAATAAAAAAATTGCAGTAAAAGAATGTATAATTTGTACAAGAATGAAGATAAAAATTACAAGGATTAAGGCGAATTACTAATAGACTTTTCCATTTAAGGTTGGACCCCGCTGACATCTACCTTATGGATATCACAGAAATTAAAAAAAAATCTAATTATCATCGTATATGGGATGACTACAGTAAGATTTGCATTGCATAAAAAAAGAGGCTTTCACGATAAAACAAGTATCTTGAATTTTTTTAATGTTAATATATTTCGTACTGATATATTAACTTCTATCTTTTAATGAGAATGAAACTCCATATAATCTCAGGTTTTCGAAGGAATCATCTTATTTTTAATTGATTTATAAGTGAATCCGCACAGATTTTATGACATTTTTTATCTGCCTAAATGACTAAAAATATCTTCCAAATAAAAAATGAAGGAAAAATAATGTCTTTATTATTAAATATGTATTTTTATAAAAACCTATTTAAACAAATATTTTAAACTAAGCAAATTTGAATAAAATAAGTAAGCATATCATTTCATAGTTTTATAACTAATTTAAAATATTCGTGAACATCAGTACAATAATGAATTGTTTAATAATAAATAAATATGAGTACGTGATTGCATTTGAGAAATAAGTGAATTTGAAATAAGTTTCATGAATAGAATATGTCAATCTCAATACATTTAAATAATATATTTCACGCTATTTTCAAATTCACTTCCTCCAAGAAAAAAATCAATTGTGAACGATCATTTTTATTTCAAAATAAGAGATACTCACCTGAAAACTGATCTAAAATCTCAGAAATATTTTTTAATCAATCTATTAAACTTTTGTTACTTTAAAATGATGTAATTAGTAAGTAATATAAAAAGAAGTTACGATATAGTTAGATTACGTACACAAACTAATTAATTCCAGTATACATTCTATTAATTTTATTTACGATTATGAATAAAACTAAAAAAAAACAAACAAACGTAATTATATTTTAACGTTTTTCGTTATTATTATGCAATATCGTGATCCTTTTGTCAAAAAATTAAAGGCAACTAAGTAATACATATATTTTTATTGTATGTTTTGCAATTTAAGTGTATAGATGTATTAAAAATAAAGTATTTTGTGGCAATTTGTTTTGTATTTATTCCATTTTCATGTTCCTACAAAAATTTGATAAATTAAAGCTTAGCTTGAAACACGCTTTTAAATCGACTAATTTAAAAAATTTAAATTAAAAAAAAAAATTTATTTGATATAAAATTTATTTATGTTATTCGTAATTTAAAATGCAGTAAAAAATAAATAAAAATCTACATTTAGACTTGCATACAATTATATATAAATATATAAAAACTTTACACAATTATATATAATTGTACGCCTTATATACAAAATTCTCAATATTATTTGTCTAAATATATATTTAATTGGCATTAATAAATTGTTTAAAATAATGAATCAATTTAATCAATACACTATTCCCATTAATTCTAATAAATTCGACAAGTCATCAAAGTCACTATCTATCTGATACAAAATATGTACATGAATTGCGCCCAGGATGATTTTTTTTTTTTAAAGATGTATTTTCATCAGCTTTCATCACCAAAAAGATTTTTTAATTTTTATTTCTTGTTTTAGTCTAGAAAAGAAAATAGATTTATTTATTGATTTATGAATTTTTTTATTGTTTTTTTTATATTTATTTTTAATAGATCAAAAAACAATTTCTAACGAAGACACTAACATCCACTGGGATGCATTTTTACATTATTGTAAATGAAACTTTCAGTTGATGCGATTTTTATTTATAATATTTTTATAATTTTCCTTTTCTAATACTATCTTATTTTTGTCTTTAATTTTTTTTCTTTTTGAAATTGAAAAAAAACGCAAAAAATTTTATACGGAATTGTTTATAATTTATATTAAATAAAGCAAAGTGTAGATAGAATTCTGGATACTACACGCTCGCGTGCGTATATATACATATTATCATAAAATTTTATTATAATAAACATTTGTACTCACATTCTTTCAAAAAACTTTGTGATTAATTTTATTTTATATATAGATGTATCATCATTATGTCTATTATGTATTACATTATTTGCTTATGTGATTCAATTTAATTCTGGATTGTAATTTTATGTATACGCATAAATCATCCATGAACAATTTTTTCCATATACATATATGAATATACGTATCATTATACTTTTAAATGTTGGTTTTTTTTTTTTTTTTTATTTAAATCATTTAGCAATGCTTAAAGATATTACTATATACGTAATCACGAGAAAATGTAAAATTACTTGCTCTCTATCATTTTGTCATATACCAATATTAGATTAATGAATTATTCTATTATTGTATGCTTTATAATATAATTATTTTATTTTTACTTATATTATAAAAATTTATTTCAAAATAAATGTACGCATATTCAATTTTATGCTTATAAAAAATGAAAAAATGACAACAAAAATTGCGAAACCTTTAATATTATACATTATTTAACCATTTATTTTTATTTTCTCAAACATTTCTTTTTTTTTTTAATACATTCATCCTATGAGTTTTTTTTTCATTATTTAGAAGACTATTTTAAAAAGAAGGATGTTCAAAATAAAATAATTACTGAATGTAATACAAAATGCAAATTAACATCCCAAATATAATACATTACATTTTATTTTATTTTAAACAAAATTTAATTATATAGCAAAGCTTTATAGATGAATAATTAGTCATTATAAAGAATATATCTTTAAATTAGAGCCAAAACGTATTGTATTGAAAAATTTATTTCCTATACCCGTTTATAATTTATTAAAAAGCTGATATTTTAAAAGCAATGTTAAATACAATAATAATGGCAAAAGTATTCCACACAATATTGATTTCATTTACGTCTGAATTATATCTAAAAATTACATTATAAAATGATATTCATATACTTTATAAATTAAAAAAATAATGTATTATTTTTTAACGTTTTATGTTATGAGATTGAAATATTTTATAATTAATAAGAAAGCATATTTAAAAAATTTATTATAAAGCAGATATTATAAATTAAATAAAGCTAGATGAACAAAATACGGAAAAAATTTAATGTAGTTTAAAATATACATTCTATAGTTGAGTGATGTGCTATAAAGAAACTTTCTCTTATTGATAAATTTATAAATTTTAAAATCCATAGTAATATTTTATTACATAACCACTACAGCAATCTAAATTTATAGCAATTATGAATATTTAAGAAAAAAATGTCATTTTTATAATACTTTTATAAATGATTTATGTTATTTTAGGAATTGATTAATTCTATTATTTTTAAATTATTTCCTGTCAATAGAACTCTAGAATACCATTATTTAACTTATAAACTTTGCTATATAAAAACTATATATTTTATTCTTATATTTTAATAAATTTTTACCATTATAAATCTTAATAATTTCATTTTTGAGAATAATAATTATAAATAGAAAATAAAAAATTGCACAATTTTTAAGATTGCTCTCATGGAAAAAATTTTAGTTTATCATGTTAGTCAAGGAGCAAAATTAATTATGTTTAAAATGACTCAATTGTGATAAAATACATTGAAAAGATATTATCATGCAAATCAAAAAAAGCATTAATGAAATATAGAACATTGACAAAAACAATTTTAAGTTATGTTAATTTTACTGTATCGAAATTGTATATGTAAATTTTTAGTAATAATAAAAATGAAATAATAAGTATAAAAAACTTATTAATTATTAAATTGTTTTTTGTGTTATAAATAGCAATGAAAATGTTTTTGTAAAGTGCAAGTCATTTACACATTCCTTCATGTGAGTCAAAATTTTTATAAACAATAATCATAATTTTTTCAATGAAACTTATTTTAAATCATTTTACAGGATGGAAAATTATGTAATTGATTTTTCTTATTTAAAATATATCTATTCATACATAAGCGCTCATTTCCGCACGTACACGCACGCGCACAGACACATACATGCACACACATTCTCTAGGGTGATCGTTTTAAAGATTTTAAATCGGTTTTACAACTGATTTAATCTTTCATACGTAATATTATTTATACATAGTATAAGTGTATTGTATAATGGCTAAACATTTGACTCTCTATATGAAGAAAATAAAATATTAAGTGCTCTACATTATATGAAAGAATTGTGTTTATTTTTAACTCGAATATCTTATTTTAATCTTTCTATTTTTTTTATACTTCTTTATTCCAGTTTTTATTGCTACTTCTTTTTATTTATTTTAGACTTATACGAAATATTGGCTTAAGCTATCATGAGAAAACCTTAACAAAAAACATTGATGGCAATTTTAACAGTTGCTAAAACACTCTGTTATCAATAACCAATTGAACATAAAATGCCATCACTTTTTAATCAATTAACACCTAGGGACTAGCAAAAATCTAGTAAAATTTTTTTCTTTTGTCAATTATTTTAACAAATAAAATGCAAAAAAAAACTAAAAAAAAATATTTTTTTACATAAAAATTTAATTAGAATTATATATTTACAATTTTTGTTTTTAAATTTAATTTACAAAAAGTTATCGAATATCACATTGAAACTTTTTGAAAAATGGATAAAGTTGTGAAAGATTAAAAAGAGATAAACAAGTCGAACATCAAAAAAGTCTGTTCAAATAACATCTTATTTCAGAAATGCATAAGTATAGCAAAGTTAAAAATGATAAATATGCATTATTATGTAGATTGAAAGTGTCATCTTTTGTATTTTTAATAATATTCTATTTTTTACATGTATAAATAAATTTTTACAATAATTCATTACAAAAACTTTATTTGTAAAATTAATAAAAAGAAAAAAAATAGAATAAAATATAAAAGACAGTACTTTCAACGTAATTTGCAATAACGATTTGCATAACTAATTAAATTTTAGTTAAGACATTAGAAGCGAACGATGATTAACAAACTATTTTCAATCCATTTTTTGTTGAAGATAAGGTCGAAAGATTTCATCAAATAAAGTAAAGAAAAATATTGTTTAAATTTTAAAATGAAGCATTATTATGATATTGTTTTACAGTCGTTATACAACTATTAAGAATATGAATAGTTGTACTAACAATTTATAATTGATTAAAACTTATTTGAAATAAAAATCTTTCCAATTTTCCTGTAAACACAAAATCATAAAAAATATACGATTCTGTTTTGTTTGGTGAATATTAAAGATTTCTTAAAAGTTAAAGTAATTCAGAAAATAAATTGTTGCTAATAGTATTCATAATTAAAGTGTTTTTAATAAAAAATAAATGATCTTTAAAAACATAAAAAAATTAATTGATTAAAAATAATTTGTAGATGCAACATGTAGATAATGTATTTTCTCAAATACATGAAACTATCCATTAAAGTATTGTTTTGTGTTTACAAAAATTGTCCAAATTATATACACGATACGCGAACTTATTGTTTTTTTATATATTTAAAACTTTTTACGATGATATTTCAGTAAAAAAAAAGTTTTAAATTCTTAAAGTGATTCAACAATTTTTATAGTTATTCTCGAAAATATGTATCACGCATACAGATCAAATTTAATTTTATATACAGCTTTTATGAGTAGTAACTATTTCAGTTTCTTACAGCAAATGGTACGAGAAAGTAATAAGAGATTTATTTATTTTCGTGGAGATAAAAACATGCATAACAGGGCAAATATAAGAATAAAAAAGAAGAAAATGAAATGAGGCCATCCAGCGACTTTCATCTGACAGAAAATGTCTCAAAAGTAATCCTTGAGCAGTTCCCGCTGCTCGTTCTCATCGTTCTCTTTAAGGTCGTCATTTTGTCACCGCTAGTCGTACACCTCCGTACGTTAGGAATGCGGCAGATCGATGGTGTGTGACTCATTACCAAAAATAAGCCTTAGTCTCTTCATGGGGGTGGGTGGAAGTCTGTTGGGTAGAAGCTCTCGCCGTTTATGCCGCCTCTCTCGATCCCGGGTTTTGTGTTTTTTCCGGGGCCGTGGGCTTTCTGCTTCCTCCTCGTCAACACCCTCGACACGTAAAACTTCGTATTCTGGTACTTCAGGGCCATAGTCATCACTCAAATTTGTACCAGATTCTATTACATCGTCCAAAATTGGCGAGCGTTTCATTCGTAAAGTGAGCTTGAGTCGACCCCCTCCTGGCCGTTCGGGGGTTACCGGATAATTGCGGCAAACCGGAGCTTCGTTCACAAACTGCCGTTGCGGAACCCAAGGATGCAGTACACTAGAAATTTGTGGTTCGGGCTCATTACAAGTGGTACTATCGAGGGTGGTATTTGTGCTGATGTTGGTACTGGTTGTGGTGCTTGTGCTTATGCTGGTGCTGGTGCTGGTACTTGTACTGGTGCTGGTACTCGTGTTGATACTGATACTATTATTGCTACCGCTACTACATTGAAAAGTTCAAAATTAAATTTTGATTTAATTAAAAATTATACTTAAATATTAAATGCTCATTTAATATTACAGATGTTTAAAGAAACATGTGCAATAATTTGTAAACGTTGCAAAGCAATTGTTAAACTATTTGAATTAATTCAACAAACTACGTATAAGTTTAAAATTAATTATTAGCACTCAGTTTTATGACTTTAGTTGAAATTAAAAATTTGATGTTCCACCAAGTTACATGATTCATAAAATCAATGCAATAAATTTTATTAAATTTTAATGGTATGCTTCAATATTTAAACATTTACTTTGATTTTAAATATACATATTATATATTTAAGAAAATGAATATAGTAAATTATTGTGAAAATCTAATTTTTTAAAATGTATGTTGAAATTACATACGTGAAAATATATTGAAAATTTAAGTTGTAAAAAATATTTATAGAAACACTATGTCGTTTAAATTATAGTCACTAATAGAATATACTGTAATTTTATATTTATTAGATTAAAGTTATGTGAGACACCCGATATTTCTCAAGAATATTTTATACTTTTTGAAGCTTAAAATATACAAAGAATTTTATATTAATAATATGAATTATTTCGTAAGTTATATAGTACTGAATAATGTATAAATATCATCAAGATAGTCTTTATATATTTTGTAAGCTACAACATATTTTTATCGATCGACGAAATCTTATTATTAAACTTTTTTACTTATTAGTGCACTCATATAAGTATCTTCACAAAAAATTATATTTATATTTATGAATTATTTTATTACTATAGTTTGTAGAATTAAAAATTCAAATATTTTAACGGTTAATTTGATAATAAGATAAAAACTGAAGATTAAATATTTTTTTATTGAACAAAAATAATTTTATAAATAATACTGTTTAATAATATTGTTTAATCATATATATTTAAATCTTATTTCATTGTAAATAATCTTTTGAATTTCTGTTTTATATATTGTAACTCGGTATAAATTTTTATATTTATCGTAACACTTAGCTTTAAATTTTATTCTATATTTTTCTTAATATCAACTCATATATTGACAAAATAATATGTAGCTTATCACTACTAATCATTTGTATATCTATATTATCACGAAAAACATTTTTTTATTATTATGAAATGTAATTGATTATTACGATGCACTGTTTCTACTAAACAATAAAATTTATATTTTTAAAGTGTATAATGTATGTAATATTTTTCACATATTATTCTAAGTGAAGTATTATTACATAAAAAATTTAATCTTAAACTTTTAACAAATTATAATATATATTTGTCATAGAATAATAATGCATTCATTTCATTGCATGTAAGAATTTATACTAATGAGCCTTTAATTTTAATATTTATTACATAATTAGAACTTACTCGTGTTTTTCTTCAATCCTATTAAAATTTTCTCTCAATTGCGTATCTTTAACATTACTAAAGGTATCATGATTGTTGTCACAGCCTTGCCAAGAATCCAAGGGCATTAATAATAGAGATGGATTTTCGTTCACTTCATTGCACTTATCTCTTAAATGTGGAACACGATTTGGTAAACTAATATCTTCAAGATTACTTTCTTTTTCACTAAACTCATAAATATCTCCCTGAATACCTGAATCATCATCAGCTGCTCCAATGGGCACATCTACTTTTTGAGGATCTTTCTTTTGACTCCTTGTTAATCTAACACTACATTGATCTAAAATATTTTGACCATTTTTAATTTTTTTTAATTTAGTTCGCGAAGAACGTTTGGTTTGTCTTCTGTGATTTTTACGAGAATGTAACAAAATTTCATTGCACCTTTTTAGTGTTAAAGTTCGCGTGTCTTCAGACTTTTTAGTTGTGAAATTATTCAAATATTTTTTACTTTGTACCGCACTATCACTTGATTCACTTAAATTTTTTACAATTACGTCCTTAATTATTTTACTAGGTTTGTTGTTGAAATATAAATTATTATCCTGATTATCTATAACTTTTGCACAATCTTTAATGCCACTGGAATATCTCAACTTGCAACTGTCAAGTGAATCTATTTTATTGAATTTAGAGGTATTTGAAGGTTCTATTGAGGTTGTTTCAGATTGCTGATAGTTTATGCTTACGTTAGGCTCTAAAGTTTCTCCAGCAGAGCCTTCTATAGAATTAAGTTTATTGAAATCTTTTGTTTCATGGAAAGGCGAGCTTCGCGGAGCTTTGCCATGAATAGGAGACTTTCTACAATTTATATCAAATGACACATTATCACTGAACTTATACGCTTTTTTATCAGTCGCAAAAAGATGATTATAAACCTTAACTGAATTTTCACTTTTGTTTGCATTCACATTTTTCACTTTATTTTCATTGTCCAATTTAATTATATCTATACCTATAGAACATTGATAACCTTTTAAAACATTTTTTAAACACTGAGTTGAATTCATTTTTTCTGACGTATGTATATCAGATAAATGAAATTTTGACTGCGAAAGCAGATTTGAGTGATTTGGGCTAAAAGAATTTGTACTGTGTGCTTTTCCATACATAAGAAATGATCGATCATTATCTAAAGATTCATTTTGTAATTTTGAATTAAAATTCTCTTTTGAAATAATATTTTCTGATAATCTTGATAAACATTCTTCTTTTCGTCGTTTTTCATCACTAGTTTCAGAAGCTGTTGATCGTAAATCTCGAATGTGGCAGGCATTTACAGTATTATTCTTAGATGTTTCCTGATTATTATGTTTAGGTAAATTTGAAAAAACATAGTTTTCATCTGCTTCTCCTCTATTAGAATCTTCTTTTCGATGACGAACGTGAATTGTACCATATTGCAATCCCGTATTGCTTTCGGTCTCTTTAATTCTTTTTGTTTCTGCTCTCTTCTGAAGCCTTTAATAATACAATTTATAAACATTAAATACTTTATTATATATATTCATTTTAATTCACTCCATAACAAATTAATTTAATAAAAATATAAATTTAATTTTTAATAATAAATCATGAAAAAAGTTTACATTACAACCAATTTTTAATATTAACAAGAAATATATAAATATTATGAACAGTATACAGCAAGTAAGATATTTACGTTATTTAAAACAGTAAATTTACTTTATTTACCTGGAAGCCCTCAGACGTTGGCAACTTTTCAAGTTGCTTCGATTATTACTACTATTACTATTATTATTATTATTACTACTATTATTATTATTATTATTATTATTATTATTACTTTCAGTCTTGTTTGCTTGATTTTTATTTCTGAGTGTTCTTGTGGCTGAACTTGTTATATGTTGAGAATTTTGAGATGCATTCTCTTCATTATTCATCAATGTTGGCTGTTGAGCAATGTCAGAAAACCGACATCCTTGAGCAATTAAGAGCTCAGCATCGTATTTTGTAAGGCCTTTTCGCCTCAACTCCTTCATACTGAGTGATTGAGGAGCAATTGCAATATTACTAATTTCTACATTTCTTTCCGTAAGAGTACTTTCTTGTTTATTGTTACCAAGAGGTTGTTTGTGTTTCGTACGATTTATGCGATTATCTGTTTCCCTTAAGCGATAACCTGAAAAAAATAACTCTTTACACTTAGCATTGTGTACAAGTATGTATAAAATAATTTATTAAAATATGTTATTATATAAATATAAGAAAGCTCTGTTTTTGTATTAAAATTCAAATATTAAAAAGAATAAGAATATTTAAGAAAACGTAATTTTTTAAATATCAATAATATATGTATTATGCAATTTTACGTTTAAGAATAATTCACTTTACAGAATTCAAAATATGAAATAAAACAATAAAAATAATATATATTAATTTTGTAATCACCATTATTGATTTTCAAACCTGATTCTAATTCTTCTCCAGGTTTTTCAGTAGCAAATGCTCCAGTGCTACGTCTTTCACAAGTTTCACACTCACAGTAACAATTACCATCTCCAAAAAAATCTTCACCATAAAAGCAAGTGATTTCTTCACCTGCTTCAATATCACGTAAAACCTTGACACAGGCAGTATCTCGTCCAGTTGCGACAAACTGAAGATGATTTTATACATAATTCTAAATGTTTTAAATAAATTTACATTACAGATAATAAATGTAGAAAATGAGAACCTTGCAGTTTGCTCTACAATCGTGATTAAT
This sequence comes from Eupristina koningsbergeri, assembly GCA_018907245.1. Classification (NCBI taxonomy): domain Eukaryota; kingdom Metazoa; phylum Arthropoda; class Insecta; order Hymenoptera; family Agaonidae; genus Eupristina; species Eupristina koningsbergeri. The sequence continues at coordinate 467,169 of JACCHV010000145.1, read as the reverse complement.
ATAAGCTGCTGGGCCTAACCATAGTTGAGCACAATTTTTCCTACAACTGAACATTACTGAAAAATCATTTTTTCCTGGATGTAATAGAGCAGCTTCCTCCTATATTTTATAAATTATTACACAAGTAAATATTTATTTTTATATTGTATTCATTATAAAAATTAATAAAAGATATACTTTATCACTTAATTCAGCTATACAACCAACAAGACACGAAATTTTATCATTTTTTAACCATTTTCTTGTTGCACATATTTTTGCTCCTTTTTGTCCTTCTAGAGAATACCTATAACAAGCTTTAATAACAAAACCTGATTCCTTATCAAATACTCGTAAGTATCGATAAATCTAAAAAATAAATCATAAATTGATGAATAATTTTTATAAAAACTGTTAAAATAAATTTTTTTAACCAAAACTTACATGTTTTTCTAAATTAATTTGCTGTTGTTTCAATTTAGTATGGGGTAAACGTGCTCCCCAATCACCACTTATTAGCTTCTTATATGCTTTTTCATAATTTTGTGTTTGAATGAATTCATTTATTACTTTTTTAAGTTCCTCTTTATTGGCTTTTAATGGTCTATACCTATGAATCAATATATAATTCAATTATCTTAGAAAATGGTTTTGGTAGTAAATTAAAATAATAATTTTAATTTTTCAAAACACTATACCTAATATTCATTTTATGAGTTGTAAACCCCAAATAAGTATCAAGAACAAGAGAAGTTGCTAAATCATCATTATCACACAGTTCTTTAGGTGTCATGCCACCTCCCGCTGTTACACTGGATTGTATCCTAGAACTGACAGAGCCTCCCACTCTTCTTTCTTGTTTCCGCCCTCCCGAACCCTGAGCAGATAAGCAATCGACCACCATTCTGCGATCTATACCCTTACTGTAATTTAAATAAAAATTAAAACTTAGTACAGTTAAAATTATTTTGTAATGAAATAAACGCATCATCAATATTATTTGAATAAAATTTAATTCTTGTGACAAATCTTGTGAATATAAAATTGATTAATAGAAAAACCAAATGCAATATAACACTATTCATCAATAAAAAAAAAAAAAAAAAACACTAACAGATAAAAGAAGACGAATATTTTTACTATCGTTTAGTAGTTTTTACATATCTGTCAAAGCACTAGCAATATTGACTGTTAGACTGTAATAAATAGTTGTTAAAAAATGAATAAAGCAGAATCAATTGTGCAGTAGGTTTTTCCCGAAAATTAAGTGAATTTAAAGCAGCTAGTAATCAATCAGCAACGGCATAATAGAGAAGAAGTAGAGGCTAAAGTTTTTTTTTTTTTTTTGCAACATTTGAAGATATTCAGTTGAAGATCCAGAATTACTTCTTGGATTCCCTCGGGCCAACAATATCGATGTTATATCGTTGTAAGACTCGGCCACATAATACAAAGTAATTTTGTAGCTGCAATTTAATCAAGATACAAAAGCAAAAGGGTGTGTGTACGTGTGTGCGTAAGAGGGAACGAGAGAGAGAGAAGTGAGTATGAGAAGCAAGCGCTTTCTCATAGAAATGGCCGAAGAGAAGCCTCTTTGGCGCGCGTTCGCTTCCTTTTCTCACCGGTTTATATCGATGCCTCGACGAAGATGCCTTTCTTTCTCATAAGATTAAGACCATTGTAAACCACTTCCGCTTCCGAGTGGTGGAAGGACGCGAAACAGCACTTTTGTACAAAATAAAAATGCTATAACGGCACGATACCATGAGTGCGACCGCGACGACGACGCGATCTATCATGGCAGGTCGAGTGCAAAGTCCAAGATGGAAGGGACGAGACGTGAGCTCTGCTCAACGTATTTTACCTTGTTCCAGATGTAGGTAGACACTTTACCGACCGCTAACAACTCCCACTATTCCAAGAACCTACCAAGCTATTCTGCTATTGAAATATAAATTATTCAAATACAATTAAACTTTCTCTTCAACCACAATTAAAATCTCTTCATTTTATTTTCTTTTTATTTTATTTATTTCTTTCGTTTTCCTTCCTTGGAGCATTCGATGTTTTTTTTCGTTTTTTTTTTTTAAATATTCCAACTCGTTGCTTCTTGATGTGGAAGCATGGTCAAGGGTTATGGTTTATAATTTAAACTTTTACTTTTACAATGAAATCGAAATGTCGAATATTAAAAAAGCAAATTTTTCCGTTTTTTCGAAAAAAAAAAAAAAATAAAATAAAAGTTTTTTTAAATTGTTAATAATTAACGATGACAAAAATGATAAGTAAAAAATAAAAAAAAAAGTCTTTACAATAAGTAAAAATTTAATTGTTCTCCAACCACGTATGAATAATATTAATGAAATTATTAATAATTAAGTACACAAAGAATTATAAAATAGAATTTAAAAAATTGTTACATGCTAAAAAGAAGAGGGCTACCATTGTATAGTACTACTGTTATCATATAAACCAAAATACTTAAAAGAAGAAAAATGTAATTATAAATAATAATTTCTTATCTGTTCATTCAATAATGGCCAAAAGCAAATGTATTTTATATGTAAATCATGTGTGTCTTTAAATAACAATGAAATATGGAACCATTGAGAATCATAAGTCGATGCATCAAATACACATTTTGATAGAAGAATACAAACATTAAGGAAAATATACAAAATAAAATATGTTTGAATCTAAGGTATGCAGAGAATATGCTACAAAAAGATTATACTATTTTAAATATACAAGAAATTGTTTACAGAATTTATCAGAATAGAAAAATAGTTTTTTATGAAGCGATATTATTCAAGATAATTAAATAAATTTCAGATATTTTTTTCGAGTGCTATTGCAGTCCAATTTGTAATTCTCATTTTCAAGATTATGCTAATTGTATACATAAATTAAAAAATATATTTATAATTTAAATGCCATTGAAATAATCATGTCACTACTTATAGACACTTGTACCATGCTATTCTCAAATTACTTAATTTCACCTTAATTTGTACATTTGATAAATTTATTATAAAAACTACTATAGACCAAAAGTTTGCAAATAAGAATACTATACTTTGTACTAATTCTGTTATTTTTATCAATTTGAATGTAAAGAGTTACCTTCTTCTTTTTTTTTTATACACTTGTAAAATATTGATAAAATTACTACACTGTATTGTATTTTTTTAAACACTTATTCACACCCATTGTTTGAGTAAAAAAATATTTTCATGAATACACATGATTATGATTGCACTTAATTACAAAAGAATTCAATTAAGCAACAAACAACAGAACTTATTAGATACACCCAACACACCCTAAGGGATTGTGAAGGAGCACTTAATTTTTTGAACCTAACTTTGCCGTTCGCGTGCGAGCACTCGGTCTTGGAATAGAAACAAAACATTCGGGCACCAACAGCGTTGCAAAAAATAAAATAAAAATACTTTGTTACTTTTCTTTGAAAATGAAAAAACGAGTGTTCAAGTGAGGGAATGTGGAAGGTCGATTTTGCACCCCGAGAAATTGGTTTAAGCGAATGATAAAAAAGAAAAAAAAAGGCACACGACGATTGGAGTGGTCCGCGATTGAAAGGGTTGAACTGGACCTCGAGAGCTATTCGTCGTGAAACGCACTATTCCCCATTTTATTAAACACTGCTGAAAAATCGTAGTAATTGATAAGATAAGGTTGTAAAAGTAAGAATAATTACACACCGTAGGGCGGATGTCATGGAAGATCGTAGCTGCTCTTACGTCTCGGGCACACATTGACTAGCGTCGAGGGACGGAGTCATCCTTCCCTTCGCTTTTTCTTGATTGTTAGATGATGACTGGAGCGGGGGAAACTTTGCTTCTCGTCAATATCGCTCTCTTCCTTCTCCTCACATTCGCTCTTGTCCAAATGGTATCATCAGGACGCAGCTCTCTTTTGGTATTCAAAACGCAACGGCTGAGGACAACGTGAAAGAGAAAGAGAAAATAATCGAGGGAAATAACAAGCGACAAGAGATAATTCGGAGGCGCGTGCGTCTCTTCTTTTGGAGTGCATGTGTAATTATCGAAATCGAATTTTTTTTCTTTTTTTTTTTTTTTGTTGACTCCCTCCCCGCCCCCCTAGAACCCTAGCAATAATTCCAAAGTACTGCTGCTGGTGTTTTTGCTCGTTTTTTAAGGTCGGTGCATCTCGACAATCGAGGTTTTACTAGCGTTAATTATTCGCGCGAGCGAGGCCAATTCCCGTCTAATCATTCTCGAGTTCGAAGCGACGACGACGTTCTTCCTTCTGCGAAGTGCGAAATGTGCTTGGCTCGCTGCTTCTCGCCTGCACGGCTTATCACGACAATTCGACTTTCGAAATACTTCCTCTCCTCGCTTTATCAAACTCTATTTTAGTCGTTTTTTTCCTTACTTTCTACATAGCGATGAATTTTTTGATCTGTAGAGAGATATACATACCGTTTGCACCACCACGACGTGTGCTCAGCGATAGTGGCACTACAACAGTATGTTGAACTCGACGTTCTTTTTTTTTTTTTTCCTTGTAGTGCGAATTCTAAGTACGGAATTCTTGACAGCCTCAATATTCTGCTTAGATGAACAACGGAAAGGTGTTTGCCAGTACGCGCACGCGTGTAATAAACATTGTAAAAAGAAACAAGAGAAAAAGTCTGTTGTAACAACTGACATATACGTTCCTTTTTTCGCGATAAAAATACAAATGTGAACTTTTTTCGCTTCGCTACTCAGTTCTTACACGTGGTTACTCGAGTGAATGCCTTGTAAAAACTGGTCAATTCATTAAGAGCCATCAACAATGACATCTGACATGACAAAAGTTTAGCTATTCTATTTGCCAATTTTCTACGTGCCTTTTCACTCTTCTTCCTCTTCGTCGTCGTATATTATTATGTCGTCATCACGTCTGTTGTGCCCGTCCCTGTCACCTTTACACAGTCAAAAGTAGGGGCATTTCGAAATACGATGTAGGTTGTATATTAGATATGTATCGTGTTTCCATGGCAACGCTAACGCGCCAATTTCGAATACTTTATTTGGATATTGCACAATTTTCCAATTACGCTATTTTTAACCATAATTATTAGAATTATTTTTTTTTTACAATCAGGTATACAAATTTATGATACAAAATTTTTTATAAACTTTAAATTTAATTAAATTTATAAGGCTAAATATAAAAATTCAATTGGTTAGAACAATATCCTTGTAACATTTAACTATTACAAAAATGTAAAACATTTATACGTATGGTAAAATTTATAAACAACATAATTATAAAAAAAATTATTTGTGATAGTAATTATGTACTACATGTTATTGTATAAAGTCAATTATTTAAATATTGCTAATTATGTAAAATTTAAGAAATACTTTTAAAATATATTTTATAAACAAGACACAGAACATCAGTAAACAAGACTTTTCATCTTTTAAATTAATAAATTAATATTTCAAGTTTGAAAATATTGCGATCATTTTGAATCTATATTTACAAATGTAGAATATAAATGAAATAGAAACTATTTAAAAATATCATTAAATATTTATAATTATACATGTATCCAATTATCTAAAGTAGATTTTTCAGCTTTTACAATGTTATTTAAACAATATTTTTTACTTTAATAATTTTACAATATAATAATTAAAATAATCTGTATATTCAAAATGTAATAACATAAATTAAAATTCATATTTGATATAAATTGTTAACATTTTATATTTTATACTTATTTTCAAAAAGATGTCTTATTTTGACCAACAATATGTATAAATAACTTTTTCTTTACATTCATAAGAAATATTTTATAATTCTACCTAGAAAAAAAAATAAATTGATAAACATAATCATTTTAAGATCTTTTTAAAACACTGTTATTGATTCAGAATTACCAAATTAATATTCACATCAAATACTTATAATACATATTATAATAAATAATATTAAATAATATACTTCAATCATTAGATTGAAAATATATTTTTTAAAAAATGGTTATGGAATATACACAATAACCATTTTATTTATAAATTCAATTTGTAGAAAACATGTTATAAAATTTTTAAACTTGTCAATATTTTCTTCATTAAAAATGGATAATAATAATCTAAAACTACCATTTTTAAAAATTAGAATTAAATAGGTATTAGAACTTTGAAAAGAATATATATTTATTTTTTAAAGTCTCAAAAACAGAAAGTATTTATAAACATTTATTAAAAAACAATGAAAGTAAATAAATTTTAAAGTACATTTGTTTATTGAATAAAAATATATTTTTTTGTATATTCCAAAAAATATTTAAAAATTATTTTGGTGTTTAATAATATTTAATTTTTATTTTTATTAAATTTTGATTATAGATGAAAATGAAAATATTATAACTGAAATATGCCAGAGGATGCAACTGCTTGATACCTAATTTTGTGGCCATTTTTCTATGCTAAGTTGCAGTCTCTAAAATTACATGACATTCAGTCCAAAAAAATTTTCTTTATTCAAGTTTCAAGTTAAAAAAAATGTAAAAGGATATATTAATCATTACTGCAATTTGCTTCGCAAAAAACTTAATTTGATACTGAATGGTAATTGGCCTCTCGCAATTCATTTCTGTTAATGAACTTCATCTTCTTTTAATCTGTTCTGTAGTTCATGGACGTGGAACTGTTAAATAGAATTTTTACCTGTGGCGGTAAATTTGTATATTTGACTCTTCACCACAGAAATTGTTAGCATTGTATTCAGGACTGTTATTTTTCTGCACGATTTGTTAAACGGTTGAACTATAACGATATTTATTGTAATCAAATAAAAAATATGTCAAGTGATAGGGAATCAGAAAGTGATACTGAAGATGCAATTGATGAGGATAGTATTTTGAAAATTTTAGTTGCATCGGACATTCATTTAGGTTATGAAGAAACAACCAAAAGAGGTAGAAATTTTTTATGTATAAAAATTTTAATGTTTTTAGTTAATATATTGTGTGAATATTTCATTTTTGATTTTTAGCTCAAGATGATGATAGTTTCAGAACTTTTGAAGAAATTCTCCAATATGCAAAGAATAATGATGTTGATATGATACTTCTTGGAGGTGATTTATTTCATGAAGCAAAGCCACCTCATAATGTTGTTATGAGATGCATTAATTTATTAAGAACATATTGTTTGAATGACAAGTAAGCTTTTTATTTACTTTAATTAAATCATTATAAGACTAAAATTTTCCTTGTTTATTAGACCAGTAAAAATACAATTATTGACTGATCCAGAAATAGTTTTTAATCATTGTCATCACAAGACTGTAAATTATGAAGATCCTAATTTGAATGTAGGAATACCTATTTTTTCAATTCATGGAAACCATGATGATCCAAGTACTAGATAAATGACTACTTTATATTAAACTGAAATAATAAATGTAAAAGAATATTTTAAATTGCTTGTAAAATTACAGGTTTTGGTGCTGTTGGTTCTTTGGATGTTCTGGCAGCCACAGGGTTTATTAATTATTTTGGAAAGTGGACAGATGTTACTCAAGTTTCAATTATTCCATTATTAATTTCAAAAGGAGATACTACTGTAGCTCTTTATGGATTAAGTTATATGAATGATCAAAGATTATCTAGATTAATGAGAAATGATAAGGTAAATTTTCAATATAATAGTTAAAATAATAATAATTATATACAAGTTAAAAAAATTAAATTTTTTATTTATAGTTTCAAATGTTCAAAACTGATGAAATAAAAGATACCTTTAATATTTTTGTTTTGCATCAAAATAGAGCACAGCATAGTAAAAATGCATTTATTTCAGAAAATTTGTTACCAGATTTTTTAGATCTTGTTATTTGGGGGCATGAGCATGAATGTCTTATAACACCTGAACAATCAAAATTTAAAAAAAACATTCAAATATGTCAACCAGGTTAACTTATTGCTATGAGAAAATTTATATCAATGTATCCTAATCATATATCAAATAATTTCTTTATATTATATCATTAGGAAGTTCTGTAGCAACATCATTATCCCAGGGAGAATCAGTAACAAAACATGTGGGGATTTTACATATACATAAAACCAAATACAAAATGGAATTATTAAAATTAAAAACAGTCAGACCATTTGTATTTGATGATTTAATTTTAAATGATTATAAGGATGAAATAACTGAATATAAAGCTCGTGATGAAGCTGTGGAAGAATTTATTGATAATTATATTGAAAATACATTGATATTACAAGCTGCTGAACAACAAACAGGTGTGATGAAATTTTATAATAATAAAAATAATATTTACTAATGAAATTTTTAAATAATAATTAGGTCATCCAGATCAACCTGAAAAACCATTGATAAGATTAAGAATTTTTTACAATAATGATAAAGATGTGTTTGATACTTTAAGGTACTAAAATTAATAAATTTAAAATCTAATAAAATAAAAATTAATAAAGTCGTTTTTATGTTATGTGCACTTATATTTTATAATATTAGGTTATCACAAAAATATTACCATGTTGTTGCCAATCCCAATGATATTATTTTATTTCGAAAATGTCCTGTAAAATTTAAAAAAGAGGATGTAAAAAAAATTAATCATCAAGATTTTTCTGACATAGAAGAAATATTTAGTTTTAATGATGTAATTATTTTATACAAATACATGTACGTTTTTTTCTATATGTTAATAAAATTAAAATTGCAGGCTACAAAAGATTGGAAGGAAACCATTCAAGGTGGAATGATTGAATATTTTAATCAAGATGGTAAAGTCAATGATCTTACAGTTTTATCATTGACTGGTCTGAATGAAGCATTATCAAGATTTGTAAATACCAATGATACAAAAGCATTTAACGATATAGTAAGGTAAATATTGTAAAAAATATAATTATAATATATTAAAATAATATCATTTTTAGGCATCAAATGAATAAACTAACTGATTCTTTAATAAATGCTGATTATAAAGATAAAAAAGAGGTTCTCACAGCAATTAAAGATTATCGAAATTTAAGATTACAGAAACAGAAGGAAGATGAAATGGAGGTAATACTATTACAATTTAGATTAATAAATTGTATATTTAATTTAATAATATAATAAAATTTAAATTTAATATTGTATTATTTTAGGACCAATGTTTTTTTGAGGGAAGAAAAGATGAAACTTCAAAACCAAAACCAGTGAAAAATGATTTATCTTTTGTACACAAGAACTTTGATATTAATATAAATAATAAAGATAAACCTAAGCCTGCAGCAACAAGAAGAAAAACTAGAACGACAGTAAAAGAAAAAAATACTAAAACTAAGACTCCAAAACGGATTGGAAAAAAATTGTGTGATTTAAATATTATACATGACATAAGTAGTCATAATAATTCATTAAATTTATGGAAAAAGGTAAAACATTTTTATTATATAAAAATCTTATTTAATAATAAAATTAAATATTTCAGAAAACACAAAATGATTGTCAAATTTCAAGTAAGAAAACAAGTGGAAAATATACTGCTTCTGATTCAGATACATTTTCAGACGATTGAAAATAAATATCTTTTCAAAAATTAAATATTTTTATATTAAATTTTATATCGATAGATACTTCATAATATAAATATTCTACATTTTTTAATTTAATACTTTATTTGTAATAGAAACTAAATGTAAAAATTGTAATTTTAAATATTAATAAATTAAATAAATAGACTCTTTACAATTTTCACAATATGTAATCTTAATATTCAATTAATAATCTCATGGTTAAATTTTATTTTTTAAATTATAAATCATTTGCAGTACATTACTGTAAAATACAATTTAAACTACTCCACCAATAAAGAATAGTTTAAAAATGTAATTAAATGATTATTATTTAAATATAACTACCATAATTTAAAAATTAAGCTTATTTTTAATAGTAATGAATTGATTTCAATTCATTTTATAAATTATAGTTTGTTTTTTATTAAAAAAATATATAAAAGCAATTTTTATTTCAAGAAATAGAATAATATTAAAATTTATAAAAATGAAATTTGTGTTATGTAAAATCGTATATTTATTTTATTTAAAATACATTTTCTGTATTGTTAAATGAGATATTTTTTCATTAAATTTATTAATAAATTATTATTATTTATGAAAGGTTAATCTCAATCTTACTAATGACTTATGCCAGACAAAAAACGCATTATTTTTTTTAAATTTAATTTTATTATTGTATATAGCCAAGAATAGATATAAGAAAATATAAAACTCATTGTTTAAGCTCATTCAAGAAACAAATATGGCGGAAAATCGTTTTCCTTCTCGCTCGGACATATAGACGTCAACAGCGATCCACGTGAGTGCAGGGAGTATTCAAACAAATTTTTAATGATGTGAAATTTATTTTTAAAGAATGATGAACATAAATAAATGGTTAAATGATAAGCATAAGATATATTTTAAAATATTTTGAATATTGTACTTAATTTAATAAAACTAAAAAATAATTTTAATCCTTACATAATAATAAGTTACATTTTTTTATAAAAATAAATAAATAACTGATGTACAATTTTTTTTTTTATTCTATTAAATTAAGAACAACACTGAAACTATTTTAATATGTCTTTTTCTCCATTATTTATATATTTATATAACCATACTTATCATTTTTTGAAAATAAGTTTTTATAGTACTAACATTTTTTTTAATGTCCCTAAAATCACCCGCATGTAAAATTTGTATGATAAGGAAAGAATTATTTGAACCGCCATTAATTTTTAAAAATTCAAAATATTATTTTTAAATTAATATACACACACAAAATTATATTTTTGTAACACTTTCATTTTTAATGTAGTTTTTTATGTGCATTAATGAATTTCCCCGAGGCTTTCCGAGAAAAAAGTTTTTAGCTATTATATGCATTTGAAGAACAAAAACATAAACACATGTATTGGATTAGCGAGTGTCAAATCTTGAAAAGAGACTTACGAAATTATTGTATTATATTAAATTTATTTAAATTATATTGATTTCAAAATAAATAAATGTTTAAATTGAATAAACATATATTGAAAATAATTATGGATAATTACTAATATATACAAATTTTTCAAATAATCTTTGTGCAGAGCGTTGATTTTTATCATTCATATAGTGGAGGCAGAAACATCGATATTTGTTGACAATTCCCGTATTTAAAGTTATCATCCTTCCTTTTAAACTGTTTTTAAAACACTCATAAAAAATTTGAAATTGTTCCACGGGACCGTTAGGAGTGCTGGTAATAATTTACAAGTGCGAAAGAGAAAGAAGATTTCTTATTCGCCATGATTTGCTCCCACTTCACTCAAAATTTATTGTCCTTGTTTACATTCTGTGATCATCTTGTTTAAAGTCGTATATACAATAATCTTTTTATATTGAAGAAATTAATTTAATATTGATACATGATTTTACAGTATTACTCTAATATTCATAATGTCTCATCGAAAAAATCAGAAACATATTAATGTGGCAGAAGATACAAGATTTAATATTGATTTAATGGTTAAAAAGTTTTTGACAACAAATGATCAAGAAAAATTAAAATTTTCATCATCGTATACAACTGAAGAAAGAGCTTATATTCATACTTTAGCTGCTAAATTTGGTATGAAATCGAAAAGTCAAGGTCATGGAATAAATCGATTTTTGACATTATATAAATCAAAAGATAGCACAGTAATTGATACAGATAATTTGATTAAATTACAAAAATTATCAACGCAATTAATTTATAAATGTTTTAAGAATTTTCCTCTTGATAAAAAAGAAATTAATGACTTGTTACCCCTTAAGAATGAAGATAAAGTGATTAAATCTCATACAAAATCAGTAAATCAAGGAAAGCGATCAACGGCAAATTCCCTAAATAAAACTAGACCACAAGTACCTGAATTAAAAATTAATTCAAATACTTTGCATTTTCGTAACAAATTAACCATAACATCTAAGAGACAAGAAATTTTAGAAGCAATAAATTCTAATCAAATAGTTATTATTGCAGGAGAAACTGGCTGTGGAAAAACAACTCAAATTCCTCAATTTATTTTGGAAAATTGTTATAACCAAAATCAAACGTGTAAATTAATTTGTACTCAACCTAGAAGACTATCAGCTATATCAGTAGCTGAAAGAGTTGCTTTTGAAAGAGGTGAAAAAATTGGACAGACTATTGGTTATCAAATAAGATTAGAAAGTAAAGTTTCCCCTAAAACACTGCTAACATATTGTACAAATGGTGTACTTTTAAGAACTTTAATAAGTGAAGAATCTCCATTATCTAAAGTAACTCATATAATTGTAGATGAAGTACATGAACGAGACAGGTTCTGTGATTTTTTATTAATTGCTTTAAAAGATGCACTTGAAAAGTATAAGTCGCTAAAAGTTATTTTAATGAGTGCAACTATTGACACATCTATTTTTGTTAAGTATTTCAATAATTGTCCAGTAATTAATGTACCTGGAAAGTTATATGATGTTGATATTTATTTTTTAGAAGATGTTTTAAAATTAACTAATTATGTAACAAAAGAAATGTTAGCAAAGAAAAAAGAATTTGCAAATATAAAGGATAACTATAAACAATTAAAATCTGGAAATAAAAATAAATTAGCATTATCTGAACCTGAAAAATTTAATAAAGAATTTCTTAACTCTAGACAAAATGTTCAAAATGAAAATGAAACTTCATTGGATAATATTAAATTAAAACCATGGTTAATTGATGAAATGGATAAAGCTATTGCTGATGCATGGTTACTTGGAGAAGAAGATATATTTACACAAATTTTATACTTGATACAATCAGAGCATGTTTCTGTAGATTATCAGCATTCAAAAACTTTTGTAACTACTTTAATGGTTGCTGCAGGTCGAGGATATTTAAATATTGTACAGTATCTTCTTAATCTTGATGCTAATTTGAATTTAAAATCTTGTAATAATTGGAATGCCTATGATTGGGCAAATAATATGAATCAAACAGAATGTGCTGAATTAATAAAGGCTCATATTGTAGCCAAAAATTATATTCAAGAAAATAAAATATCTAATACAGAAGATAACAAAATGTTACTTAAAATTTACAATAGTACATTTAATGATGAAAATATTGATTATGATCTTATATTAGAATTAATTATTTATATTCATTTGAATATGCCAATGGGATCTATTTTGATATTTTTACCAGGATATGATGATATTGTAACTATGCAAAAAAAAGTTAGCACAGAAAATAAACTCAATCAAGGTAGAGATTATAGTATATATATTCTTCATTCAAACATGCAAACAACTGATCAAAAGAGAGTTTTTAAAACTAGTCCAAATTGTCGAAAAATTATTCTTTCTACAAATATTGCAGAAACTAGTATAACAATCAATGATGTTGTATATGTTATTGATTCTGGAAAAGTAAAAGAAAAATCATTTGATGCTATATCTTGTGTATGCACACTTAACTCTAATTGGATAGCTCAAGCTTGTGCTAAACAACGTACAGGTAGAGCAGGTAGATGTCAGGAGGGTATATGTTATCGTTTATATTCGAAAGCTTGTTTTAATAATATGCAACCTTACCAAACTCCAGAAATGTTAAGATTACCATTGCAACAACTTTGTTTATACACAAAGCATTTAGCACCTCAAAAGGCACCAATAGCTGATTTTTTAGTTAGGGCTATAGAACCTCCTTCTAATTTTGTAATTAAAATTGCTGTTGAGTTACTTAAAACAATTGATGCATTAGATTCTTGGGAAAATTTAACAGAATTGGGAAAACATTTGCTTAATTTACCAATTGAACCTCGATTAGGAAAAATATTATTGTATGGAGTTGTTCTAAAATGTTTAGACCCTATTTTAACTATAGTGAGTACTTTATCATATAAAGATCCATTTTTCATACCTACCCATCCATCAATGAAGCAAGCAGTAATGTGCGTTCGTAAAAACCTTTCATCTAATTCTTATTCTGATCATATGACTATAATAAAAGCTTTTCAGATGTGGATGAATGCAAAAACTTATACCCAGAAAAAAATATTTTGTGAAAAGTATTTTATTTCAGTTGCTGTAATGGAGATGATTCAAGGCCTAAGAATTCAACTTATTGATCAACTTAAAGCTCTTGGTTTTATAAAAATAAAAGGACCAGGTAATATGGTTGATTTGAATTCTAATTCTAAAAATTGGGCTGTTATTAAGGCTGCACTAACAGCAGGACTTTATCCAAATTTAATTAGAGTAGATAAAAAACACAATCGTTTAAAAACTCAAAAAGAAGCAAAAGTTAGTGTTCATCCATCATCAGTTTTAATAGATTCTTTACAATCACTGAAAAAGAATTCAGTACGTCATAAAATTGATACAGATTGTTTGCCTTGTGATTGGATTATCTATGAAGAGATGAATCGATTCAGAAGATATTGCCATGCAAAGACTATTACTCCAGTCAATTCATTTACTGTAACTATATTTTGTGGACCTGTTAGATCATTAATTTATGACTCTAAAACAGATAATGAATCTAACTTAGATAATGAAAATGATGAAAAACATGCAATATTAGAAATTGATGATTGGATAACATTTAAAACTGATTCAGAAACAGCTAGACTAATTCTTTATTTAAGACAAAAATGGAATGCATTGTTTTTACGGAATGTGAGAAACCCGTATAAAGGTTTATCACAAGTAGACGAACAGATAATAAATACATTAGTAACAGTTATTACAAATGAAGAACAAGCAAGTGCAAACAACAATAAATTGCAACAACCACAGAATTTTAATTTATGAATTTTATTGCTACTGATCTTGTCTAATGTTTTATTAATATCAAAGAAAAAGAAAGTTGTACAATCTTTTTATATATTATTAGAAGTATTTTGTAATTAAATGAGTTGTATATAATATGATAAAAAGTCATAAATATTTATAAGACTAGATACATGCAAATAATAATATTTAGTTGTCATAAAATATAAATAATACGATTAGTATTTGATACAGCTCATAAATTTTTAGAAGTAAACAATTTTTTTGTTTTCTTAATACTTATAAAATAATTTTATTTTTACATAAATATATACTTAATAATTTTTGTATTATTTGTGATACTTAATATTTTTTGTATTATTTGTGTACATAATGTAATTAGAACCTATTTATAAATAGAAAAAAGGATTATAAGTAATGTACCTTTAAATATTTAAATAAATAAAAAAAAATATTTGATAACAAAAATTAGAAATCATGTATCTAAAAAATTTTAAATTTATATAATTATTTGTTACAATAACTAAACTTTATATTAAAATTTATTTTATTTATTAAGTAATAATTAATTATAAAATGTAATATAATTTTTCATTATTTTTTTCATTACAAAACAAGAAAGTATAGTATAAATGTTAATGTGATTTAAAGTTAATGATATTTTCTAAGAACAAGTAATAATTATAAAATAATTATGAAAAAAAAATTGTTATATGTGCATATTATAATATTAATGACTATTAAATATTATAAATATATGTATACATAAGTAGATATGTAAATAAATGTATTCATACATGTTTATATAATTCTTTAAAAATAATTGAAATATTTTAGAAATTAATATGTTGGAATAAATGAAATTGGAATTAATGTTTTATAATATTTTAATAAATATTAATTGATTTATTTACTTCATATTTAATTCTGTATATTTTCATTTTAATACCAATAATTTCTATTTCCATTACTATTTTTATTTTTAATATAATAATTAAATTATTTTTTATTATAATCATTAAGATAAATAATGACTTTTTTTATTAATTTTAGAATACTGAAATGATTTGTAAAATAGAGTAACATTGAATTAAATGAAGTAAATATTTTTTAAAAATAAAATAAAATTTATCACAATTTAATAAATGAAAGGATATTCCTTTCTTTTATTAAATAAATGAAAGAATATTCCTTGAGTGTAAGAAATACACAAGTGTTAAATAATATGACAAGACAATTTCTCATTAAAACTATTTTATCGTTTTAAAAAAAAATATAACATTTGCATAAGACTTCTTATTTATAAAAAATAGATGAAGTAATAAAATCGCGTAAGGAATCGTTAGTTATCATTTAAATTAAGTCCTGTTGATGCGATATTGGCTTAAATATTTATTAAAGTAATTTTGGACAAATTCTACCACAGATGGCAAAGCATCGTTAATAAAAATTGGAAATGCACATTTCGATATTAATCAACAATTCAACTCTAAATTTTAATTTTTCGTAAACACTGGTTACTACCACTGCTATTTAAATCATTAATTTATATTTTTGTAAACAATAAAAGTGATTTTTTAAAATAACTTATAATTTTGTTGCATGCAAATATAATAATAGAAATACAAAATTGTATTTTAAAATAACTATTGTTGGTTAGTTTACACTGAAAATATTATTGTTTAATATTGTTTTATTTAAAAAAATTTCTATGTGAATTCTTAAATTTGTATTCAAAATGAATAAATTAATAAAATTTTAGAACAACAAAATCTATATAATTATGATATAATATACTATTTCTATTATTGATAAAATAAGGAAAGAAAATAAAAACAGAGAAATTCATACATTGATAAGCATAAAGATAAATATCATAATAGGAAAATAGGTGAAACTGGAAACAAATTTGACAATTCTATAGTTAAAATTAACCTTTTTTTAAGGTCAATATTCAGATAATATTTAAAGCAGTATATATTGCTTTTTTACTGTATAAAAATACGCAAGTAAGTAAAATTATCTTTTGTATAAATAAATGCAAGTCAATTAGTTTTTATTTTACAAAAAAAAAAAATAATTTTGTATTTACAGGTTAACATTTTGCAAAATATGAGAAAATGGAATATCGATATAAAATTAATTTCTAAATTAATGCAATATATAGTAAATAGTATTTTAACTAAGTAATAAATATGTAAATTTTTATAAAAATTATAAAAACTCTATTTGTTGAAAATATGGAATTTCCTACAGTTAATGAATATAATCCTTCTGTACAAGAAGCTGATTTGGTTACTTGTACTTTAGAAGATAATTTACTTTGGAATAATACAGAATATAATATTAATTCTGAAAATTTTATTCCTGATGAAAGTTCTGTTTTAAATGTTGAACAGTTTAATGATCAATTTCATGGAGTTGAATTTAGAGAAACTAGAAGTGAACTTACAGATGGTTCAGGAAATGGTTTTGGTGTTTCAACAGTTAGTTTTGATGCATATGAAGAAATTATATGGACAGGAAATCAAGGAGGTCATATAACATCATATTATGGACCAATTTTACAAAAATATACTTCTTTTCAATCTCATCCAAAACAAGAAATTCGTCAAATACGTTCTGTAGACAATGGAATTTTAGCATTAACTCAAAATTCTTTAAAATTTCAAAATAGAAGAGGCTTACCAATTTATACATACACTTCTTCTACTATGATTGACATGCAATGTTTATTGTGTTATTCTCCAACAAGCATATTAATGGGAGGTCATCAAGATAAAATTATAGATTTTGATTTAAATACTAATAAAGAAAAACGTTTAATTGATATAGGTGAAAATGGCTGTGCAATGTTAAAACAACATAGTAGATTTGTTTGTGCTGGTAATGCTTTTGGAAGAATTGAATTTAAAGATCCAGTATCATTAAACACAGAACATGTATTAGATACTCACAGTGGTTCATTAAGTGATTTTGACATTCAAGGGAATTATTTAATAACTTGTGGCTTTAGTAACAGTCGTCAAGGTCTCTCGGTTGATCGATTCTTAATGGTATATGATTTAAGGCAAATGAAAGCAATTAATCCCCTGCAAACTTTAATATATCCATTACTACTCAAATTTTTACCTAGTTATTCAAGCAGAGTCATTGTTGTATCACCATTAGGACAAATGCAAGTACTCGATACAATTTATGCTAATGCACAACCATCATTAACATGTTTGTATCAAGTAACTACAGCAGGAGCAATGATAACTTCATTAGATGTTTCACCAACATCTCAATGTCTTTGTTTTGGAGATTCAGTTGGTTCTATTTCTTTGATGACTTCTAATGTATCTGAACCACAATTTAATACATTTTCAAGACATACTGAATTTGTTGATCCAGAAGAAATTATACAATCTATAGATATTGAAGACAATAATACACCTTTAAGCTTAATGCCAATTATGTATAATGTAAATTCATTATTCAGTGATTGGCCAGAGGAATATTCTAAAAAAGTTTACAGAAAAACACCTGCAATAAATGTTGATATTCTTCAAATGATGAAAATGCAAGGATCTATTGGTTATGCACCTAATCCTCAACCACATCGAAGAGGGAAAAAAAAAAGTTCCATTCATGACTTTAACTGTATAAAATAAATAAGATATTTTTTTAAAAGGAAATATGTATTATAAAAAAATTAAATATAATTTTTTTTAAATATAAGTATAGATTTAAAAATATATAAATAAGTGAAAATATATATTTTAGAATAAATTAAAAAAATGCCATTTGTGTATTATGTTCAATATTTTTTGGATTAAATACTTATGAGACTAAATTGAAAATAAATATTTTTATATAATTTTAATCGCTGGTACAAAATTTTGTGATAATTCTTTTAATTTTGTTTTTGATAATTAAAATGAAAAAAGTAGAAAATCATGTTTATGTTTATTTTTTTCTTATTTTTGATATCAATCCTTGATAATTAATAAATTAAGTCAGATAATATTGGAAAATAATTGAATAAATTGTATTTTGCAATTAAGTGTTATTTAATTGTCTACTAATGGAATACTAAAAGTTGATCAACAATTGCTACAAAAAATATGTAATGCTTTAAATATTAACGAAAAATGTTAGTGGTACATTTTAATGCTTTGTTCTTTCAATAAATAACTAAAATTATTGTTAGATATTAAATTTTTAATATTCTAGTATTGGACATAACATAAAATTTGGATTTCATGTTTCTATCTCCATACTACGTTGAAAAACAAATCAACTTTTATTTCTCAAATCTTGATGATTATAACCTAATTAATAAAGTCTGTAATGGATAAATTACTGCAGTACTGATTGTGCGATGATTATATTCACATAACTCATATCATTATGTGAAAATTTGAAATTAAATTATCAAGAAAAAAAAATTTGTTCTTATCAATTTGAAGGATAGAAATAATGTGGAGGCGCATGCGTGATCTGGATTTTAAAGATAATAAAATCGTAAAACTATTCTATTACTTTTGTGTGGAATTTTTCCTCTTTCGTGGCTTTGTAATATATGTGTGATATTACAAAAGACATTAGTTAAATTACAGTGGAAGAACTTTAAACACTCAGAAGAAATTTATTATATTTTTTGAATATTTAAGTAAACCAGTGAAAGCATGGTTATACACGACGAAAATAATACTGTAGAGAGCAAAAACAAAAGTGATATCAAGGATGGTTTCATTGACTTTGTAGCAGGTTCTCTTGGTGAGGATTGTGAAAATTTATCTACAATCTATTTATTTTCTTATTTTAGGAATGCTTTTTTTAAATTAGTAATATTTTGGGTAATAATAAATTAATCTTGATGTCAAGATAAACACACATTCTCGTAAATTACAACGATAAAAATATTATTTCAATTTATAAAAATAAAATCGAAATTTTAATATAATTCTAATTATTCTTTTAATACAATTTTACAAAATAATATTCTAAAATCTTTTAAAAGGTCTCGTTTTTAATTAATTTTTTTGTAAACAAAAAATGTACTGTTTAATAAATATTTTATTATGAATTTTAATGGAATCTAAATATTATGATACGTTAATGCAATTTATCGTTAAAAAAATTTAATTTTATTAATTACAAATTATACATATTATATAACGTAAATTTTTAATTATTTTAAGTTTACGATTAATTTTTTCAGTGTGCATTTTTCTTGTATAGCGAATTATAATTCGATATTAAATTTGTACTTTAAATATGATTTCATTTTAATCTCATTTTTTTCGTTTACATCTTTATATTTCGTCAATGAAACTATATAAGTTATAATAGTATATAAATGGTTATAATTTTAAAAAATACACGTGTCTTTCTATACTTATTTAATTTTACAATGTTACACAATTGTACTAACTAATAGAATACTAGATTTACCACGCACAATTATTACTTTATTTAAAAATAATAAAAAATTAAAAATGTAATAGTGCATTATAATTATGTAACGATTTATTTATGAATAATCTATATAAATCAAAATACAAATTAAAAAAAGTCAATTATTACTAAATTTAAATTATACATGTAACATTTTAGCAATGAAATAAAAAAATTCATTTTTTAAAATCAATTTTAAATTTATAAGAACGAATTTAGAAATATTTAACATTAATGTACTTATTATCTTAATATAAATCGAAACATCATTAATTTGTAGGCTCTATCAATCTATTCCGAATACCGGTATAAACTAATATTATATAATATAATATTGTTCAGAAAAAGGGATAACTTAAATTAATTCATACATTTTCGTTTTTTATGAAATACAATCTTCAAATAAATACTTATTTAAGAAATCTTTGAAATTTTTGTTTATGCAACAATTTTCTAAAAAGTAGAACGTATATTTATAAGTAGCGTGACAGTATGGCTTAGCATTTCATTTAAAATAATTTTAAAAAATAGTTTCATTGATATTTAAAATACGGGCATATATAATGTACAATAATTTATCTACAATTGCCTCCTTCCAAGAAATATGATTTTATCTTATTTGTTTTTTTATCTTATATTTCCAATGTTTAGTGTATGCATTCCCAATATTACCTATCATTTTAGTCAAGATTATTTTTTCATTTGTCCGTACAGTTTAATTACAATAAAATATTTATTACTCAAGTCATTAACTTTCTTATTCTTTCAAAAAACATTTTCAGCGTTTTTATAGTAAATTAACATTATCTATTTTTTCATATAAAATTTGAATATTTGAGAATATGTATATTTAAATATACTATTTGGAATTGAAAGTACCAATACGCTTATGAATTTAATTTATCATAATTCTCTTTAATAATTAAAAGATGTTGATTAAAAAATTGAAAATTATTTTTCGGTCTTTTCGGAATTCTATTGGCGATCTTATCATAAAAGTCATAAGTATTTATTTAGCTTATGCGTGCTGCATAGATATTTTTGCAACTTGTAAATCATTCAATAATCACGAAAATATTAAAACTGTGAACACAATTTCAAAAAACTATTCAAATGCATTAAAAAAAAAATTGTTTAATACATAGATAGTAGTTATAATAGGATTACACAAGCTAAAATGAATAGTTATTCCATTATAATAATTTAAATATACATATAAAATCAATTAAACCATTTCTACCGCATATTTACTAAATTCCATAAAATTTTTCTTACACTTTTAGTTGCTTATTTTAATTACATTTTATAAATAGAAAACTAAAAAAATATTATAGACATTTTTTATCGATCTATTTGAGCAAAAAAAAATAAATTAACAATTATTATACAAACTATGAATTAAATGATAAAAAAGAAGAGAAAAGCGATCAAAACGCAGATCTAAACGTGGAAGAATCATAGAAAAAAAAATTAATACAAATTAATTTACAAATATAAAATTATCCGAATTATATGAAATTAAAGAATTATCAGGCCACTTAAACTCAGTTAAATTAAAAAAATGGGTACTTATACTTGTACAAAAAAATTCATTCTGCTAAAAAAAAGTTATATTAGAAGTAAACAATGTAAAGAAAAAAGAAATAAACAAACAAATATATAGACAAATATGTAAGTAATCAAAATCTTCACTTGCTTTTTTTTATAAAAACAAGGGATAACATTTTGACTGTCTTGCACTGCATTTGCATTTCTGTAAACTCAGACGAGAAATCTTTCTCCTAGATAAGATAACTTAGTTCAAGATTTATTTGAATTGATAAGTACTGCTATTACCGTACCGCATAATTTAAGTGTTGAATTAAAGTAATTTTATTTACATGTAGTTTTTTTATCGATATCTTCGTTAGGTGCATCTGTAATCGATTGTTGATTTCTTTTAAATTCTTCTGGGGGTTTGTTAGAAATGCGTAGAGCTGGTTGTATGAAGTATACCACTGAATTTCTTAATTTTTCTATTTTTATTTTTTTATTTTTTTTTTTTTTTTATAAGTACGCAAAATTTTCTCAGAAGCATTAAATCTATGATAATACCTTACATTTCACAAGTTTTGTTCTCGAATCTACTAAATTAATCATTAATTTATAATTTTTTAGGTGGAGTTGCATTGGTTTACGTTGGTCAACCATTGGACACAGTTAAAGTAAAAATGCAGACTTTCCCTACACTTTATAAAGGAATGATAGATTGTTTTATGAAAACATTGAGGACGGATGGCATAGTTAAAGGATTGTATGCTGGAACTGTACCATCTGTTGTTGCAAATGTCGCTGAAAATTCTATATTATTTGCCGCTTATGGTGGTTGCCAAAAAGTTGTCGCAAATATACTTGGTAATAGTTTGTTTTGTTTAAAATTTTACGTATTTTTAAAATGAAAACATTAAGAGGTTTCAATTACTTAATAATGTTACGTCATCATTTTAAAAATATGTTATATTGTAATATGCTCGTGCTTTTTTATTGATCAGTAGGAATATTATTAAATTAAAATTATAACTACTATTAAAAGAATAATAATAATAATAATAATAATAAATTGGAAGAAGCAATAGATACATTAATGATGAGTAGATTGATATTTTTAACAGGTGTTCCCAAGGTCGAGAATTTAAGTTCAATTGGAAATGCGTGGGCTGGATTTTTTGCTGCATTTTTTTCATCTTTAACGCTTTGCCCAACGGAGCTTATAAAATGCCGGTTACAAGCTATGAGAGAAGTGCAATCTTCCGCTAAACCTACGGAAGTAAATGTGGTGAATATCAATGATAGTGATGAATAATAAAAAACAAAAAAATAAATGAAAAGAATTTTAGTGTGAAGCATTTACGAAATCACTTTAGAAATTCATCGGCTCGTGGTTGCTAACGAGACAAATCATTAGAGAATCCGGAATCTCTGGTCTGTACAGAGGTCTGTCTTCGACAATAGCCAGGGAAATGCCTGGATATTTCTTTTTTTTTGGTGCCTATGAATTGACGAGGGAAATCTTAGCGAATCCAGGACAGAGCAGAGATGAAATTGGCTGGCAGAAAACAATGGTTGCGGGTGCCGCTGGTGGAACTGTACTATGGCTCCTTATATTTCCTGCTGATGTAGTTAAAAGCAGAATTCAAGTAATAATTCATTTAAATTTTATTGTTATGTTGTAATTAACTTTAAAGAAGGCATTCATATTCACTCATAACATCACAATAATAGTTTAATAAGTATGATTTACACCATTATCACCATTAAAACGTATAACAATAAATACATTTTTATCGGCATAACTGCATAAATCTATTTCTCCAGATACCTAAATATTTTTTCTTTTGAAAATAGTGATATATACATATATTATTTATTCTAGTTTTCATAATTTTTTTTATTTATTTATTGTACTTTTAATGAAATAATATATTATTATGTTTGACATTAGGCATTAACAACAAAGTTTAAGGTTTCCTAATTTCCATAAAATATTTATTTCAGTTTTTATTTTTAAATTACTCTTATGCATCCAGTGCTATGTTGAAACTCAAATTTAATTAAAATTTAAAATTAAACTACAAATAGAAACAAATCTTACCTAAACTTAAAAAAGCTTTTATATTTTACATATTAATTAATATTACGTTTATATTTATTTATTCCTATATAGTCATAATATTAGTTAAATATATGTCCCTAAAAACCAAAACATGTTAAATACAATATAACGTAAAATTATATAAATATTTATAACAAAAATTATGTTTAGTGTTCAATATTTTTAATTTAATGTAACTATTAATTAATTAAATTAATTAATCAATTTAATCTAATTAGCAGCAAAAAATAATTTAGTTTTTCAATTTCATGTCAATCTAAGAACATTTATTTTTATTAACTTTGAACATAAGCTTCCTCGATAAGCATTTAACTATAAATATAAAAAATCATTAAAATAAATATAAGTAATATTTAAGTACTGTAAATTTTTTTAGATTGAAATTATTTTTCATAACATCATACCTTTTTAAATTTTAAAATATTGATTAGACGCAAAATTAATTATCAATATCTTGTAATTTGTATAATGATATTATTCTGTTTTTATAGGTCCAAAATTTGAAGATGCCTGCATTAACTATAATGAAAGATATTGTTAAAACCGAAGGAGTAAGTGCTTTATACAATGGCCTTAAACCTACATTGATTAGGACAATTCCGGCAACGGCAACTCTTTTTCTTACTTATGAATACGTTAAAAAAATAATGCATCGTATCCTTGAACCAACAAACAGTTTTTGATTTTGTACATTATTCTACCCAGACAAATAATTAAGTACAGATTAAGAAAATGTATACATATATTAAATATATTATATTTTTATCAAAATAAATAATACATAGAAAAAAGATGAATAAATTAAATTTAAATAAAATAACAAATTTAAATCATAATGATTTACCAAAACAATATATTTATTACACTGACGAATTTGTTACTTATGTAAATAATTGAGTGTTGTTTATAAATAATATACACTCTATACATTGTACAAAAGAAATAATAATAAATATATACATATATATATATATATATATATATGGGAAATATTAAATTGTTTTCTCGTCCTTAATAAAAACGAACAAATAATTATAAATTATTAAAATAAAATTAAAAAATTTTAATTTTAATTTCCTACAATAACCTTGTAAATGATATAATTTAATGAAAATTTCTAAAATCTTTTAGCAATTAATTATTGTGTGAATTTTTATTTTAAGTATTTCAAAAAAAAGTTTTTTTAAAACTTTTTTTTTAAATTTGAGTATTATTGTAATCTATATTATGATTGAATGTGCTAGTGAATTATTTTTTAATTTTTTTTTTTTTTTTAATTTTATTATGAGAATTTATTTAGCTTTGTTAACATAATTTATGAAACAGTTTTTATAGTTAATATATATATATGTTACCATATTTATTTTTTTTTTTAATTTTTTTTTATCTTTTAATGTTCTTTTTAGCAAGTCAGATTTTTTTAATAATATTTTTAAGAATTAATATTAATTTTTAATCAAATTTTTATTAATTTTATTAATATAAAATTATATAATTTTTGTTATACCATACATAAATTGAGTTATAAATATTTTTTTAAAAAATTTAAATTGTATAAAAGTAATTAATTAATGAAGTATCACGTAATTGCACAATAAATATACGTGATAAATATGTATATTATATTTTATATAATAAAATGCACATATAAATGATTATACTTAGCACTCTTTTTATTTATACATGATTTTTGTTCTTAAAATTTTTAACTTAAAAACTTTGAAATATGATAACAATAAAGTTAAATAGAAAAGGAACAATTTTTTTTAACTACTTCAGTTTTTTTATGTACATAGTATCACTAATTATAATTATTACTTCTGGTATTTAACGAATAAATAATTTATTTATTCAACATTATAATTGATTATAGAAAGTATTACACCATACTTCTTTTCAAAATATTAGTTGCAAGTCTTAATTTATCTAATAAAGTCCATTTATGAAGATGTACCTGTAATGTAATTTAAAAGTTAAATTATTATTAATAAGATAATATAATGCAGTACATATATTACATATACATTACAAAGCAATTAACATACCACGACAGTATTGTAACCAGCAGCTTTCAAATGTCGTACATGCGAAATAAGCTTTCCAGGCACTGTTATCTCGGTATTATTATCTTTTATTAATGTAAGGGGATGTATAGAACATACTACAGCAGTCCATAGATTACCATCTTTTGGTGCAAACTTTATATCACCACATGGTATTTTAGATAATTTTGTTTGTGGTGAAACAAAGCATTTATATTTTGGATTATAACAAAGAATAATATCTTCTAAAAACAAATGCGGTAGTATTAAATCGTGATGAGTAAGTAAATCTGACTCTAAACATTTCTAAATAAATTAAAATTTTATGATATTAGTATTTTAATAATTGTATAAATATAAATAGTTTTTAAGAGAATATAAAATTAATAATATATAATATTTTATTATTAAATTAGTTTAACCATCCTTTCTTTATATTAATTATAAAAAATTATAAATAAAATTAGCTTTATAGTTAATAATAATAATCATAGAAAATTAAATATATTAATTCAATAAAATATTTATGAAATATTTCATTCTTAGTTGTACCATTTTATGAGCATAATACTAAGTATAAAAAAATTCGAAATTATATAAATAAAATATTAATAAATTAAATTCTAAATAGGATATAATACTTAATAATAAATTAATATTTTCATTCTTAAGAATACCTATAAATATTTTTTTCTAATACTGCATTTTAATAAAAATACTAATTGTTTAATTGTTAACATATGTTGGAAAATATAGATTATGTTTGCTAATACAAAGTGAGAATTGAAAAGACACATAAAATTTAGAATCAATTTATTTTATTCTTCATGGCTATCTATTAAAAATTTTGTGCAATAGCTATAACTAATATTAAAAAAAAAAGTTTTACCTGCAGATGATCCGTTACATCATACATAAAATGATATTGTTGAGATGTCCTATTTGATTTTCCGATAGCGTTTATAACATTCTAAAATAGAAAATATATATATATATATATATGTGTGTGTGTGTGTGTGTAAACATATATAAATTAAATATGTATAATTATGAGTCCAAGATGATTATTAACATAATTTGTTAAATTCAACTCAAGACTAAATAAATAGTATTTATTATACATGGTTCATCCACGAAGTATCGAGTTTTTTTTTTGCGACTATTGGTCGTAGAAATTTGGAAAGGGTCTTATAATGTTGACAAACTCTTTCTTCATTTATCCCTTTTTTTTCCGATAATTAGAATCGGCAGGATTTTACTTCGCGCGAAGGGTATTTTTCAGTTTTTTGACACGGCGCAATGGAGCGACTACTCTTATAGCGTTACGCGATAAAATTTTGTTTGCAATTAAAAAGAAACAGTGTAGAAACGTATAAAATGTTGCAAGAAACGTATGGACATAATTGCATGTCAAACTCGCAATTTGGAAAATGGTACAGAGCTTTTAAAGAGGGCTGAAAAAGAATCATCGACGAGCCTCGATTTGGGCGCCCAAAAAGCTTTCGAATGGCTTCAGCGCGCCGTGTCAAAAATTTGAAAAACACCTTTCGCACGAAGTAGATTCTTGCTGCTTCAAATTATCGAAAAAACAAAAAAAAAGGAACAAGTGAGAAAAGAGTTTGTCAACATTATAAGACCCCTCCCAAATTTCTATGACCAATAGTCGCAAAATAAAAAAAAAACTCGATACATCCTGGATGAACCATGTATATATAGCTTACCGTTTTAAACATATCTAAAAAATAACTGCATAGTTTTGTATATTTATAATCAGGATGATCCAATTCCAAGCATTTTTCAATTACATAATATTCATAGTGCAACTTATGAGTCGGTAAAGCATAAGCAAAACGAGGTGACATAATTAAATTTAAAATTCTTATATCAAAAAAATTTGCTTGAAGTAAGAACTGCGTGAGATAAAGAAAAGATAATGGAAAACTGTAAAAAAACGTAATTATTAATAATATTTTTATTGAGTTTTATTAATTTGATATCTTTATAAGATTTATTAAATATCGTATGTATATATACATATTTATGTAAAATATATAAATTATATATTTATATAAAACACGAAAAATATAAAATTATGTATATTTAAACTTAAAGTACGACATAATTATATGAGAACACAGTTATTTGCAAATTAACTTTAAAAAATGTTCACAATAAGTATTTTAATAAATTTTTAATAAATAATTCAATAAATTTTCAAATTTCTTAAGAATAATATTTATTATAATAGAAATAAAAACAGAGGTAAGTATATATAATAAGTACACCACTATTATATATAAAGGAAAAAATTTTTCCTAAAAACGATTAGATATATAAGCTATCATGATATGTTTTAAAGTATATTAGACGAAAACTAATTGTAGAATTCTTAGAAGGAAAATGTCATCGACGAACTTACTTTACAGGAGATAAAAAGGAATAAAGTAGTATCTAAGAGATAGTAATCGAAATTATTAGATAAATCCTCGCTTATATTATATTAAAATTGAAAAATATCCATTTTAGAGTAAACATTATTATAAAATAATTTTTTTAAAAAAAATATATATTATTACAACCTTTCAATAATAAATGGTATTCTCGTTAGACTTATTAAATTATAAAACACTTGGATTTTTTAAATAAATAAATAAATACAAAAAACAATGCAAATAATGTAAAATAATAATTATAAGTTGATGTAAGTAAATTAATTTTAAGAATATGTTAATCACGATAAAATTTTAATTGTAGCATATTAGATGATAATGAATAAATTGAGATAAATATTTTCAAGTGGAATAGTATATAATTTTATTCTACTTAACTTTTGGTCAGTTTGTATAAAAGGCATTTATATATTGTATACTTACTAGATAATGAATATCTTATCAGCTTATCGTGCGTATTTTTTGCATGTTCTGATAGAAATATACCATAATGATAATATAACGAATTGAATGTAGAGATCAATATATTATATCCAGTTGCTTGTTAAATAAAATATGTAAATCGTCTTTGCATGTAAAATAAATATTTTAAATGGTATTTCAACAAAAATATAAAAGAGCTTGTCTGAATTTAGGAATACATCACAATATCTTTAATTAAGCATCGGTTTAACAGCTGCAATATTAGAAACAATATTCTTACAAAATATCTATAAAAAATGGGAAAATCTATCAATACTGTACTGATTAAAACAACTGATTTTATTACAGGTTGAATACACCCTTTTTTTTACATTCTAATAAATTTAGAATCTGCTAAGTACTAGAAGTATTTCAAACTTTAGAATCTCGGATAATATATTTAGACATATCAACAAACGGTGGACGTAATGCGGTGTTCTATTTCCTACTCTATGATTTATTGATATTAATGATTGCGATATTTACACACAAGTCTGGAAAATAATCCATGGATTTTAATCGAACTGAATCGTTACAGTGCACTCATTGATACAACACAACATGTCTTGGAAAGTTTTTATGTGAAAACTCATCATTACCTATGTTAATCCAAAAAAGCCCAAGATACGCCTATTTACAACTCTCATCAAAATGAAGTATTGTAAGGCTAGACATATAAACCAAATTTGTAAAAAAGCCTTTGAAAACTCATCGAATCTATAACTATATAAATTAAGAGTGCACATATATATAATTATGAAATTATGACTTTTACATAGCTATAATTTGCAATTCTAGATGCAGTCGTAACACAAACTCATTTACCAAAATAGAGATGCTACTCTAGAAAGAATAAGAACAATAATGATAAATATTATATGTGCAATTTTCGAACTCTTTCATCCCTTAAAAATGCAATAAAATTGTGGGTGTACAACAGATATCTGCGAGTAAAGAAGAATCTAACCAGGACTAACTCTGTAAACTTTTTAAATTTTGTGGTTTTAATTCGAAAAAGTTAAATGCTAAGAAGCTTCTCCTATTGGGATTGATTCATTCGTGGATTAAGAAATAAGTGCAGACTCGGAGGTGGTCTATATTTTTGCAAAAATACAGCTTGAATATCGTTCAGCTAGCTGCCAAAAAAACTAAAATTTAATTAACTAAATGTGCTTAAGTTATTCTTTAAAAATTGGTCGACTTAATTAACATGATCAACAAATTTTTCTTTGTAATTTAATACTTTTTAACTATTAAAATTTATTTGATGCAAATATTAAATCATATCTTAACTGCTCCTAGAAATATGTTATTTGATATTATAATAAATCATAGCATCTAAAATAAATATTTTTATTACCTTGAAATTTCTTTTTCCCTTTCCGTTTTCAAGAGTTCATTCACAGCCAAAGAAAAGAAAGAATACATTTGTGGTTTATAATTAAGTTCAGATAGAGCTAATGTAATCCTTTCTACATCTTTTATTCTAAAATTTTCAATTTCATTTTTATATCTAAAAAGCAAAAAGTTTATAAATTACATTGATAGTAAAATGCAATATTTTTTATAATCTTATTTATTGAATTATTAAAAATTAAAAAATAAATAGTATTATAATAAAAAAAAAAATTAATTAATATACTTAAATATATTATGAAATGTAAAATAATCAACTAGCCTTTGTATGATTCCTGCCAAAAATGCATCGTCGCGTATACGGCTTCTTGATTGGAGATGTGCAATGTGAGTTAACACTGTTGGATGTAACATTGAAACCCAGTCTCTTAAAAAGATTACTAATTTTAAATGCTCTGTTTTCATACCAACAGAATTATTCATTCTGAAATATAAATATATTTTAAAAAATTAATTTTAATAAATATTTTATTTTTATTGATAAATGCAAGTTCAATAATGTATTGTCGTATGCATGCACATGTAAAAGAGTATGAATTCCTGTATGAAAATTGCAAATCTTTTTTTTATTTTGAAAGTAAATACATAATGACTAGATTAGACTCAGGGAAAGAATTATTAAGCTAAATAAATACAATTATTAAAATACGTGTTCAAAACTTTATTTTCAATTTTCAATTGATCTTTTAAAAAGTTCAATCAATAGAAAAATCTTAGTGAAATAATATCTGTAAAATTTGTAGCAAAAATCGTAGTGGTATCATCAATATATTTTTTCAATAAACCAATCAATTAATTCAATTATCTTTACTACATATGTGTTAGTTACGAATATCAATATATTTCAATTTACCGTAAAAATTGCATTTTGAAAAACATTATTAAAAATTTAAGACAAAAAGATGAAAACTGTCAATTATAAGCGCATTGCAGTGCCACAGAAATTACTGTGATGACTAAAAATGATAATTTTTGAGACAGAATATTGCAAAAAGAATGATATAAAACTTTAAACGTTTTTTCATTTTTCAGGAAAATAGTAAATACTTTATTACTGAAGAGGACAAATAGCTGTTTTGTAATGATGTCGGTACTCATGAACACTGTATTTAACAAATCATTTATACTTAGAAAAATAGAATTAAAATAAAATTAAAAGAAAAATCAATGTGCGCCGATCGAGGAACAATAGGCCGAATAAAAAAAATTTATGAAATGAAAAACATTTGTTAAATTTTTATTTACTAACTGCAATAAAAGAAAAATTTATAAAGCTAGATTATAAGAAAGATGTAAAGAAAATATTGACATTATTAAAATTAATTCCTTAGAATAAAAAAACTTAATTAAAAACTCTTATTCTATTATTTAGTAAATACTAAAAATGAGTTGTTTGATATGTGATACTCTGTAAAAAATAAGAAGCTTTGTTTATAATTCCCATAGAATTATTTATTATTTTAAATCTATTTATTTTGAATATTTTATTTATGCGCTTTAGTGTATAATAAAAATAACTAAATGCAATAATTTTATTTCAGATTAACTGCATTTAAAAAAAAAATAAATATAATATTTTAATATCATTGACAGTCTATCAAAAATAGAAAGAAACAAATTTAATTTAAAAAAAAAAATTTTTTTAAATTGTTTAATAGTATTTTAATATAAATTACAAATTTATAACAATTTATTGAAATATTCAAATAATAATTATTTCCATTTTTATATACTTACTTTAAAACTTTTATAATTGTTGAAATGAAAATGCTCTCAATAGTACTTATATTTTCTTTCAATTTATAACATAATATTGTAGCTAATTCGGTATTTACAACATATCGATTTTTGTACAATGCACTTGCAACTAATGCTACATCATTTATGTACATAACTTTAGAGTATTTAATGCTATATTGTTCTACATTAGATAAATCAGATATCACACTTTTCGATCTCACCAAAAAAACAAAGCGTATAAAATTGTAATAATTCATATCCATTAATTGTTGTTCCAATTGTAACATATTCTTCTTAAAGAATTTAGAATTTTCATAATGTAATCGAATGTATGAATAATTTATTAGCAACATAATAATTGGTGGCATCATATTAATTCTACTACAAAAAATTCCATCTATTTTATCTAAAAAATCTAGTTTTTCTTTTGCATAATATGTATCGGCGTATTTTTTCCTCCATAATTCAATCAACTTTAAACAATAGTATAGTTCAAAATTATTTAATACATCCAAGTTATTTGATGGAATTTTGAAAGTATTTTTCAACTCAATTTCTTCAGCATTATAAATAAACCAGCATATTTTTTCCAGATTTGTTAAAATTTCATGCTGATGGTTTCCTTCTGGCATCCAGTTGTCAAGACTTTTTTTTCTTAAATGATCCACAATGTTAAAGTTTTCTAAATCTTGTAATTCTTCTGACGCTGTTGGGAAAATTGTATTAGGTGCAGGCCAAATTCCTCTTTTCACTAGTTCTGTCCAAAGAAACTGTCTCTCCTTATTAGTTCTAAATATCATACTTAACTTAGCAGTTTTATTAGCTTTTTTGAACTCTGTAATAGAGTCACATTTTTTTTCAGGTAAGAAACTAGTGGATAACGACTCTTTATCAAGATGATAATAATTATTAATACTCATATTGGATATTTTTTTAAAAATTACATTTAACATCTGAAGTGTATTCCATTTTTTACATTTTAAAAATTTTGTCAACAGCATTTATTAATATATTTGAATATATTCAAATAATTGTTATTAATCTTTTTTTTTTTAATGAATTTTTTATAAAAACCTAAAATATTTAACGTATTTAAACATACATTCATTTACATTTTAGTCATGATCTAAAAGTGAATACAATAGTTAAAAAAAAAAAAAAAAATATAAAATACTTATTCTATATTATTAATATTGTCGGTAAGCATGCATCACTGTTATGCCGGTGCAATTAAGATTACCGACTACATAGAATAATTTATCTATTTTTCTATCATTGCGTTACTGCCTCTTACGGAGTTCGTTCAAAATTATAGTTTTGTGCATGATATAACAGAAATTATTATAAAGAGATTGCTGATATCCATGTAAAACTATTGTTCATAAAAATATAGTCGTTGCTTAATAAACTACAAATTAACGTCGAGGAGCTGTTAAGGGGAATATAGAGTAAAGTTAAACATTTTCCCCATTGAATTAAATGTGAAATGCACAGAACATTTATAGAATGTTAAGCCCCATGTTAAAAATAATAAACAATAATACTGAAACAAACTACTATAAAACCCGTATAAAAAATATTTATATATATATAGTAGGTATTTGAACTACGAATAAATGAAAAGCCACATTAAAATACTTAGAATGTTGTACTTAATTTAGTAAAACTAAAAAATATTGTTAATCTTAATACTATTATAATTTATATTTGTACAAAAAAATATAATAACTAAAATCATTATAATATAATGTTTTATATTTTATAATTAAATATTCCTAAATTAATAATAATTATATTAAAATTAAAAATGTTTTTTAATTTTACTAAATTAAGTTTAGTAAAACTCGCCAATTCACATTTAATAATTTATGTTTTTGCATTAATAGCTTTTATTATTATTATTATTATTATTATTATTATTAAGCATTTAATTTAATAAAGAAACATTTATTAGTCAACATCATTAATGAATTGTGAAGTATATAAAAAGTAATAAAGAAAATAACCATAAAAAATGGAGCTTTAATATATTAAAATCACAAAAATATTATATCAAAATTTTACTCCATTAATTTAAAATTCTTAAATAATTCATGAATTTGTTTATATATCTAAAATTATATTAATACTTATCACATGTTCAATAAGTATATTAATAAATTGTTTTACATACAATAAAATGTATATTATAAAAACAAGTGTAAATAATATATTAGTATGAATACTAAATAATATATTAGTACGAATACTGTCTTATATAAATATAATATAATATATAAATCAATATAATACTATAATTGTTTTACTCATTTTAATTAAAATTAATTTTATAATTTGTATTTTACATTAGAATCTTATATGATAAATATTCCATTTCACTTTACAGTTCACATCATTTGTACATTTCTCCTCAATCGCTGAAGGCTTATGACATTGATTCATATGAAATATCCTAGGTTCATTACGATCGAACTAAAAAACAATGATCGTTTTCATCTCTATTGCATACATACAACGTAGCTATGGTTTCACGATTATGCACATTATTTAAACATTAAGTTTTTCAAATAAAATATTTTGAAAAAAATATTTTATATTGGCTGGATATAAAGTTTAATATTATTTTATGATTTACTATAGATGCGTTTGATAATACTTTAATTAATTGGACTAAAAAAAGTAAGTTTACATTTTGATTGCATGTATGAAATTGTAATTTACTTCAGTTTCTTTGTAAGGTTATGATATTTCAAAACTAATTGAAACCGGGATATTAATAATTTAAATAATTATAAGTAGTAATAAGAAGTAAGAATTATTTTACATTAATTTAAAATTATTAGAAATATTTAAATTTAGATTATCATTAAAAATATATTACTAATTTATTTTTTAATATGCTTAATATCTATATTTATTACAGTTCAATTTTAATTTTTTAATGCATTTATTAAAATTATTTTTAATATACTTTTAAATAAGTATATTTAATTTGTTTTTGTATTACTAGAAAAAGCTTAAACATGGCGATCGCTGCTTCCAAAGTTCATGAAGTAAGAGAAATTACAAGGATTGAGCGAATTGGAGCCCATTCTCATATACGTGGTTTAGGATTGAATGACAGTTTAGAAGCCCGAAATGTTTCTCAAGGAATGGTTGGTCAATTTTTAGCAAGACGTGGTACTGGTGTCATTTTAGAAATGATTAAAGAAGGTAAAATAGCTGGTAGAGCTGTATTATTAGCAGGTCAACCAGGAACTGGAAAGACTGCAATAGCATTAGGTTTAGCTCAATCCTTGGGTTCAGATACACCTTTTACACTTATGGCTGGTTCTGAAATTTATTCTTTAGAAATGAGTAAAACAGAAGCCTTAACACAAGCTATTAGAAAATCAATAGGTATAAGAATCAAAGAAGAAAGTGAAATTATTGAAGGAGAGGTTGTGGAAATTCAAGTAGATAGACCCGCTGCAGGTCTAGGAGCAAAAGTTGGTAAACTGACATTAAAAACTACAGAAATGGAAACTCTTTATGATTTAGGGAGTAAAATGATCGAATGTTTAATGAAAGAAAAAGTACAAGCTGGAGATGTTGTAACTATAGATAAAGCTACAGGCAAAATTAGTAAACTTGGACGATCATTCACACGTGCTCGAGATTATGATGCTACTGGACCACAAACTCGTTTCGTTCAATGTCCTGAGGGAGAATTACAAAAACGAAAAGAAGTTGTTCATACTGTTACATTGCATGAAATTGATGTTATAAATAGTAGAACACATGGATTTTTAGCTTTGTTTTCGGGAGATACAGGTGAAATTAAAGCTGAAGTTAGAGAACAAATAAATTTAAAAGTAGCTGAGTGGCGAGAAGAAGGAAAAGCAGAAATTGTTCCTGGTGTTTTATTTATTGATGAAGTACACATGTTAGATATTGAGTGCTTTTCATTTCTTAATCGAGCTTTAGAAAATGAAATGGCACCTGTAGTAATTATGGCAACAAATAGGGGTATTACAAGAATCAGAGGTACTAATTACAAAAGTCCACATGGAATTCCAATTGATTTATTAGATCGCATGATAATTGTACCAACTATTCCATATCAAGAATCAGAACTCAAGGAAATATTAAAGATAAGATGTGAAGAAGAAGATTGTGAAATGTCCAATGATGCTTTATTAGTACTTACTCGTATTGCTCTTGAAACATCTTTGAGATATGCCATTCAATTAATTACAACATCATCTCTGATTTGTCGAAAAAATAAAAATATAGAAATAAATGTAGAAGATGTAAAGCGTGCTTATACTTTATTTATGGATGAAAATAGATCATCACAGTTTTTAAAGGAATACCAAAATGATTTTATGTTTTATGAAACAGATGAACAGTCAATGGATCTTGCTTAAATTAAATACAAATAATTATAGGTTCTAAAAAATAATTTTTTTTAAAATAATAATTAACCAATTTTGTTGTAGTTTAAAGTATATTTATATTATTTCATAGCACAATAAACATTGATTTTTACATAATTTTCTCGACTCATTCATTTCATTAATCCTGGATTTATAATTTGTTTATTAATTGTATTCAGTTTAACTGTTATTTATAATTTTTCTGTTGAAATTTATTTAAATATTTAATATAAATAATTAAAATTTCAAATTAATTAAAATATGTATAAGATTTAATTATATATAAGAAAACTGTTAAATTCTTAAAATAAAAGAAGCCTTACTTATATTTTCAAATACCAGTATTAATTAAAGTAAATTAATTTGCTTATGTGGATTTAGAAGAGCCTTATTTACAATAATTCTAATTCACACAATAGATTTTTATTCTAATGGAATAGTCAAAAACGAATACTTGTCTTTCGTTACTAATCTTTTGTTTTTTAGCTTTGCATGGCATTGAACCAAGTTTTATTAAACATTTAGATAATAATTAAGAAATTCTAGATTACTTTAATCGATAAGTAAAGAATTAAATATTTTTAGTACGCGTTAAAGAAAATTTATTTAAAATTTTTTTTTATACATTAAGAAATATTTTAAACATATGCATATATCATTTATTACTACCCTTTTATTAATACATTGTATAAAATTTTCGTGCTTTAT
Source organism: Eupristina koningsbergeri (assembly GCA_018907245.1). Taxonomy (NCBI): domain Eukaryota; kingdom Metazoa; phylum Arthropoda; class Insecta; order Hymenoptera; family Agaonidae; genus Eupristina; species Eupristina koningsbergeri. The sequence continues at coordinate 429,997 of JACCHV010000145.1, read as the reverse complement.
AAATTTAATTACGTAGTTTAATTTTAATATATAATTATAATTTACAAACACTAAGTTATATGCATAAAAAAAATAATATTATTAAGTAATATGATATCAAAAATTTATAAATAAAAATTAAAAATATAAATAAAATATGAAATGTACTAGTTGTAAGCTAAATTAAAGCTTCTTTCATTTTCTTGCCTAAAACTTTGATGCATTTGATCAATCTGTTGTATTTTTTGATTTAATAAATTTGTTCGTTGAACAAGCCATTGTAAACTGTTCATATGAGCATTAAGGATCTTGACTATTTGTACTATTGGATCACTGGAATCTTGTGCACGATTTGCTTCATTAAGATGTTCTATAATCTCTTTGAGGTCCTCTGACATTTGTTTCAACTGTGTATCTATATTTTCAGCAAGACGATACGTATATTCACGTTCTGGATCAGTTACAGACAATAAAGATAACTCTTTTTCTAGAGGTACTAAGCAGTCTTGCAATTCTTTTTGCTGCCCAACCTGTACAAATTTATCAATCAATAAATTATAGATTCTAACTAACATTTCAAAATTAGTTTAACATCTGATTACACACAACATAATCCAGTTCATGTTCAAGTTGTTGCTGTTCCAATTTCACTCTTTCAACTTCTTGATTTAAATTCACAATTTTTTCTCCATTTCCTATAAGAAGTCTATCCCATGCATTAATTTGTGTAGCTTGATTAACAAAGATTTTCTCATGTTCTTCTAATTCAAGAGTCCATTTGTTTATGGACTCTTCCAGTTGACAGAAATTTATACCACCAGGTGGTCTGCTAGCTGATGAAGTACTCACACTAAATTAAAAATACATATAATGTGATATAAATAAGTATATAAAAATAATTAGAAAAAATCATTAGATTACAAATTTAAGAGCTATTTTTATTTAAAACTATTACAGAAATAATAATGTATATAAATAATTAATTTAACATCTTAAAATTCAAAATAAAACTATTTTATGACTATCTATAATTCAAACTCAAATTGTGTATAATTATTTTTCTTTTTTATATCTAGTATAGTTATTTTTATTATTGAATTAATTAATTTAATTGAAAATAAATAAAATCACTTGTTTAAGAACAATGTTAAAATATTTAAGTATGATATATGCTGAATATGAAATTTAGAATAGACTAAAATTTAAAAAATATAACTAAATTATAAAAAAATGCAATACAAATTCTATAGTTTGTTCAAATATAAATTTAATAAAATAATACAAATGTATAATTCAGAAGCATTTAATTTTTAGATCATTATATTGAAATAATGTTTAAGCAATTAAATTAAAACAAGATTTTATATTGTATTGCTACTTCAATAACAAATTTACTTTTTTTATAATTAGTAAAGATTTATATTAAATTTCATAACTTTTTTAGAAATTTATACTCTATATATAAAAACAGAATATAAAATCAATAATATACGTATCATTTTCTGTTTAAATTGTTATTTTTTTTATTTTTACGTTGTTATTGTGCCTAAAGAAGTTTGTGGTTGGCTTGCAGCAGTAATTGTTGTGGATGTGGGTATTGAAGTAGACTTGGTCATTGTTAAACCAGAAGGAACAGCCGTTGTAGTAAATCCTAAATTATATCCAGTTGATGCTGTAGTTGAATTGCTCAAATTAAAAGATGGTGTAGATACAATAGGTGCATTGGTCACACTAAAACCTGGTATTGTGGTTATAACAGCACCTAAATTGAAACCAGTGCTAGTAGTTGTCACCGACGTTGTAGTTGCAGTAGCAGCACCCATTCCAAATGCTAAATAAAATATTATCTATAACATTAAATAAAAATATGTTGTACAAAATTTAATTTAAACTAACCTCCACTTAGGGACAAAGATGTTCCAGCAGCGCATGTAGTTGCTGGAATGTTAGAACCTAAATTAAAACTTGGTGCTGGAACACCGAAATTTATAGTAGTTCCTGGCACGGTGTTACTTTGAGTTTTTGCAGGAAAACTCATGGTTTTTCAATTTTTAAATCGCAGGTGGAATCTTCGTTATAATTCAATATACTATTCCAATTTCCTTCATTAATGGAAAACACGTCAATTTCACATTCTTAACACCAGATGGATTCAAGAACATAATTTTGTTTATTAATTATATTTAATTTAACTATTATTTATATTTTTAGATAACTAATGAATACATATTAAATAATTTATATGTAAATATGAAATGGAAATTATTTATTAAAAATGTCTAAATAATTTTTATTATGATAATAAATTTACTCATGTTTATACGTTAATTTATTTATTCGAAAATTTAAAACAATTAAATTATGTCTAAAATTAAAATTTAAAAAATATTTCGAACAAACATTAAAAATCTCCTGGAATATATGATATATGTTGCTTCTATAAATTTTTTTTTTTAATGGTCAATGAACATAAATATTTAGACAATGGCTTTGATATTGTTCACAGAACATCAGTAAAAGAAGTGTTATAGGATGTGTTTTTTTAAAAATAAAGTATAAAAACAAAATATATTATATATATATATTTATTATAATATATATATTTTTATCTTTTAATTACAAAATATATTATACACTATTTACACTTGTTGTTTCCTCCTTTATTTTGTATAGTGGTTTTGGTTTCCATCTGAAAATAAAAAAAATATTAATATTATATATTTTTATATAAATTATAAATAATGTGTTGAAGAAGAGTATTGAAAAATAAATACTAAATGTATATAAAATGTATATAAATGCAAAAAAATGTATATAATTATTTCTAATTATTAAGATTAAAATAAATTTTGATAAAGTACTATGTATTTCTTATTAAAATTACCATCAAATAAATACAAAAATATAAACAAAAATTGAAAAACTTTATAACCTATAATCACATATTATATTTATATTTATATAAAAAAAAATTTTATTTATAAATATTTAATTAAATTAAAATGTTTATACTTACCTTAATCACTTCGAAAACTATTTTTTTTCATCTTATAGAATATTCAGCAAGAATCTTTATCAAAAAGATTCTCAATTCATTTAAAAAATCACGCCTTGTATTTATAATTTCACAACACATAACTTTTCTAAGAACTGTGAAAAGAATCGAATGAACATGTGTGCTAGTCATCAGGACCGGCTTATAAAAAGGGATGTATGAGGGATACAGTACTGTATAACAAAATAAGTGCAGGGCTCTTATATTATATGAGTCGTATGCATGTTAGTTTGTCGCCACTCCGCCCATTTAAGGCTTCACCCCCCTGATATTGTTACTTGAAAGTCCAAGCGTGTAAAAAATATATTTTTTATTTTTTTCAATGTTTCTATTTGTTTTGAAATCTATATTTTAATAAGTATGATTGTTCAATAAACTATTTTAATTCACTAACGTTTTTACGGAATGCAGAAAGAGAATAATTGAATACGTACAAAAAAGGACATGCATTAAATTTTTTGAAGAAAAAATTTATTACAATGAAGATACATTGTTTCTGATATTCAACTAATCGTAAAAGAGGGTCTATTTTCATTGTTCGACTATTATTTATATGAGTTTATATTTAAGTCAGTTTTATTTATCATTTTAAAAACAAACATTTGTTGAATTATTAAAAGTTATTTAAAAAATGGCTTTTATTAATATTATTCTGAGTATAATATTAATATACTGTATCATTGGATTTTATTTATCTACTCCTACACAATCTGCTGTAGTCATTGCATTTGAGGATACTTATGATTTATCTTTGCTTGCTAATACATTATCAGCTCTTAATATTGAAACTACATTTATAATACCATTTGATGACAATAATTATTATGAACATTTAGTATCAGTTGAAGTGATTAAAATCAATGCTAGTTTTAAATCAAGTGATACCAATGATGCCAGAGCTGTAAAACTTTGTGAAAGCTTTATTCATGATACAAATATATTGAAACATAAACAATTACTTCAACCAACATTTGTTATTTTTCCAGCAGTCAGGTATTAATTTTGAATACCTATTATATATCAATTATCTTATAATAATGGTAATAATAAACACAACTATTATTATTATTATTATTATTATTATTATTATTATTATAAGATAATTGATTATAATTTATAATAATTGAAATATTTTACTAAAATGAATCTAGAAAAAAATATTTTTGAACAAATTATTTTAACATTTAATTTTTCTTTACAATAAAAATATAAACATTGAATTTAATTTTAATTATTAGCTATAATTAATAGTTTAATCTATCATTGAATTTTCTCAAATTAAATCAATATATGATCTAATTTAAAAAATAATTTAAGTAGAAAGTTTTAAATAAATTTTTAATAATAATAAAGTATAAAAAATTGAATCTTTACTATTATTAAAAAATGTTAATATAATAACAAATATGGTAATATATAATATAAAATTTTTAATATTTACACATAATATATTTTTTATAGATATAAGTTTCATTCAAAATTAAAAAAGAATATATATATATTTTAGGCATGATGCATGTTTGTTACCATGGGTTTCTTCTATGGGATCCATACCTGTGATATGGGCTCGAGGACATTATGAAGAACTATATGCCTTTTTAAAAACAGGGATGGCTTTACCAGTTCATGAAATGGGTTTTTTACAAAGTTTTATCGAAAATTTAAATTTAAAAAGCTTTTTGTACACACTAGAAAATAATTACGTAGCCCCAGTTCAAAAAATTATACATTCAAAAATGCCTGAAATTGATACATCAATGACTAACTTATATTCTACTACTCAGCTAGTTTTATGGGGTGCAGATCCAATTTTACGAATGAATTTTGCTTTATTAACAAAATTAGTAGCAGAGGTATAAATAAGAATTAAATTTTAATTAATTATTTATATAAAAAATATTATAATGTAATTTATGATATTTATTTGAATTACTTTTTAATGATATTAAATGCAGAATATAATATTTAATTTTTAATATATTAAATAACTTTTATGTCACTATGACACTTTTTATAATTTTAGATATATCTGTGCTTTTATGTGTATATCTTATATTCAACACAAATATGAATTTGTTGAAGTAGTACAATGGTTATTTTTTATAATGTATTATTTATTACTAATTATAAATTATGTTATATATACATATATATATATATATTTCTTAAATGTTAACATTTTCAATTTTTAGATTGGATGTCATCATTGTGGAGGATCTCAACCATTACCTTCTACTGTTCAAAAAGAATTAGTTGGATTTAAAACAGGTACTATTATTATACTTTTGGATAAGGAGCATGATTTGTTAGTTAAAACTATTTCACAACAAATGGAACATGATGTACAAGGATTAGCTGTATTATGGAAAAATAAATATGTAAATTTACATGATAAACCAAAGAATCTTTTTATTCATAAAGATCTTGATCGTCAAGATCTTATAGGTAATTATATATTCAAAAATATATTAAACTTATATTAAAATGTTATATATACAATTAATTATATTTTTTCAAGTAAAAAAATTTATATCTAATTGAACAATATAAAATTAAATAAATACTCTTTTAAAAATAATAAATGTATTTTGATTTTAATATTTATATATATATACTGAAAAAATTATTAAAATATGTAATAACCATAAAATCAGAACTATTAAGTTTCAAAATTATTTAAAAAGTTTAAAATTATCAATTGGTTTATTACAGGTTATCCTAGAGCTAGAATGGTTTTATGCCATTGCACAGATTCTGAATTTCTTGAGAGTGCCTACCATGGTACTCCAATGATATGTTTTCCAAGAACTATGGATGAAAAAAAAAATGCTCAAAGAGCATTTGAACTTGGTTTTGCAGAAGACATTGGTACTACACCAAATATTGTTATTGATATTATAAAAGAAATTCATGAAAATAGTAAATATCGAGAAAATGCAAGAGTTGTTTCACAAGCCATTCGCGACAGATCAAATCATGCCATGGATCGAATTCTTTACTGGCTTCATTACGTAGATAGACACAATGGGGAAGGAAAAAATCTCCTGATACCAAAGAGAGTTTCAACATATAATGAGATCCTTCAAGCAGTAGCTGGTTTTCTCATTGGCATCCTTTTTACCACCTTATTGACAATTCTATTTTTTATGACTCAACAAATTACTGAGTCTCAAACTAAAAAAGAACATAAAAAGAAGTATAGAAAGTGAGCTTTGATATATTTAATAATTGCTATTTTATGTTTTATACTTTTTACATAATAAATATTGATATTTATATTGTAATTAACAAATATACATTATACATAATTATAATTCATATGTTAATAAATTTTTTAAATAAAATTATTTATTACGTATTTACAAAATATATATTTTATCAATGTATAGTAAAAAATATTTTAATTTTTATTTTTTCAACACTTTTTAATAATTAGTCATTAATACCAAAAATTTTATGTACTATATATTATACTATTACTATAGAACTCGTGTTTAGACCATTTTTAATGTTGTTATATTTTATATTTAAGACTATAAAATATATTGTAAAATGATAAACAAAACAGTATTCTTCATCTGTGTAATATTATTTTTAATAAAAACATCAATAAATAAATTGATAAATAGAATTGATTAAGTTTGAAATTTTCCCATTCCTCCGATTAATTCTGACAAACTGGAAAGGGTACAAAGAAAAGTGTCTAGTAAGTAATCAGATATAATTTCCCGGCAACGAGTCGACGTGGGTCTGATTCATCTTCCTGTTACTCAGCACAGTTCCGTCTTCTGTAGTTGCATTCTCTATGTACTTTGAATTAATTTTTGCAAATCTGCAGATGTATTAATTTATAAATTATTAAATAATAATTCTTACGTTTTCATTTTTTATAATACAACAAATACTTCACATTGAACCCTAGCTCCAACTATTATGTTTTAAGTAATTTTAATTTTATAAATATAATTAACATTTTTAATACAACTCTTATAAATATCCAGTAAAATACTTTAATTTATTATTGTATTTTGTATTACATCATTTATTATATTTGCGATCTAAACAGATGTCCTTATTTTTGCAGTGTATGACACTTAATATAATTGATGATAATGCTTTTTACTTTAATTTTTAATTTTATATAAGCAATGCTAATTCATTTTCAAATCTTAACTATCCAAAAAGAATTTCTCATCTCAGAATATTCTATAGTATTATATGTGTAAATACTATAAATACAAGAAAGTATATTTAATAAAATAAGTTAAGTTATAAGAAAATGGCAAAGAAAATATATAATACTCGTTTATAAGTTTCGACAACTAGAAAATGCTAGAAACTATAACAAATTTCCACAATATAATTAAATTTTTAAAATTCAAAGAAATTATATTTTAAAGTTTTACGTACGATATTAACATATTTTTTATAAAATAAAATTCTTTCTAATATAAGTAAATAGAAAACCGACAGATTGACAAAACGGGGAGCCTCCAAATTTCGAGCAGTAAGACTCTAGAAATCTATTACTCAATCTATGATAAGCTACCTTCTTACCAGTTGAGTATCAAAAACACGGTAGAGAAATTGAACAAAGCAAAAGGACTCAAACAATCCAATGAACTAAATCCTTTATCATTATCTACAATATCAAACACAAATTTTGATAATATTGTCAAGTATTTTATTAAAAAGGTAATTGTGCACGTAAAAATATTTAAAAAGATTAATACATTTACTATAAAAAAAAATCATTAAAACAAATAACAACAAATATGTTATTGTATTTTCTGTTGCATTGATTTATTAAATTTAATTTTGTTAAATTATCATTTCTACATTTATTATTAAATTATATAAAATTTATTCATATGAAAGTTATTTTTCTTAAGTACTATATATAAAACGGAAAATGAAATAAATATATAGAAGAAATAATAATTAAATAATTATAAAAATGTAATTATTAAGACGTTAATCAGGTGAATGTCGGGATAAAATTCTATTTATTTAGAAATATTTTTATTACATCTTGAAAATTGACTATAAGACAGATGCTTTAAAAACTATTTTTACATTAATATCGATTAGGTAAAAATGTATTTTACAATAATTTATTTTTTAATTTTCAATTTTATTTTGTTATGTCGATTACAATCTGTTTTATAATAAAGGCCTACACGGGATGGGATATCAGTTGCATCAAAATGTTTTTAATTTATAATTTATAGAAACTAATAATTTATATAATAATAATAATATCTCACTCACAATCTGACAACATGCTTCTTTATATTTAATTATGACAGAGAATATCAATATAAAAAAATTTCAATAAAATTACGACCCTAATTTATTATATTTTTTCATTAAATTAACATTCATTGTATATAATATAAGGTTTTCTAATAATAAAAATTTATCATAAATCAAACTTGTTTTTACAAATTATATTATATAAAGTATTTCAAACGAGTAACTTAAAGATTTTTACCTTTATTTGATTTATATAAATGATTTATATAAAATATAAAGACAAAATTTTTTTATAAATATGTATTACATTATCGTAATAAAATTAATAATTTGTCTTTTATAATAATACATCAATTATGTATTTTAATAAAATTATTCTACTGTAAGTAATTCAAGTTATGCGAATATATCATATATATTTATACAGGATGATGATACATAGGTTTTTGAAATATCGACAGATGAAATATATACATTTGTTTGGCAGTAGATGTCATCTTATTAATCTATTCTTTTTTAACTATACGAATATATATATACGTAAATTTGTGTTTGCATACATTTAATTTGAGAAAATAATTTTTTTTTAATTATTTTTTTAATTTTTAAAAATTCTTTCATTTACGCCATTAATAATTATTCTTAATTTTTTTGTTTTCTAAATGCAAATATATATTTTTACACAGCTAAACATTTAAATTACATTTTCATTTTTGGTTTCTCGATTTCTTTCTTCTTTTTCTTCTTTTCTTCATTTAGAATTTATTACTTATGAAAGCTATACGATTTAATACAATAATGATATACGTGATACGAATCAATATTAAAAAATTAATCTTATTCACATATCAAAAACTATATTTATAAATAAATCATTCTTCTTCAAACATTCATATACTCATTTTTTAAACAGAAACACGGAGTTACGCTCGCTCTGATCTTGAGTTTAGTTGCAAACGTGCTCCTCCCGGGTGTGTCGGCAAATTTCGCATTTAACGTCACAACACCAAACGAAGCGACAATTGCACTTCTCGATCGTATCACGAATCCGGGTTTGATATCCTCTGCCGCAGCACAAAAGGCGACATCCATCTAAGCCCAAACTCGTGCGGTTGCATACGCGTCCTTTCGTCCCTGGGATGCCCATTCTAAGTATAAATCAAATTTTCAAATTAGATCAGTACATTAGCAAATGTAATTTTTTTAGATTTATCAATACTATGTCGATTTAATACCCCAAGACTAAGTTTAACCATTGAGAAACTCAATCAATGAGTCAAAATGTAAATGAAAAATTGCAAAGTCAAGTTTAGTTTACTTGGTCATCATTTTGTAAATATTTAATGAATAAAAAGTTAATGTGATAAAAAATTGTATTAAACCTAGTTTTTAACTGTATAACTGTATCATAGCAAATGAATTTGACAATAGTATACTGACGTCAAGTTTCTTTCGCAGTAGTCTGGACTGTCTTCGAGAAAAACAAGGTCGGTTTTGTTTGGTCGTTTAATATCAGATCTGGCGGGCTTGAGGCGAGCTAGACGGTGGTTTCCCAGGTGAACTAGACGTACTAAGGCTGCTCCTTCGTGTAATTGAGCCAGAGCTGTGCCGGTCGTACGAAAGCTGGGCAATCTGCGCCAGCACACACGTACACTGCAAGAGCCAGACATGCCTGCAAGGAAATTGAAACGATATATTCCCATTAATCATTACCTGTAAATGGGCCATTATATTTATAGTTAAAAATAGTGATATTATGTATTTTTTGCTATTTACAAAGAAAATGTTTATAGTGTTGTTGATAAAAGTCAATGTCAACAACAAGTTGACTCAATGTTCGGATTTAAAATTTTTGTATTGGTTGATATCTGCTGATATTAGCCGATGTAACCAAATCGTTTTGAGGACCTGATAACTTATATAAAGGCTTGATTCGATTCGATTGATTACTAGTTTTGTCTTGATCACATCACTTAACAATCGAAGTGTTTTGCATGAATTGAAAGTGTTTTAAAACATCAGTCAACAAGAAAGTGTTTTACAAGTTTTTACTCAAGTATTCACGAAATATCGAGCAGATGTTCTGTCCACTTATAACAATACTAAATCGAATATACATTCATACTAAATACTAATCTCACAAGTACTGTAATATAGAACACACTTTGCCAGCATACACTTAATATAATGTATTGCTGTTAGTAAATAATTGTAACACTCCCACATATTGATTATTACTACTTACTACTGCATATCATAAAAAGCTTATTACCATATATCGAACATGAATATTTCTTAAAAGTTATTGTATAAATAATCATATTTACAAAATTTCTTAAACTCAGGTAAAGTAACACACAAAGATTTAGTGTAGATTATATTTATTTGTAAAAATCAATAATCGGATCATTTAGTTTTTGTTCACTTTTTACAACACTATGTAATTACGTGTCAGGTCCAGTTAGTCATGCATTTCTTACCTACTAACTATTGCATTACAATAGAATGTTGACTATTCTTAAATGATAGTAACATCATATTAATAAAACATAAATAAACATTGGTGCTGCATAAAAAAAGTAACGCCATACACAAACAACTTTTTTTTAATCATAAAGAAAAGAAAATATAATACCATTAATTAAGGGCAGACTTAAAAATCAATTGTCAATTGATTGATTATATTGATATAAAAAAAATCGTATTTAATTGAACAGAAGATAATTTAAACGTCGATGTAGTTACCGTGACACTTGCAAACTCTTTGCATTCGAGAACGAACTGCACGTCTACCGGCTTCACTGTCGTGTTTCCTCATCAAAAGTCCAGCGAGACTCTGAGCTCCATGAACAACTCCATGCTTCATTGGTTCCTCACTAGCTTCTGACCATTCGCGCGAGAACTTTTCACCAAAATGTATATCCTATTGGGATTAAATTAAATAATTTCTTAATTTCAATAGGTATTTACACATGTATAATGAGTTATTCCATCTATGTTAAACATTGACATGTTTTTTATAAAAACAATTCATATACATATAAAATTATTGTACGTAAATCGTATATTACTAAATGTTTATTTTACAATTTTCATTATATATATAAATATTAAATATTGAATACTCTGTAGCACTAGTTCATTGTATTTAAAACAGTCAAGATAATATTTGTTTCATTTCTCCATCCTTAAAAAATATTTTACGTTATTTATTTATTTATTTTGTTAATGGACTTATAATTACTAAAAATATCTCTAATAAAAATGTAATAAGAGTAAAAAACTATTCCAACAAAATGTCGTTAAAGCACAAATAATAATTTTTTTAATTCATTTAACTGGAACTTGGTATAATCGCTGTAAATTTAATAATAGTAAGAGTTATTTTAAATCAGTTTCAAGATTTTTGAAATTACATTCGGATAGTCTTAAAGATACAGAAAAAGAGAGAGAGAGAGAGGGAGAGAAAGAGAAACAGAGAATGAAATGAATAAAACGAATATATTTTGCGTGAACAGGTGACCCTTTGTAGACATTAGAAGCTTACAAAAGGATTAGACAGGTAAGCTTGTTACGTTACAACAACCCTCTGATTATGAAGGAAAAAAAAAAGAGAGAAATAGATAAAGATTCAGACTGATGACTGTCAACCAAAGCTCATTACACGATAAAACCATTTCACCCTAGTACTTTTTTTTATTTTCTCCCAAGCCTACCGCGGCTTCTCTTCTTTTTAATAAAAACTCAAATTTTTGTTTTAAACGTATGTCAATTTTTTATAATTATAACTCTATGGTGAAATGATTTAAATATGAGATATGTAAGTTACCTTTATAAATAAATTCTTCTTATTTCATTATTTTTTCTAACTTCAATATATTTATTTAATTTTATTTAGTAATGAAACAAGAGAATATAAATTAAAGTAGTATAAAAATTATTATATGTTGCAAAAATTAAAAAAGTAAAATAATCAAATTATTTATTCAAGAGAAAAATATTAGTCTTTACATTGTATGAAAATCATAATATTATAAATGATTATAAGTAGTAAATCTGAATTACACTACAATATTTATTATTAGAAATAAGATATATGTGCATATCAAATAATTAAAAATTCTAAATGATGATGTAGAATTTAAGATTTTTTTTATTATTACACGTTAAAATTGCAAATTTTATCATATGTATATTTAAGTACTTAAAACATTTTCAATCGTAACTATAATTAAATAAAAAATATGGCTTTATTATGAATATTTTGAATAGTTTATTACATAGATTTAAAAAAAGATTTTGAGAATGTTTTTATGCTGGGGTACCAAATTTTGCTATATTATTTTTCAAAAATGTTGTTTCGGCAGCTCACAAACTAGTTACATGCAAGGGAGGGAATTGTAACTGATCACCGTAAAGATCAAGTTACCTGTAAAGCTTTGTTTACATTAGAATTTCCTTAAATTTAATACACTTTGTTTATAATGTAGATGTATACTATTTAAAAGATTTTATGATATTTTCTAATTATTCAAGTTTGTAACATAATTATAATAATATAATTATGGTTGAAAATGTTGAAGTTGAAAGAAAAAAATCTCACAGTAGGTGTTAAAATAAAAATGTTTGAATTGTTTATATTTTTTTTTTAATAAATATATCACGAATATTTCGTTTAACCGAATAATCAATTGTTTTATCGTGGCAAAAGTAATGTGATATTATCTTTAGAATAAGAAATCAGGTACGAGAATAAGAAATAAATTTTACCTATCGTAAATGTCAAAGAATAAAGATCCACTAGCGAGATAGTGTACACGCCAAGATGAGTTTCCCCCATTGGTGAAAGTTAAAAAGTTTAAAAGGCGAAAATACGAAAAACAGAGAAATATTGATAAAAAAAAAGGAAAGGAAAGGTGTGCGAAGAATAATGTTGAGACAGATTTGGTGGGTTACCTCGCTACAACCACCCCATTGCCAGTTGTTGGAGTGGTGCTTCGTTCGGATGCGATTGTCGCAGGAGCAGTCGGTCAGCTCGCCTCTGGAACAAGCACGAGTTACGCTAAAAGAAATTCCGGCGGCTGAAATTGCGTACACGAAGGCCGCCTCTCGACTATCTGTACACCATTCAAACACATCCTCATTAGAACACATCCCAAAACTTGAATTTTTAATTTTTTTATTCATTTTGGGTCTCTTTTATTATAACTTTTATTCTTAGGGGTGGAAAACCGAGGGAAGATTATTCGCAGCCGGCGCTTGCTAAATTTATGCAGCTCGTCAGATCTTTTATTCTTAATTGGAATTTTTCAACAAAAAAAAGAGAAAACTTATTACATGGAAAATATTATCTCTATGTTCATATCTAGAAAATTATTAAAATTATTGGAAGAACTATGTGTATTTAAATAAATTACTATCTCACCTTTCAAAATACTATATATTAAACAGTATATATTGAAATATATAATAACGAGAAAAAGAATATTTTTTGAATTTTGTAAGTAGACATTCCTAATGTGTAATTTTAAATACAAGTTTTATAAAGTTACAAACTTTTGCAGTATTAATATTTTCATAGTTGTATTTAAACAAAAAAAAAATTATTTAGCACACGAGATCAAATTAAAATTTACTTACTGACTTGCATAATATCACCAAAAATATTATCAGGATTATTTGGATTTACAGTGCAGTTCCACCGAGCTGATTTAAATTGATGTTGACATTCTTCTATTGCTATTCTAGCTCCTGATCTTATCGCCTGTATAATGTGATATATTTATACATCGAATTATTAAATTATTAAAAAGCTAAAAAAATATAAAAATTAATATATAAATATAATATATAAATATATTTTGTATTATAAATTATTATATTATTGTACATATATTGTGATAGTATTGTAAAAATGTATCCTTTTTGGGCGTGTGTTATTTATATTTATTTATTTATTCCTTTGACTCATTCTTAAATTAGTTATCGATAATTTATAGTTTTATCATAATTATTTTCGATCTAGTAACAAAATAATTTTATTTTGTAGGTACTTTACAATAAAAGTAAAGTTATAATAATGAAAAAATTCGACCAATAAATTATTTTTAGTTAAATAAGAAAAATAAAGCAAAGTTAGTTTTGTAGAGGAGACTCTAATATCTCATATATTTTAATAAACCAAAAATATTTACTTATTCATAAATGATAAGATTTACAAGCAAAGATTTTTGAGGTGTTAAAAATGGTTTAATAGCTTTCTTTCATGTGCCGCTAACGAACCACATGCCTTATCATCATTATCATTTAGCTTTAATTACAAAAACAGAGTTGCAGACATGTGGAACAACTTTAATTTAGTAAGTATCATGTAACTTATGTAAGTATGTTGTAACTTTTACTCTTGATCATGTCAATAGACTACAAGTTGTAGTTTTTCAAAATATGGGACAATAAAAAAGTATCATAACGATTCGATTGGAATAATAATGCTGTGATTTTCAGTTCTGTTTATATTATTACAATAATTACTTCATCTAACCCTTTTATGCTCAACTTCACATTTCAGTAGACAAATTTTAACAGGATTATTGTCACTTTTTCACATAGAGATAACAGATATTCCTAACTACGAAAAAATAACGTTTATATACATAGAACACAAGCATGTGTAATTTCTGTTTTAATAAAAAAAATATATAATTAAAAAAAATTTATTTTTTATTCAAATTTGAATCTTCTGTTAATTATGGGACACACACTATAATGATAAAATCAAGCACAGACATAAAAAAAATTGTAATAATAAAACATAATAAATTATGTATATAAAAATTTTTTATTGTTTAATGTATATAGTATAAGTAAATCCACCATGAGAAAAATTACTTATATAAATTATATTTATGCTCATATGTTGCAAATGACAGTAAATTTCTTGATAAAAAATTAGTTAAATAATGAATGAAATTATTACCATAAGTCAATATATTTCTTTTGTAAAAAAACTAAATTGTAAAGATAAATTGATTTTTCTACTAAATTTAACTTGGATTGGTTATATTTACGAGCTAAATTTAATGCAGGCCGATGTTTGAAATGTCTAATCTGTAGAGTGTGAGGGGGAATATCGAAGTTCAGTTGAGCGACAAAGTACCAGAATTTGATGCCCCTCATTATTATGGAGCAAAGTAAATATTGGTAAAAAAGTCTTCTTTTTTTATATTTACTTTTACAATAACAATTAAAAAATTATAACATCATATTTATTTTTTGTCTTATTTACGTTTCTATAAAAGTATTATAACAAGTCTTAAATATTTTACGACAAATTTTTATAATAAATTTGATTATTTTTGTTTCGAAATCAAAAAGTTACATTACATTTTATCGAAATAAAAAAAATTATGAAAATAACTAAAAATTAAGAAATCTTATTGTAAATAATGATTTTTAATATATACATATATATATATACTTTTGCCAACGAGCTATAATTTTGTTTTGATTTTTTTTTGTGCATGAACTTTAAATCAATATTTATAATACATTTTAAGGTGTAGAAGTACTGACTCACATTGAAACCATTCTAACAGAATTCAATAATAATAATATGACAATATAAAAACCACTGGTATCGAAGGCTTTAATTAAAAGATTCTACCTGAAGAACTGCTGGTGATCGTACGCAAATCATTTGCTGTTTATTAGTTAAATGAAAAATTTTACAATCATTCTCGACGGTTACTGGGCTTATTATTCCTGCAGGGATTCGTCCTGATGTATCCACACTTGAATGACTTATTATTCTTGGTTCAATTCCCAAATACCTTTAAATAAAAAAAACATTAGAAATAATAGTATACTTTTAATTTTATCAAATAATAAAAAATATATATTTTTTAATAGACCATTTTTGCTTTATTCTTATATTTAATAATAAAATTGAAATGAATAAATAGAATATATATATTTGTTGATTGTTCAGTTAATTTTAATGTAAGTTTGATTTTTGATTGGGTGATTTCAATAGTGATTATGGATTTATCTGTACGTAACCATAAAAAAATCATAAAAAATATTTTGCAATTTTAGACTCATAAATGTATAAAGAGATCACGACCCAGTAAATTAATATTGGAATTGCTACTGGATGTAAAAGTGATTTACTAAGTGGTGTTTATGTGTCTTTTTCTTTTTAGAGAGAAAAAACATGTCGCCACCTATTGGATACATTCAAGACCCCATATTGAGTTTATGAATAATACACGACTATGATCTGGCGGATTTGTAATACAATATTCTCATAGAAAATGTGTATTTTATTGTATATTATATGTATTATATAGTACATTACTGTAAGGTGCAGTCAAAGACTGGAACATGAAATATATGTAGTAATTACTATTGATAATGTGACCAAGAGTTTAAGAGTAATTATTGGAATCAGTGCTGTCAGGTAAAAAAAAAATAATGAACAAGGGACATTAAAATGAGAAACAACATAATCAGGAGCATCAATATAATGAGACTACCAAAGTTGATGTAAAATATAACAAAGTTTCAGTTGAAATATTATGTTCGTGAATTATAGTACAATTATTGCTACTTATTCATAAACTATTTATGATTATAGAGGAAATTTCTTGAATATCACCTGATATTATCATGATTTACCTCAGACTTATAAGAATTTTTCTTTTCAAATATGAAAATTTGAAAAGATATTTAATACTTATAAGTATGATTAATAGTAGATCCGAAAAATATGTGCGAATAAATTTCAAAGATATAAACGTAATTTTTATTTATATCAATTTTTATATTACATGACTTACTACTAGTATTTTTACTTATTGTTATTTCGATATTACTTATGAGCTATTGACTAGGTTTGTGTATTTTGTACAGACTTATCTGTATCGTCAATAGTGAGATATTGCTTATATGATGTACAAAATCGCTTAATTGTGATGTTTTCAAAGATACAACGCGGAAACTCTTATTGACATATCTTGGCTTTAGACATGCAACATGTCTACAACTTTGTGCATATTTGTCTCCGGTTCCTATATTCTTTGATTAGTCACTTCTTGGTCAATAAATATTTTACATTTAAGATGGTAAAAATATAAACATACTGGTAAAACAAGTCGTTCAAATGTTTTGTATTGATTGAATAAAAAAAAAATTATAGAAGTTTAATAAATAAAGAAAATATAAAATAATAACATAATAATTTTATAAATAAGTAAAAAATGATTTATAGTGTTGTTAAAAAATAAAAATATGAAAAGATTATAAAAAAAATAAAATTCAATACAGTTTATATTGTATGAAAGGTTTGAATAATAAACGAAACAGCATATTAACGTGTTTTCATACTGTATAATAATAAAATATCATTCTCTGATGATTTAACAACACAATGCATACTTAAATAGATATTTAACATGTAAAAAAAAATACATAGGACATGATTTTATTATATAGACTACAATAAGCCGTAATTAATAATTAAAAATTATTTTACATAAACTATTCAATATAATGAATAATACACGAGTAAATGCACATGCGAAAAAAGTTTTAATTTACCTCGGATGAAAAATTAATCATAAAATTATTAGTTCAATGGTCATTTTATTCGAGTAAGTATACAGAGGTAGCAACAAAAGACAAGAGACAAAAACAAAAGCGATTAAAGCTTGTCAGTGTGAGTTAAAATTGCTTGAATGAGCTCAAACCAAGCGTTTAAATAATGGAATGGAACCGAAATGGGCCCTATCACTGTCAGGGACACAATGGCACAATCGTGACGCGCTTATGACGGGCAACATGATATCCTTAATACAATGACCCACACACATGCGTTTACGCATTCGTAATAATAATAATTTTTAGACGATAATGGGTCTGGTTTTTAGCATTGAATAATGCAAGCGGCTCAGTGAACCTTTGCTCTTCGGGCCCAATGCAATAATCTTCAATGAGAATGCGAATTTCGTTTGTACGCGAAACCACGAATGTTTTGTTTTAGGTTTCAACAATTTTTATTAATTCTTCTATTATTCTTTTTTATTCTTTGGCATCTTTAACGTTGTGTACGTTATTATATCCTACTCTCATTTCACTTCATATTTTTTAAACTTCAAAAATATTATTGTGCAAGAAATGTATGTTTTGAAAGATTAAGAAAAGTGATGAAGTTTTTTTTTGGTTAATTTGTTGCAATAGATTACAAAAAATATATTTATCAAATAAATTAAAAAATAGCCTATTACAAATTTTATGCATTATTCATTATTTAAAAATACATAAGATAAATAATCATGAAGACTATTTTCAGAAGCAATTTTAACTCCTGTTGGTCTTTAGTTGTCTCCTGTTAAGTAAATTCATAGTTCAAGAAAATTTCATCAAATAATGTGTAAACTGTACACTTGATGGTTTGCATAGAGATGTTTCGTTTCTTGTTAGTCCAGTTATTTTAGCTGAAATAAATGTCTAATTTGTTGATGTGTGAAGTACGTAAGATTTTTTCTTTTTTTTTACAATTGCTAAATTATGATGCATAGAAAAATATTATAGATGAATGGAAAGCGAACTACGAAAGAAAGTTTGTTTAAATTCACTTTAAACAAAAAATTTTCTATATTTTTAGGAAAAAGTGCTTTTATCTCGAAAACTAAACCTCAGACGAAAACATTTTACTAACTTATTACTGTTCATTATTAAATGTTCTTAATGAAAACTTAATTAAGCAATGAATAATCATCAAAAAGTTTGTAAAAATAAAATACAAATAACTTAATATGCTCACTTGAACAATGCCTATTAAAGATTATTAAGGCTGTGATTTCTTCGGGTTTAAAAAGCTTTTTTTTATCTTTTCTCTCTACATCCCCCATTTGACTTATTCAAGTACTACACGCATACATGTGTGTGTACAAATATGAATCTTTGACGTACACACAAATATACTAATTTCCGCGTTCTTGGGCATCATAATAACCATATAGACATATAAAGTCTAACGTAGATCAGGGTTTTTATGACTTGAAAGCGCCGTTTTATTACATTCGACGGTACATTTCAAAAGCCAAGGTGAAGAACGAAGGATTAGTTAAAAGGTGCTAACAAAGCGATTACAATAATGAAAAGCGTCTTGTTCTTTGGTTCTTTTTTCTTCTTTTTTGTTCACGTCTCCTGTTCCGATAACCTATTCTATCAATGCAAACATAATTTATGACGACGTATGAATTCAATTAGGCTCTATTTCGATGCCCTAACCCGTGTTTTAAGCTAATATTATCAGCAAATGCCAACCTGACATTGCATTTTCAACCTTTAAAGTCATGTTAACTAAGTTTATACACTAGGATACTCTGAATTCGCATTCAATAAAAAAATACTAGATTTCACTCATTAAATATAACAGCGTTTAAGGGGAGTAATATCCATTAATACAAGTTCGATGTTAGAGATGTATTAGTGTTGTGCACCTAAATTTGAGTAACTTATTCGCAACTTTTAATTCGTCAATAAACTTTCGAATGAATAATTTACTCTACTTTATTGTTTACACATTTTTTTTTCTTTTTTAAATATTTTTTTGAAATATAAAAATTGCCCAAGAACTGACATTTTATAAATTCCAAACTCTAGAAAATGTAAGGAATAATTAAATAAAAGTAGATACAACATTCGTGTTAATAAATTTGTATTTGCACATCTTCTTTAAATTTTACCTTAATATAAGATAAAATTGGGATAAATGCAAGAAAACAAGAGACGTAGATCCTTCCACATGTGCGTAGGTAAGCGTAGTAGTGTAATCGATATGCATCGTGCGTGCGAAAATACGTGTGAAGCATCAGCTCGTAAAGACACTCATGTTTATAAACATGAATAAAGTGAGCGAGGAAAATCATTATTGCATTTCCCCTAGGGTGATGTACTGGCGAAATGCTTTCACCAGACACAAGTCAAGGGAAGACGACCAACTGGTTCGTAACTTACAAGATTAGGCATTAGGAGGTACTTTTGGTCTGCCATGAGCCAAGATAACTTTCAGCCTCCTGATTACGCAACCGTTCCTCTGCAGATGCTTTACTTTTTTACAATTTTGTAAAAGTTATAAACATTATTGCAGTAAGAATATTCTGTATTTTGTTTTTCGCTTGAAATATAAGGCACTCACGTGTCCCTAAAGTCATTATTATATCGGTTGTTTTGAAAATGATTAAGAGGAAACATTGTATTGATTGAAAAACAAATTTTAATTACGATTTTAGCTATTTTACTAATGGTCCCTTACATCTGGAATAAATATTTTGTTTGAAACTAAGACAAATATAAATATTTGAATCTCCTTTAAATTGAAAAAACAAACAACATAACTTTAATCACGTACACAAAGTTTATTCTAGATAAATTAAAAAATATTATAATTTATTAATTTCTCAACAATTATAAATAAAATAATAATTGAACATAATTTCATAAATACATTAATGAATTTACTGTACTACAAAATATTTTTACATTTTAACTTAAAATTTTCAAGTTCAATTTGTTATCGTAAGATATTTAAAAATTTGACAAAAATTTTATTTTACACAAAATTTATTTCCGAATTAGTTGCTGGATCTTAAATCATCTGTTCACGGTTGTTTTTAACGATCGTTATAAGTCTTAACCAAATTTTTTTTTATCTTTATGTACTTGAAAAATAAATAAAGAAAATACTTTTATTTGAATATTAAATTTATTATAGATTGATAAAATTAAAACAACTTTGATTAAATTGAAAATTATTTTAAAAATATTAAAAATATGACACGTATTGGAATAATTTAAAGTGCTAAGAACCTAAAACTATGTTTTGTAATATAAACAAAAATTTTATTTTTATAGTTTAATAAATATAAATATAATTCAATTTTAAAGTATAATTATAACGTTTTGCAAAATTATTAATAAAATTTTTAATTTCAACCTTTCATTTTTTTTTCTAATCTAAATATTTTAATTTAAATATAAACATTTAGTAGTTTTATTATTGAAATTCATTTTTTATAACAAATACTACTAATTGTTGAATGTAATTAGAAAATATTGCAACTATTCAAAGTTAATATCTATTATAAATTCAAACTCAATAAAATTTGGAGTTTATAAATTGCTATTTCGTATAAGTAGCTATATTTATATATTTATTTATAAATATATAAATTCTGAACAGATATGCATTAATAAATTTGAAAATATTGTATAAATAGTGAATACAAGTAGTTTTTGAGAATAAGTACTCATAAGTATGCATACTCATTGTTTTTATTAAATAAGTATAGAAGTTATTATATTTATTAACAGAGTGTTTTGTGGCCTATTGTAATATTTAATGAGATAATCATTACTTATTATTAAAAAAAAAGGTAAGGGATGAACAATTAAAACAAGTGTAAAAGTACTAATGTAATATATATCTATAACTAATTAAAAAACAAAAATAAAAAAAAAACAATGGTCTTACAAATTATGATCAACAATGTTGTGGAGAATCTCGGGTGTTACAAAATTAAATAGATCGCGTCACGCGTACAAGTGTGAACATCTTAAAATTAAACAAATCAAGAAATGTCGTCTTAGTGTGAAATTGCAGATTTTTTTTATTATTATTTTTTCTCTCATGTCTTAATTTTTCTTGCTCTTATTCTTTTTATGTTACCTCCAACCGTGAAATAAGGCTTCATTTTTTTTTCAAGCGTGAAGGGCGAGGGGGGGGGAGTCGTAAAATCGTAGACGAGAACGCAATACCGATTGGTCTCGAGTTAGCAATAAAATCAACGCATTCGTAAGCGAATTATTTACTGTTCTTTTCAACTTGCAACCTTTTGTTTCTAATGTTAATACTTTCATGCGTTATAATGACTTTCAAAACAATCCAACTCACAATTATTTATTTGCAAATATAAAAATCAAAAAGTACAGTATTACTACTAATACTGTGATTATTATTCATTCGTTATTGTTGTTAAATGCTAATGTATTAGCGCTTATCATAATTGAATGTAAGTTCTTTGCAAACATACATATTTATATAATCAATAATCGAGGACTTATTTATGAAATTTATGAAAATACAGAAATTGGAGTATTGGAATTTTTTTGGTTTATACAATAGGTAATTTTTAGAA
The DNA here is from genome assembly GCA_018907245.1 of Eupristina koningsbergeri. Taxonomy (NCBI): domain Eukaryota; kingdom Metazoa; phylum Arthropoda; class Insecta; order Hymenoptera; family Agaonidae; genus Eupristina; species Eupristina koningsbergeri. Next base: position 407,506 of record JACCHV010000145.1, on the reverse strand, counting down.
TTTCTACATTAATCTATGTAATAATTTTAATTTTAATTTATGTATAAGTACATAATATTCAAGTTTAATTTTTTTTTATACATTATTTTTCTTTACCACTAGAATTTTAATTTCAAAGTACATAAAATAGTGTTTATAATAATTACTTAACTAGCTTAATACAATTGCTGCTTTTCTAATTTTGTATTTGTTCTTATTTTATTTTTCAAAGATATTATATCACACCTATATTATGTCAGTTTCTATAAACTTTATTAGGTACATTTCAGAATAAAGTAATAAAAATTTTGTTTTTATTGCCTACAAAATTTAATAGTCGTGTTAATTTTTAACATTATTTTTATTTCTAATTTTTGAAGTATAAAATCATTGTTTTTAATATAACCCGTCAGTAGTCACTCAAATTGTTATGAATAAAAATCTTCAATATGAAACAATTATTAATTTTTCTTTTTCTTATTTTTTTTATTTGTGAAAATAGTTTTTGCAGTGGCACATCTTACGATAAACTAATAAACGGTTACTGTTAATACTTTTTGTATAATTCTTTTATCAATAAATTACAAATACGTCAGAGTAAAATAAATTGGTTAAAAAACAATATTTTCATGTATTTTATGTTATTTATCATTTTAATATTCAACATTATATTCATTTAAATCAAATTGATTTTATATTTTAAATCTTTTTAAATAATAAATTTTTAGAGATATTAAAATTTTATAAAACAATGTATATTGTGCAATAGATACATCAGTAATAGTTACATTTCTCTGGGATAAAATAATGATGAGTAACATGCCAGTGGGAATGAATAGTCCAGATCAAATAAATATTAATACTTTGGATGGGCAAAAATTACGTATTAAAGATCAATGTATTCGACGGCCAAATGATTTAGATATAAAGGGTAAGACAAATTTTTTTATAAATAATAATAATAATAGTAATAAATTATCATGAATATTAAAATATAATACAACGAAAAGTTTCAAAGAAAAAATTGCACGTAGTGTTTAAACAAAAATATATGGTGCAGTCCAATAGATACTGTTATTATGTAACATTCGAAAAAATTCTTATTTTTTATGAAACCATTAATAAAATATTAGATCATTAAAAATTTCGCTGAATTATTTTGTTTATAAGCAAAATGGTGATATAGAATCATGCTCAAATTATATGTTATCATTATCTTACAAACAAGAGAATATAAATTTAATCAGGTTATTAAGAAAAATTTATTCCTATCGATTATAATTTTTAAGAAAATGTAAATCCTAAAATAATGGATATCGATATTTATTTAATTAATAAAATAAAAACTAAAAAAGAAACATTCAAATACTTTAATACTGATAAAAAAAGAGTTTATAGATCTATTAAGAAGAAAAATAAGATAATCTTGGCTTAATTAAAAATGAACAAATAATCACTAAAAATATGAATCACAAGAAAATTTACTTTTTATTAAATAAATAGTCAACACTTATGTTTCTATAGTTCTTAATTTTTTATATTTATTTTTACAAAATAATTAAGATCTCATACATTTCTTCGAGAAGTCCTCATTGTATAATATGCAATGCACAAATTTTAACAAGGAAACTCTCTAACTTAAATTTACAGTTACTTTTGTGAATGGCATCACTATTTCAAATCCTAACACATCTGCATCTTTTAGTATATTGAGATTATTTAAGAGTTTTAATCTCACTGTATAAAAATTATGTATAATACTATAACTTTTTTTGTATTATTAAGTATTTCTTTTAATAAAGAAAATGATATTTTCAATTTGAACCTTTTATTAGATAAAACTTTTGTTTCACTATATAATATTAAAATGTAAAAATCTATTTATAAAAATTATTAATGTTACTTTTAACGTTTTCAGGTCCATGGCAAGAATATATTACTAAATGGCAATTTGATCAATGTGAAATACAAATGTCAGCTTCAGAAAATAACTTCAGGAATTAAAATTTATAAAAAAATATATTTGAACTCATGGCATTATATATTTTGTTAAAATTGTTTCTTAATAATTATTTTTTCCAAATTTGTAAATAAAAATTAAAATATTATTGTTAATAAAAAGTTAATAATAAAGGTGTGGTTTTTAATGTTTGTTTAATAATTTTCTTTTGTATGCAAGTCTATTTAAGTTATTTATTCTATTTATTTATTTATATAATATAATTACTCAATACACCTAATTTAAGTCAAATAGTGATTTGACAAAAATTTTTTTCATTGTACCTCTAGTATTGTTGTTTAATATTATTGTATTTGTTTTTAATATATGTTTGATATTATTGAATAATACTATTCATAAGGGTCTCATATTGTATACGTCGAATAAAATGTTTTTTTATGTCAAAATATATATCTCAAATATTTCAATTTTGTAAAATTAATAATTTGAAATGTATTCATAAAGCTAGTGATATGGTTTTATTATTAATTGAAATGCTTCGATACAAATAACATGATATATTACCATATAAGTACATAATTTAGTAATAAATCAGGAATATAACATATTTTATACTTTCTCATACTATTATATATTTCATTTTATTCATTTAATATAGTTTTTTTATAGATATTTATGTATATTTTGTATTTTATACATATATATTTTATACATTTTATATATTTTTATTTGTAATTAAATATTTCTTATTCAATTTTTCTTTTGAATACATCAAGTAAACAAATTAAAAATTTTTTTAAAAACCAATCTTTAAATTAAATTATGTAATGAAAATCAAACTTAAAATTAACTTTATATAATTTATAAATAAAAGAAACAAAAACATTCTTATTACATATTTAATGGATATACAAAGCAATAGTATTATAGATCCTAATTTTTATTACAATGTCAATGATAAAATTTTATAATCCATACCTTGAAGTATCTATTATTGATAGAAATAATTTAACTAAAAATGCTTGTTTTTAATATTATTATATAACGAATTATAAAAAACATGTATATTCGTATAAACAAAATTAATTTCATTAAATTTATTCAATAAGTTTTTAAAAAATAAAGTTATAAAATAATAAAAGTTTACTAGTATTTTAAATATATATATATAGAATTACGAAAGTAAACACGAACAATTAGATATGAATGAACACGATAAAATAATTTGAATTACAAAATGTATTCTATTCTCTAGAAATTGCTCGATGTTTTCGCATAGCTTTAAAATCTAAACAAAAAAAATCTGCGTTGTTGGATTAAAAACCTTTGCCCGCATTTTCGGGAAACAATCTCTCTAGTAATCAAGATAATTTTACTCTTGGGCTCGTTATCCTTTTGTTTTCAAGCCTCCTAATATTCGATGTCTAAATATGAAAATACCCCCTAGAGATTCTACTCATCTACTCATCCACTATTTGAAAGCTTTTGCATGCTTTCCACCAAACCTATTTTATCTTCATCTCTTCCTCTTTTTTACTTTTATAATTCGACAATATATAATAATTTTTATTGAAACCATTAATCTCATTTGTTTTTAAAATAAAAATTTTCATTGTTGATCGTACCAAATAATATTTTATTTAATTATTTTTTTTTTACATAAGTATAATTTATAATTTAGAAGGTGAAGAAAGTAAAACTTTTAATACTTTAAATATTGAGTAATTTTTAATTGAATAAATATTTTAAAAAAAGTATAAATGTAAATGTATTTTGGAATATCGTGCCAAATTAATTAAAAATAAATATTTAATAAATTCTATTAAATTTCAATACATTTATAAATATAAACTTTTGTCAAAGTTTTTGCTCTGAACAAATTTCGTTCATTCATTCTTTATATTCTTTGAATTCATTAGAGAGAACAATAAAGAAAATTTTTTATTGCACATATGTACCCATAAATATAAAGACGGTATATGTGTTATTTTTCAGGGAAGAAAAAGGGAGTGAAGTCGTAAAATATTTTACGATACTTTCCTGTATCGGTTGAAAGCATCTCCTAACGTTTTTCCTTTTTCTCACTGTGTCCAATTGCTTTTATGATTTTCACCTATTCAGCATTCGATACTATACTCATGTGTAACTGCTGTAATGCACCATAGTATGATACTATTAATGCATCTCGATTAAGACTGCGTTTGTTTTTTATGAGTATTCGCGTGAAGAAATTTGTTTTTAATATACTTATTATATGAATCCCTCTATAATAAAACCCTACATTACGTACAATTCCTAAAATTATACTTAAGAATATTTAATAACAATTTTTTTAAAACATTTTATCTAATTCCACGATTTCATATACAATTTTTAAGATTAACAATAACATTTTATTTAATATTTTAAAAATAAGTTACGCTCATTCTTAAGATACATTTTTCTTATTTCTAAATTTTTATCATAATTTAATAAAATTAAAGTCGTACCGGATTTATTAATAATTAAATTAATTAATGAATTTACGTGGTGATATTATTATTTATAGTATAATTTTGGATCTCTATCATATCAGTTTGAGGAACAAATTTATGTCAGATCTATGTAGAATAAAATTTTTAACAAAAATAAAGACATATTGCTTAGTATAAAAATTTTGATATTCAAAATCTAATTATCAATACATTCTAAGGAGTACAGCAACAGTCAAAAAAATCAAATCAACTAAACAACAATAGTCATAAATTAAGCGTTAAGAATTTCAACTTCCTCAATTGATTTTGAAAAAAAATGATACATACTTTACTCAACTAATATCATATACTTTATTCATGTATTAAAGTTTTAAACAATGACTGATCTCAACATTTATATTCTCATTTGTTTTTCAAATAGAAGAATGACGTACGTAATAAAATATATTCAATGTCTTCTGGGCCATCTGAAAACCACTTAAAATACTCAAAAATGCATATACATAATAAAAATTTATTCCCCTATACTTTTTTAAATAAATTATAATTTTAAATTTATAATATATCTGTCATTTGGCACATTCGTACTTCTTTTCTAACAACATCAGTCTCGTTATTAAAAAGTCATACGTTATAAATACTTATTATCTATTTTCTTCCAAAAATAATTTTATTTTTGTCTTTTAAAGTACTTAAAAATAGTATAATCGTCTTCTCTTTAGAAAAATACTTCGGTATAGAGATTTTGAATAGAATTAGAATATGATCTAATTTATTTATACATAGATACTCACTATTAAGGATTGGATTTGAATATTTACTATTTATTACCCTCCTAAAGTAATCTATAAATAAAAAAAACAGTTCTTCAAATTGTTTTATAATAAAATCTTAATTGCTAATTTTAATATGAAATATAATTCTTCAAAGTTGTCACTACTCCAATTTTATGGACAAAATTCTTTTTAAAACAGCTTTAATATTGGCATACTAGGATTTTCATTAACTTTTTAATAGGTAAAATAATGACCAAAATAATTTTAATATTTTCCTCTACGTTTTTGAGTTTCTTTTTATGACTGATCTAAAATTCTCGCAAGCACTTATTTTCAATCATCTGCTAGTGGTAACTCACATCTTTGTTATGCGCGTCCATTACCCCTAGTATTACTATTTTCAAAGAAATACTTGGGTTAACCGCACAGTATCTTTTACAAGTTTTTCATATTGATAAGTATGTTTTTGTAAAAAGAAAAAGAGAATTGTATTTCAAAATAAAAAAAAAACTAATATAAAAATAGAAGATATTGCACGCGATTCGTAATAATAATAGAAGACAGAAATTTTAGTTTATCTACCCCTATTCCTCGATATTTTTTTTTATTTTTACTGAATTAATTTACTGTCTCTCTCTCTCTCTCTCTCTCTCTCTCTCTCTCCATCTTTCTCTATATATATATAATAAAGCTCTAATAATTTATACTTGTGAATGTTTTTTAATAAATAATAGTTTTTAACAAATAATTCAATAATTAAATAATTTATTTTTTTATATATATGTAGGTTTAATAACAATTTTATACTTTTGTTTATTAATATTTCAAGTGATTCTAGACTGAATTATAATTATACAGTATTAATTAAATAAAAACAATAGCAGGATTATTGAGGATTATTATGGATTCTACAAATTCAATAAAATTATAAGCTAATCTACAAACTTCATTTAACTTTAATAATTTTAACCATGAAATATATCCTTTTGTATTATAAAATTATAATAACTTTATACATCACTTTGTGGGTATATGATACTACTATATATTTTAATAAAAAACTTTTGTTTTTGAAAAATTATTAAAATAAACTGTATATGTAAATGAGTAAATATTTCAAATAAATAGCTGAATTTTTGAAAATTTTTAAATAATTGAACATTAAATATTTTAATATATTTAATGGAATAAACCTATTGTAATAGGTATCTTTACAAAATATGTCGTACTATACCTATATATTTTTTACATTTTTAATTTTGAAACTTTAAAATATAAATTTTAAAATAACATAAATATTAAAACTTCATACAATAGTAAAGTAATTTAAACAGCTATAAATAACTTTTTTAAAAAGTATAAATCTTTATTTATTATTTTTTTAACAAAAAGAATGCAAAAAATGAAAAATAAGCTTAGAAAAAATTTGTATAAAAAGACGGTCTTACATAATATTTTTGTTAGTTGATTTCATGCACGTTAACATTAAACATGAAATTGGTTATTATATTAACTTTTGTATCTATATTATCGTTTTATATAATTGAAACTGAAGCATTTTGGTTTAATAATCTATTTACTCAAGAATCATCTGATACATCAAGAAGTGAAAGTATAAAATTATAACTTTAATTCAAATATAACAAGAATAAATTCAGAAATAAAAAAAATAATTCAATTATATTATATAAAATACTTTAATAAGATAATGTGTTAAATTCATTTAATATTAATATATTAAATATTATTTTAAAAATTTTATGGCAAATCTTTAATACGAATTTTAATTTAATATAAAGAGTTGTAAATAAATTAATCAATATAAAATTTTAATAATATGTGTTGTATCGAAATTGAATTAAATAATTTAATTATTTAATTTTTATCAACAAATATGTTTATTAAGAATTTTTTACATTTTCCGCTGATGTTTCAACATAAATAAATTTATATCTGAATTTAAAGTCTGATTATAAAGAAAAAATAAATTTTTTTGTGAAATATTCATAAACTATGGTAATTTTTTATAATGTGTATGAATTGACAAGAAATACATCATTTTTAACATAGTAAATATAAAAACAGTTTAGGATTTACAAATTAACTATATTGTAGTAAACTAGTAAAATAATTCTAAAAAAAAAATCTTACTGGATAAGTATAAAATATTATTATTTACTTTTTATTTTTTTATTTATAAGTTATTATTTGGTTTTATTATATAGCACTTTATAAAAAACTAAAATAACTATGTTTAGTATATTTACATAAAATATCACTAAATATTAATACGAATCATCAATCTTATTTTAAATATGAATAATATTATCGATGCATTTATAAATCTACATATGTTTATATAGGTTACAAAAAAAAAAAAGAAAAAGGTGATGAAATAATGAAATCAATGATTGATAAAATCAAAACGGCACGTCAGGAGTTAACACAAAATTCAAATGATGATAATAAACCGAACAACAATAAACCGAACAACAATAAACCGAACAGTGATAAACAAAATACTGATAAACCAAGTGACAATGATAAAGAAAAAAATCCCACTAATCCACCAGGTAAGATCTTCTTTGATTAAAATCTCATAATTTTTTAAAATATTGATAATACGAATATACATTGATTAAATGTTTTAGTATAATAATTGCAAATACATACACACACACAACTCTTACATGCACATTACTACTTAGTTCAGTAATATAAATGAATATTAAGTTACATATAATTTTCTTGAATTTTTACACACACACTCACACACACACTAATATAAGTATTTAATTAAACCAAATAACATTTTTATGTATTTTTAAATTAAAACTATCTAAAACTAATAAGATTTAATAAAAAATAAATATATTTTTAAAAATTAAATGATATCATTTATATTTATTTCATAACTAGTTAGTATTCATATATTCATTTTGATTTCAAAACTATAAAAATAAATTGTTAATTTTAGAATTATTAATGTATTAGTTTTGTTGTGATATTAAAAATATGTCTTTTTTTATTGTTTACACATATTTGAAATTTTTATTTTATTTATTTATCATATATTTTATTTGTGTCTAATAATGTTTTAATAATTATATTTAAAAATATTTCATTTTTTTTTAAAGAATATATGATAAAAATAGTAATATAATAACAACATTTTTAATAGTAACTTATAAAATTAATAATCAATTTATATTCACAATTTAGGACAACCTACTACCACAGCGTAATTAAGAGACAACACTTAGAAAGCTACAATTGAAATCGAAGTTTGAACTGGGTTTAGATATAGAAAATACTTTAACAATATTCAAAATTTAAAGTGAACTTTAAGATAATAATATTTAGTTCAAATAATACATAATTGGTATAAAATTAGTAAATATAATAGAGACATATAGTACATCTCTTCAACTACAGTATAATTTATAAGCATCTAAAAAAATATTTAGCAAATTTGCAGGATAATTTTTTCTTAATTATTGTTAAAATTACGCTTATACTCATTAAAAAGTATTCCAATATTTATAAAGTTATTATTGATATTATAAATATTAAAATTAAAATTTATACATATTATACACACATTAATATCATTTTTGTATTTATATTTTACATCCATGTAAACAAATGAAAAAAACATGAATTAAAAATTATTGTTTACAAATTAAAAATTTCTTTTTTTTATAAGAATATTACAGTAAATCATTAATTTAAGATTGACATGTATGTTGCAAGTGTATTATAAAATAAAATAATGAGTGTATGCTCGGAAGATTAAATATGAATGAAATGAAATAATTAATAATCACAGTGTCTAAAGAGGCAAAGTTGGAAAAGAATTTGTGTTTTGAACATGCAGAAATCATTGTTCAGACCAAATTAATGCGAATATCAGTTCCGGACTACTTCTGGCACATGTAAATCGTTATGTCTTTGGTTGATTTAGTTGATGGCTGCTTCCATAGATTTCCACATTCTGCCTGTTGCCAGGATATCCAATTAAAATAATTCAAAAAATTAAATTATCATATAATTCAATTTTCTCTTCTCATTATTAAAGATCTATTCAATATCTATTATTCCAAAAAAATCACAGAATTAAAAATATATTTTTAGTTTCGAAACGAACTAAAATTTAATCTATAATATATATACCTATTTTTTTTATGGGTACCAATGTACCTCATTTTTACTCGAGATTTTTAAAGGTATTAAAAAGAAAAGTAAATACACACCAAGCTCATTATACTATAATAGGTAGAGATGTTCATTTTTTATCCAACATTCAAACGTACAATTACAATCATTTGTATGTATAAATATTAAAAATCTTTCTTATAATATATTTAAATAAATCAATAGATTAATGTACCACAATATGTTTACTTATTAACATTTTTAATTTTATATGATATTAACGCGTGAAACAAGGTTTCAATTATTTATTGTGTGTATGATAGAATATTCTTGCTACAGTGCTAATTATTTAGGTACTTCAAAGGACGAGGTCTATGCAAATACCATATTAAAAATACAATACAATACGTGGGAAAAAAAATCTAAACAGGACAATTAATAGCATCAAATTTGTAAAAATTGGCAGATGATTAGTGGTAAAAAAAGGAAGATAAATTAGGATTAATGGGTTTTATTTTGCTCCATTACTCTATTCTTCCTTGAGTTTCCTTTCCCAGTGTATCTTCCTTTCCATTCACAAGCAGATACATTGTACAAAGAAATCAGAAATAGAACACGCAATGCAAACTCACACGGAAATATGGCCAGTGGCAAACAAACTTCATGCAGTTTTCGCAATGAATATAGATCAGGGTGAGTGAAAGAGAAGACTGAAGAAAACAATGGCACAAAAGAAAATCTCTCGACACAGAGTTGGGCTGTTTGAGCGCCCAATCCCGTAATTGGTAGTATCTGATTCATACACTAGCCTACACAAGTACTAATTAGTACATAGAGGGTAAGTTTAATTAAGGGCGGAGCTTTACCGCAGCCAATACGAATGTCGTGTTCTCCATATGGATGATGCACCCGCTCTTTTCAATTAATCTTTTCCTTTAATATGCATTTACATCTATTAATTGCATGTATTATTTTGCCTTGTGGCTTACTTCCTAATTTTGTACTTTTCCTGTTTACAATGTAAATATTTTATTTTCACTTTTTCATTTTATATAAACTGGATGAAAAAAAGTACATCTAAGAACTCGTATGATTATAAGCAACTCTTCTAAAAAATATGTAACAACCTGTAACAATTAATTGTCAAATGAATATCAAATATTTTGAAACGTATCTGATAATATAATACTTGATTAGTTTAATGAAAGAAATCTAAATGTTACTCTTTATATTTTTATTTCAAAAAGTTGTTAACAATGCATTTATGATATTAATTTTTATAAATATATATTTCAGATGTTTTATAATTATATAGATATGTAGCTTATATATTAGTACACATTATAATAAAAAGAAATTTGTCAATAAGTTTCACTTAATCAATATCATGATAAGTCAAAATTAATAAACCAAATAACTATATGTTGGAGCAATCAATTAATATTTGAAGTAGAGAGTTTAAATATAAAAAAAAAAAAAATTGTTAAAAATAATAACATTTAAATTAATTTATTAATGTTATAATGTAATTACAGTAAAGTGTTTTACTGTAGTTACATTATAATACAGTAAATTTGATAATAAGAATCTTTCAAAATGTCAAGAACAATAAAAACACTGATCATTATTAAGACGGCAATTTATTTACTTGTAATTATGATAATTACTAGCATTTTTATTGCATCCAGACATCTATGTATCCTTAGAATCCAATCTAATAAAAGGATGGGTTTAAAAATTTATAAATAAAAATTAATACAATAAAGTCAAAATAATTAATAAATATTTCATTATTTATTTTTATAAAGTTATAAAAAGAAATTAAATATATAATTACTTAAAATGCTTAAAATATTTGTAATTACATTTCACTATTTTAAATTTTATGTCAATTTATGGCTAACATTACGTATACATATCACACTTAATTAGACAACTAAAAGAGTAACACTTTAATAATATTCTAGTATAAACAGGTGTTTTTTTATTTATTTTTAATTAATAAGTAAGCAAATATACTAAAGAAAATAGTAATTAATACAATAAAGAATTTCCTTAATTTTTTAATTATGAATACTATCAACAGTAACTTTTTTATTGCGGCATAATGTATTTATACAGATAAAAAATTACCGAATGGTATAGCAGATATTAATAACAATTGACAATCAATCAAGCAGATAGAAGAAATTATAAAAAACCTTTTCCCACGTTAAATTTAATAATGTTCTAAAAAGTAAATATCAGAAGTATAATCAATCCTTTCAAGGTGTAAAAATACAATTACTCAGATGATTCTTCCCAAAAAAATTTATTTTTTCTTATGATAGAAACTATAAATATTATTTACAGGAAGCTAAAAATTTAAGCTCACATATTTCTTCAATTATCGAAAATTAAAATTGAGAATAAAAGCATAGATACAATACTATTTGTAATGAAGTATTCAAAAAGGTCGAAGCAAGAATATCATTTGCTATAATATACTTACTATTCAAATAATTTTTTTATTTCAGATCATTCAGATACAAAGAAAATTCTTCTTGTTTTAGAATCTGGCAATATTTACACTACTGTAGACTTCCATAATGAAATCTGAAACCCAATAAAATTAATTACATATTAATTATTAACATAAAAAAAACTGTGAAATCGAAGGAATTTCAAGAGGAAACATTCAGTTTGATGACATGAAATTGAGTAAAGCGATTAGTACGGTATCGAACAAAAGTTATACAATGATTTTTATATGTATATTATTAGAATTTAATAATCGAGGAATATTCATATATATTCAAAGAACATTACAGTACAATGGTAAAATAAAATCGAATTTAACTAAAAAAAAAAAAAAAAAAATCAGTAGAAGATATCAGAAGAGTTTTTTTGAGTGAAGAACAACTAATTTATTGATTTAATGAATCTAATATTGTTTTATTGAAAAAAAAAATTAAATATCCAATATCACCATAGAAAACGATATTTTTTCATTATGCCAATTATACTGATTATTGAATATATATATTCATGTATCATTGTCATCAATAGAATATTCGGTAGAAACTATATTTTAATGAAGAATATATATAGAATCCTTATAGTCCAGGTCTTTAATATCTTGAAAAATTATGAAGAAATGTTTTATACACAAAATTAAAATAGTCAAATACAATGTATTTTTTGATAATGGAACATAAAAAGACTGCTCTTCTATGCATTAATAATATATTAATAATAATTAATCAATTTTATTTAATATCATAATTTCCTTTAAGGTATTTACAGAAATATTAAAAATGAATAAACTTTGTAACGATGGAGAATACATCAAGTTAACTATAATTCATATGATGTATTATATTTAATATTATTAATTAATTTATATAATTTTTATATTTAATTAATGAATCAATCTTAGTTTTACAGAAATCATCTTAGAAAAATTCGCGAATCTTGGCTAAGAATTCTAATTGTCTCTTATTCTTGAACAGTCATGGTGTTACTACCTTCATCGACTTAGTTAATTAAAACTACCGTAATAAAAGAGCAAGTGAATAATGGGAAGCAGAAATAAAGGAATTTACCATGGAGGTACTAATTAGCAATAGTTACCTAACCAGAGATAAATGAAAGTCGTATTATTCTATTATAATCCCATCATGAATGGTGCTAAGTGACCTAATATATATAAAGTCAGAAGAAAAGGCACAAGAAAACATTAAATGTTACAATGTATGCAAATATGTTAAACCAAATTCAAGAAGAAAGATTTACTACGAGGAAAATAAAATAGTTTTCTTGCCAAAAAACACAGTACACTTTTCGTAAATTCGTTCAGTCTTTTATCAATAATGCGGAGATAGTGTTGGTGAGAAATCTCAATATTATCCAAGAATATCATAAACAGTGTAGACATCTTTTGAATTATATAAGCAAGATAACAATAGAAGCTACTGACAGATACGTCATTGTTATTGTTCATAAATTCACGACAAAATTGAGACAAAAAAGTAAGCTGCGACTAGTTTTATTATCATCACTGAATTCACATTGATATAAGTTAATTTTTAAATAAATGTAAAAATTAATTTACAATTAATTTTCTAATACATACATACTTATGACTTGAATTTGTTCATTATTTTAATTAATATTTTGATAATAACCAGGATAACTATTAGTCAACAAATAATATATATGTACATGTATTAAGAAAGTACTAATATCAATGAAGACACTACAAGAGTTTCACTAGAATAAATGGATTCATTCGTTTTAGCACAAGTATTTTTATATGTGCTAAAGTTTGAGGCAGGAAAATGAAAATCTGAAAAAAAATTCCAAGATTTTAGTTTTTATAAAATAAATAAAAAAAAAAAAAAATTAAAACATAGTTGTATTGAGCTCGAATGAAATCTTTATCCGAGTTTCTTAAATTGCAGTTATTAAATAGTAAAACTAATAAAAGAATAGAACGAGAGGAATTGAATACACGCATCATAAAAAATATAAAGCAGCCAGTAAAAATATAAAATGAAAAGAAAAATGAAGAAAAAATACAAGAAATTTCTAAATATATGAGCAAGTAAAAAATGTAATTCCACTATTGGTTGGATTTCTTCAGTAGAGGGTTGAATTTTCAAGAGCCTAAAGCAGGGTGGAGTATTCAAGTACACTTGCGTCTTGTTATTTTGCATATGATGCGTCTAGATTAGGAAAAAAATCTATATATACCAGTAACGTATTTTAAGTCTTGTAGAATAACGTAAAAAGTATCAGTTGAGTGGTCATTAAGTGTCGAGTATGTCACCACACTCTAAAATATTATACTCTAAATCCCATAGTATACTTATTTACTCAAGCAACTCGTTAGTATGTAATATTCACTTTATTATTATTATTTTTTTGTTTTTTTAATAAAATTGTTAAAAATTACTAATTAATGAAAAGTTTACACATTGAAAATATTTGGGGCGGAAATATGTTAAAAGTTATAAATGAGGTAAAAATTTATAAATAAAATAAAAAGATATTTTAAAACCGAATAATGTTTGCATACAATACAATTTAATAATAATTTTTTTTTTTGTATAAATCAAAACTAATTATTCAAAATATCATGATTATTCTACAATTGTATACTATAAAATTGTCTTTGTTTTTTGTTTTATATTAAACCTTTTAACTAAATCACGTGTATAACTGTGTGACGTTTCATCATTACTTAATACAAAAAATGTTAATTACTGTTTAAAATACTTATATTATATAATTTATTGTTTGATATGCTGTAAATCAATATCTTTTAAAACGATAAAACTAAACAAAGCGAAATAAAAAAAATAAAAATCGAAAATGAATGCTTTATACAATAACTCTAAGTGAAAACTCATTCAAATTTAATTATGATAAAGTATAATTGTAATTTCTTAATACTAAAAAATATTTTACAATTAATATTATAATAATAAATTATTAACTATTACTTACACTATCTGTATTGCACATTTTATTTAATAAAATTTAATTTCATATGTGATGTTTTATTACTTCAAAATGTACAAAGAGCCACATTAATTCACAAGTGATACTCTATTTTTTTAATGTACTTCAAAAACATAGAATAAAGAAAATCTTTCCATTTATTATATGCTAAATGTAAAAAATAAAAATAAAATAAATATTTTAAAAATTTTAATGGATTCTGTTTAAAAATTATTTCAACCTTTATGTCTCTATGTTACAAAACGGCTTTAATGTTACTGTTTTCTTTTGTTCGAAAAACTGAATAACAGCTGTTTTATTGCAGTCGCTTACATTCCAGTTTAGTTTTTATACGAGCATAATATTAGTCATGGAAATTCAAATAAAAGTCTTATAAAAGATCTAATAAAAATCTTATAGTCTCACATTTTTATGGTCGAGATAATAAAAATGGAAGCAGCTGGTGCTTTCTTCTAATAGAATTTAGAAATTTCGATTTAAGAGTGTGATTTACTGTAATATTATTCCAATATATTACATAGATTATTTTACACAATATTTAAATAAAAATATTCGAATATTTAGTTCTTTTAAAAATTTCTACACGTACACTTTTATATGTGAAAAATTAATAAAAAAAATTCTGATTATCATTAAAAGTATATAAAATCAATTAAAAAAAATATAATATAATAAAATATATAATTAGAAAACTTATTTATTTCTATATAAGGAATAAAGTAAATTAATTGCATATTAAAATACGTACTAAATTAAAATCTACATTTTTAAGTATTAAGTTCCAAATTTTATTTTTTTTATTTTTTACAAATTCATTTTTTTTATTTTATTGTTTGACCAAATATATAACTGCCAGAAAGTATTAATTATTATTATTTTTATGATATTACATTAATTATCTCACAAAATAATTATAAAAAAATTATTAAATTAAAATTGGTATAGCTTATTTTATATATTATTTATACAATCTTTTTGATACTTGTATTTTTTATACAATAATATTTTAAAAATATTCTTCTATGTTGTATAATTATAATTATATGAACACAATCTATTTATAATAAATTTTAATAATAAACTAATTTATAATTCCATAATAAAATTTAAATTTCAATTATATTCAATTTAGTTTATTTTTTTTATTACAAGGATTCATAAAATCTATATAATATATATTCAAAATAATTTTAAATAAAATTCGACTACAATTCTTTATATCATATTTGATAAGGTTTATAAAAAAAACGTATTTTAAATAATATATTATAATTTTTATAATATTTTCAAAGAAAAAATAAGAGTGTTGTAAAAGTTACTGTTTTTTATTAAAAATAACAAGATTTTATTACATTTATTAAGTTTTTAATTCTTAATTCAATTATTAAATTACATAAAAAATAAATAAAGTAAACATTATAGTTTATAATACAGAAATACGTTTACATAATGAAAATTTATATATTTGTAATTGTAATCAATATTGTGTTCGAAAAAAATTATAACATTTAACTATTTAATATAATTTTATTACATTGCGCTTTTTTATTCATTATAGAAATACAACAAATTAAGCAAATATTCGCATAAATAAATAAAAAAATGATTTATGTTAAAACTAATAATCTGAAAGAGCTGAAATTTTGTCACAAATAAAATGTATATAAATCAATTTAAGCTTCAAACTAGATATGAAAATAATAAAAAATAATAGTCATAAATTGTTGTATTAGTATCAAAATTTTCCGATGTTTTGAAAATTTAATTTTGTTACATTATAATATAAAGATTATCTGATTCATGTCTGTATATATTTAATTAATTCTACTATAACACGTTATATTTATAAATAAATAAATTAAATATTGAAGATAAAAAATTTCGCTTAAGAATAAAACGGACGGTATAAATTGGTAGAAGGAAAAAAATTTTATTAACGAAATAGAATTGGCTATAACTGTTGGGAAATAAGAAATTCCGTACATAGAAGGAAATAAAAATGGTTAATCTTTCGTTTTCTATATATTCAACTGGAGATGAAGAGGAGAAGACTTGATTTCCAAAAGAGCTAAGAATCTTATAGCAAATAGTAATTAAAAAGACTAGATACAATCAGATGTGAACATTTTGTACAGTAACATAAAGTTTACAAGTGTCTATGAGTCTGAGGGGTTCACCTCCTCAATACCTTGAGTTAGGGATATAAAGATAAGGCTTTGATATATAAAGCGAATCCCAGAATTGCAGATATGAAGCAGATATAATTCATGTTTTTAAATTTGGCCAGTTAAGAGAAGTAAACAAAAAGTTATCAGGGAATATAGAATATTTCAATCTGGAGTATTTTGATCAGACAATTTAATTTAAAAATAGTCCATAAACTAAGATGATGGATATTATATAAAAATGAATATAATATTTCCGAAACCGTTGAAATATTAGTAATTTTGTGTCTAAAAATATTTTGTTACCGATGAATCTAAATGAGTTATAGTTTAATGTTTTAATGTATCTTATATTGAAACAAATCTGTTGACAAAAACGCTATTCATTTTAAAATAGTGTATTAGTTTCTAATTTAAGGCTATTCATTTTCAAAGAATAAAAGAACTCTTTGATTCTTTCGTGTATCGTAGACATACTGAAATGTAATACTTAACACTCATTTTTCCAGATACCAAAATATAAGAACATTTTGTAAGGTGTTGAAATATATTTTAATAAGTATTTAAATATTAATAATATTTTAATTGAATATTGTATCTACATAATAATTCAAGTCTAGGTATCATGATAAATATTATAGTACACGCAGTATAGATCTTTAAAGAACGCTAATTTTAGTTGAAATAGATAGAGTAATCATTTTGGTAGGTTTTTCATCAAATTATTATTGAGAATAAAATTAGCATTTTTCAAATCAACATAATGAAGAATTCAAGTGGCGACGGTCTATATATTAATTAGCAAAGTGACCTAACATTTGAAATAAAATGCTTTAAAAACAATTAATAATATTAAAGCAGTGATGCAATGGAAAATAAAAATGATAGAACCCAGTACAGGAAGCAATAATTTTTGAAAATTTTTTTTAACAAAAATATAATAATCATTATTACATATAAATATTTTACTACAATTAGATCACTCAATGGGGTATTAGTTCTTGTATCTATGTGTTATTCTTTTTTTTAAATAATGAATTTGTTATTCTCTAACACGAAAATCTTCATTTTATTGATTAACATCATATCATCCCCTTCCAAGAAATTACCCTTAGACAAAATGTACTTGTTCCGATATTTGATTTTCTTCAATCTTTGAAAGCCTCCTAGAAATCACTTTACGATAAATTAAGTAAAAATACTAATATGATATGTATAATTTGTAAATATGTCGATAATTATTAAAAATAAAAAAAATAATGTATTAAGAAGACTTTATTATAAACCACACAATGCAAAAAATTAAAATATTTCCATTTATTTTTTAACATAGTATGGTTTCGTGTATTTCAAAGATATTTTTGAGCAATCAGTGTTAAAATATCAAATGTTTAAATAATTAATCTTAAGTATAAATTTACCAAAAATTTATTCGACAATATATTTGATTAGACGAAGTTTTTATAAAGTACTGTTTTAATTATTGTAAAATGGATTTGTTAAGAAAGAAAAGAACATAAAACCCAATCGGGCAAAGCTGATAAACAAATATGCAGCTGCAAGTAACTGACATTATCCGATACGCGAGTTACGCAAAATGGTGCCAGAGCTCCACAAACGTCAAATAACTCGACAGCCTGCTGTATACGAGAAAAAGGGGATTGAGCCCTTATTCGGCCCTACAATTATTACCAGGACACAGAGTTCCTATAAAAGTTTACTGCCCGCCTCAACCGAGCATCTCGAAGGATAACCCCTCGACCAGATAATCGGTAAACTTCCAACAGTATTATTATAATAATATTGCCTCTGCTGTATTTGTAATGTTTATAAGTTGATAAAAATTTTCTTAACGATGCATAAACATTTTACACGAGTACTGTAAAATATTTTTATTCGCAAATTTGAGTCGTAAAAAAAAAACAAAATCCTTTTAAACAGTAAAAAATGTTTCTATAATTTGTAGTTACAGACCAGCAAATGCATCAACACCCCATTTTGCCCTTTGAGTATTAAATTTTATATTAATTCTACAATTTTACGTTATGTGATCGTTTCTTTGTTTTTAATGTTCCCTACATTTGGTATCGCCTTTTCTATATCGCTTACCATAAAAAATATTTAAGTTAATATAAATCGTTAATTCAAATAGATTTTATGATTGTTAATCATATTTTTTGTCAAATTAAAATATTGATCCTGTCAATCTATAATTTAAAAGTAGAAATTACAATGAGCAGTTTAATTAATATTAGGTTTAATTAAATTTTTTTCTTTATCTTTTTTTTAAACATCGACACAATAAATTATAGTTGACAATAATTGAAAAATAAAAATTATAAGATGTCATATTAAAGTAAAGTTAAACAATTATGGTTCCAATTTTCCAATACGATAATTATCACTCAAACTATGGCTCGCCAGCACATTTCGAATTTGATTTAAAAATTACGCTTGAATAAAATTAGTATGAAATCTGATTCAATGACAAGTGTTACACTCAAAAACTAAATAATTTACATATTATTTGAATTACTATAGAAAAACGATTATGAATTTTTAATGTATTCCCTATTGTGAACATATCTAAAAGTTGTTTGAAAAATCTATCCAGTTTGTTTATTAATAAATTTTTCATCACATGATATTAAAAATATATACTAAAATAAAAAACATGTGCAAACTTTAAATAGATTATAATGGTAAACTAATTCGCTGCAATAAAATTAAAAGCGTTTATGGAAACCCATAGAGCAGATGTTTTACATCAACGAAATTCACATATTTTAATGTTTTTGTCATTTAATATAATTTTCAGAATTGTATTTTATTTACGCAAAAAAGATAGGTATAAATGTTTTAAAGAAAACTTTGATATTAGTATTGTAGGGTGAAATGTACAATAAAAAATATAAATATTTATTTTTCATCAATCAGATAATTTATACAAAAATTACGTAATATACTTATTTCGAGACTTAACGTTTAATAGATATAAAAACTTAAAGAAAAATTGAATACAATAAACGCAAAGTGAAACAATTTATTTTTTTTTCTTTCTATGAATCCATTGATCTTTGTTATATTATGTTTAGCAGTATAAAGCGACATTTCTAAGGGAGAATAGGATGGCTAAAGGAAAGAAAAAGAATAAGAGAGAAAGAGCTTTTAGTGACCTAGAGGGTAATAGCATCCAGGCGCAATTTGGCCCCTTTCAAAATATGACTTTTTACGATAAAGCAAGATAGTATGAGAGTATAATATAAATTATGGGACACTTTATGTTATTCGTACCCGAGGAAACAATTTCGATAGGGCGAGTTCGTAGTTCAAACCAGGGTACCGTGATATTTAACTTTCAAATATAATCCTTTTATTTCTTTATTTCGTATCAGTTGCTTTAAAGGTATTTCAGATTGTTAAACATGCTTACATATAAGAATCAAACAAAAACATTGTATACACAATTATTTGAAATTTTTTTTTTTAACATATTTAATGTAATACCTTCTGAAGAATTATTAAATGTATTTAAATATAATGAATAAAGAAATGATAAACATTATTCTTTAAAAATATTATATTTAATTTTCTATTATAGATTATATTAAAAATGTCTAAATACAATGATAAAGAAATCATATAATTTATATCAGTAAGACATATAAATTTTTTTTTTTTTTTATATATTGTAAAAAGATATTTTGAATATATTCTACCATGATTTATTCACTTTTAATTTTATTTCCAATTTGAAATATTTTAATATGTTTTATTTCAGTTAATCACTGTCAATTTTTATTATTAAAAAAAATAATACTCCAACATATTATTAAAAAAAAAAATTACTAATTTATTTATCTGGCTTATAAAAATTATTTTTAAATTTATTGCCATAATGATTCATCAACATAATTAAACTCTTCAATTTCACCTTTTTTATTATTTTCTTACAGCCTGCTTTTTTCATAAAGATTTAAATCCTTTTTCTATTATAAATATGTTCATCACACATTTGCTTACTACAATCTTTTATTCTACTATATCCAAAGTTTCCAAACAGTATGTTAAGACTTTAATGATCATCTCTCCTTCCTCTCACATCATTTAAGATTCTCTTCAGATCTTTAGTCTTAATTTGCTTTTTCCTTCATTATCAGCTGCTTAATATGGCGACGCAATCAAGATATTTAAGTTTGCGGGAATGAATCGGTTGATCTCGTTGCTCATGCCTTCGAGCGTGTTACATTTATTTTATTTTAGAACTCGACTGAGTAAAATTTTTATATACATTCTTTTACAAGTACTGGTTGTAGTTATGCTCTGCATAAAGTTTAACTACACTTTGAACCAATTATCTGATCATAATACTATAAAACAACATTTTTAAACTTAATTATTTATTTGTTACTATTTTGTTTTATAATATTTTTATAAATCAAATCGAAATCATATATATAAAATTTTTTCCATAAATGACAATTTTATATCTTTCACTAGATTATTATACTTAAATACTACGAAAAAATATTCTTAAAATAGATGACTAAATTGATTATTAGATTTTATAATGATATTCAATTAACTGTATAATTGTGTGTTTTATTACAAATTTAAAAAAAGACAAAAAAAATAATAATTGTTCCTTTGAGTAGTCTTTTTTGATAGTTTGGATATATATAATTAAGAAAGTATATAATTCATTAAAATAACTGTGTTCAACTTTACGTCATTGTCCAAATTTTTTACTCCCATTTGTGAAATGAAATGAATGAAATAACTATTGTTTAAACTTTAAAGTTATTGAAACTTAACCAAAAAAACTTTTGTAGTATATTTCAGTAGTTTTATCTTCCCTATTTAAAAATTACTTCGAACCTCTTTACAATTACAGCGTCGATGATCTCTAACTTAGTGATAAACTTTTAACGCTGGCTGATTCTTCCTCTAATCCAAACCTTTGTAATTGCTTTGGATTATTTCTCCTCTTTTATATTATTATTATATCTTTTCATCCTTTTCTACTTAATTATATCTTTCTCAATTTTACTATAATATCTTATTAATTATTATTGATTTGATTTTATATTATTGAATTGTAGTAATAATTTCATTGATAATGTTCTAAATATAGATACGAATATTATGAATTAGCATTATTAAGTTGTTGTCCTTGGTCAAACTTAATTGTATTTTTCACACATTTTAAAATGTGAAGTCAGGTTTCGAAAAAAGACGCGTGTTGAAATGTACAAAATAATATAAGATGTATTCTACAAATTTCAAAGATCAAAAATTATAAAATAATGAATACTACTCTTCCGTATTATGATAGATATAATTCTTATAATTATTATAATTAAACAATAAACATTAACATCTGCAGTAAATAAAATAATGACAGAAAGTTATGAAAATATTAATAAATATACTTTTTTATAAATATATAAATTATTTATAAATAACATACTTATGTTTAATATTACTGTAAAATTATTATATTTAATAAGTTAAAAAATATTTGTAATTATTTTAATTATATCGTTATTCATATTTATTTTAATTGTTACTTTATTTTAATCATTCTTTTTAAAGATTTTAAATTAATTACTTAAGTTGATTACACTACATTGAATTTAGAATTTAAATTTGAGGTATAAAAATAATACTTTTTATAAAAAAAAAAATTTCATTTAACTTTCTTCTAAACATATACATATTGAAGCATTATTAGACTACACCAATCAGTGTATATAATTTTTTGAAGGGTATATACAACATATATTTTTATACGTCAAACACGTTAAGTTTGAATCTACAAAATGCAAGCTTTGCTTTACTATTTTCATTTGAAGAAATATGTAGTTAAATATTACCATTTATTGTTTAAGACTTATGGTCAATGTGTTTCATTGATTAGAAAATTGTGGGCATTGATATAGATAATTCAGAAGTGGTGACTTTGACTTATAAGACAAAGAGAATAAAATTTAAACAATAAAAATCGATGATGGACAATTAGAGGTTTTACTCAATGAAAATTTATGTTAAATTCAAGACTTTGTTGTATTATTTATGTTGAATTCAAAATTTACAAACTCATTAGAAATTACTCAATATGGTATATCAAAACATTTTAACACATTATGGCTCTAGCTAAAACTCAAAAATGATGCATGAAATGATGCCAGCGTAAGTTAAAAATATTTGATCACTTGTAAAATGCTATTTTAAAAGTATAAAAGGAAGTCTATTTTTATATTGTATCACTGATGCTGAGGTAGTGATCATAGGCTATACTATAATTCACATTGCAAAAATTATGAGTTAAGGCTATTTTACCAGGACATTCGTAGTCAAAATAATAAACTCACGTAAAATGAAAATGCTTAAAATGAGTAGTTGATTGTATCAAAAGAATCTGGTCTATTATGAACAGCTGAAAAAATACCAGAAAGTTATTGGGCCATTCTATCGACCACAATTGGTACATTTGAAATAAAACTTGTAACAAAAATCATCTGATAGCCAACCATAAACAAGTGATTAATTTTCTATTATAACAATTCTCGGTCACATACTTACATTACTGTCAAAAACAATTTGATTAACGGCGAATTATAATTTTCGATTCACCCCTCTTGTAGTCCAAATAATATTCCTTCTGATTACCACTTATTCCTATATATGCAGAATGCCTTATCTGAAATATAGGTTATATCTGAGGAAAGTATCAAAAGTTGAGTAATACATTCTGAATCTTAAATTAAATTAAATTGAATCTTAAATAACGTGAAATTATTTTGAAATGAATTTATAAATTATCTGAAATATACAATTATTTGATGCCATGATTTTCGATGGACGATACTTTTAAAAAATATACATTAAATAATTAAAAAAACACTCGAAAACATAGATAAATCTCAAATTTAAGTTGTACACCCAATAATTTTTTCAAATCGAAGTGAATAACTTTTTAAATAAAATTTTTTTTTCATTTAAAATAATTTACTATTGACATGAATTTTTCAGCAAACCGATAAATTGGTTACCAGAAGGAACATAGAAAATTTTAATTATAATATTTTTTACCTGTTCTATTAAAAAATGGTATGTATTTCGGTCTATTATGACTACTACGATTATTAGCTGCTATACATTTATTTTTGTTAGAATTTTTAAATAAACCTTCACTCAGTTTATAATTTCAATACATAATTTTACGTCTATGTAATATGTTAGTAAATTAAATGAATGTACTAAAGCCATAATTAATTTAACTCGGAATTCAAATAACTGTAATTTGAATTAATTACCAATAAAATCACAAAGTAATTTTAATTATCTGTCGAAGGGGTATCTTGACAATTTATAACAGAATATATAACAAATAATAGCCACTTACAGTATATCTTATATTTTTCATTATTAAGTTGAAATCGTACTTCTTTTTCATTTATACATAATTTACAAATGATATCATTAGGTATTGTATATTTTTATTTTTAATTTAATTGAACAGCTCACTTTTCGCTTTAATATTGTAAATTTTGTGGTCTTCTAAACTTATAGTGAAATTGACTCAGATACATAAATATGGTAATTACATAAAAGATTAAAAATCAATCGCATATAATTGATTGATTTTTACATGAATTTTTTTATGAAAATTATTATTAATAATAATATAGTATGAGGTCCTCCATTGTAAAAATTAAATAAGCATATAGTATTTCTTGTATTTATATGTCATATCTAAACATTTTACATATAATTTTTTATACTTATATATCATATGTAATATTAATATATATAGTTATTAAATACTTAAAGTTAAAATTTAAACTAATATTTGCTAATAAATTTAAAAAAAATATTTGTATGGATTTGTATGAATTAGATAATATACATATATGTGTGCTTATAATGCTACATAATTATTTCTTTTTAAGTACATCAAAATAAAATAAAGTACCTAGTCATAATTATACAAATATTAAACAATTAAAATACGAAAAAAATTTTGTACAAAAAAAATGTAAATTAAATTAACAATTTGATTTAATTTTACAAAAAATATTTAACTGAAATTAAAGGCTAAGAAATATATATAAGAATTTACAATTACATATAAATTTTATAATAAATATTTTTTCTACTTTTAGATTTTAATTGTCAATATTGTGATATGGAATTGATATCATTATTTATTTATATTTCTTATTGTAAAAAAGAAAACACTTAAAATATGTAGACAATTTCTTTAAACTAAACTATGCAAAAATTTCAGAATTTGTGTTCTTGAATAAAGTTAAATTAAACACTAATTACCAAACTTTTTTTAAATCTAACTTTCACAGAAAGATATTTTGTACTGAAAAAAAATGCTTATGCCAGTAACTTATTATTATTTATTTATAATAAATCAGATGTAAAATTTTAATAATTATTATAACTTGTATTTATGTAATAAAATTTTTGTTTTGAATATCCAATAATATTTTGGTGCATGTAAGATTCAAGTGAATTTTATTATATAATCCCCAAATTTGACTAGTAAACTGTGGCACAAAGAAATTGGCTGTTTTTCATGAGGAATGTGCACTAAGCGCGAAGTGATTTTGAAATTAGATTTGGTGATGATTAAATTAGATGAAAATTAATATTAAGGTGAGAGTGCATGTAAAATGGACTCACCACCAATTAGCATGAACCCCATTGTGGGCAATGTTAAATTGCAGTATGAGCGCCGTAAGAACCCTAACAATTCCCGTTTGCATTGTTGCGGTAAATCTGTCCTTGATTTAAGGTCCTTTGGTTGTTGTTAAAACGCTTCGACTCAGCCTCGAACGCTCACAGGTGGTGGCCTCGAACTCGCTGCTACTCGAGTCGCGGCATCCCGAAGCCAAGCAGTCTAGCAGCCGTGATCCTCGTCGCCGAGAGCGATGCCGCACGACCTCCAGGAGGCGAGTTGTAGGCAGGTAAGAGCTCGTGTGCAATACCCTTAGAAAAATGAGGAAGTGGCGTCTTACCGGCGTTCGCGTATGAACTGAGGATCGCGAAAAGAGGCGCGCTTAAGTCAGAACCGCGTGCGCGAGTCGAACCTCTTCCGGGGAACGGGGTAGGCGGAGCAAAGCGTCCCATTAAGACGATTCGTCGGTTTCCGGGGGTGGACGTCGGGCGCCCTGCGCGTGGCTCAATGGCGACATCGACCAATGGACCGCGCGGTTACCTCGACTACTCGAGCCTACGGTTTATCAAAACCCCACGGGACGAGGCCCCAGTCAACCCCAAGCCAAACCCGACGACAGCCAATTCCGATTTTGAAAAATGGTTCTGATTTTTTCCGAGAGTTATTTGCGATGATTGTCACGTGTGTTCCTCGAGATATCGAGAGTTCCATCGATCCTGATCACCAAGTGCTCCTTTCTTTATCAATGAAAATCTAATGCAATAATTCACCCACAAGCCCTTTGTCATTATTGTCTCCTACGAAAAATGTCGATAATTTTTTGTATAAAAATTATCGTTACTTTAATTTTATTTTATGTGATTTAATAATATTATGGTTTTAGCAATTATTATAAGAAACTTTTGCTACAACTAATATTTATTCAAACTTCCATTCAAAATGCTTAAATTATTTTAATTTTCATCATAACTATTTCCATAATTACCCTCATTGGAATAAAGACATAATAAACTCATTTAACACATACATCACAATATAGCTGAATTTGCAATTATTTTTCATTTTATTACTTCCATAAATTTATAAAATTTAAAAATTATGTAGTAAAATTATATTAGTTATGAATGGTAAAAACTAAATTATAAATAGTAGACCTATTATTCAAATATTGAAATAAAATATATAAATTTTCATATTTTTTTTATAAAATTTAAAAACAAACTTGATAAATTGCTTACTAATATATGCATAGCAAATAATAATAATAGCAATTTCTAAATGATAAAAATTTAAATTGAAAAAATATATATTTCCATAAATGTGAAAAAAGAATACTTTTCTTTGATTTATTACCATATTTATTAAGACGGAAGGTATTTTTTATAATAATACTAATTAATCTAATCATATATTACATATCATCGGATAATCGAGTTTTCATACAAGTTTGATATAAGAAATGCTTTAAAAATATATTATTTTTATATAAATATAGTGAATATAGAACTACTACATTAAATTGCAACATCCACATAAAAATTGAATTAAATCAGTAAAGTAAGGTACAAAATTAGTATATTATTAATCTATACATAATTTCATCAATTATTTAAAAAAAAAAAATATTTAGAAAATAGAAACAATAAGAAATATCAAACTGGTATCATTTAGAAAAAGTTAAATCATTTATAGAGGCAGATTAACCGACTTAATAATTAGTAGTCCAAGTGATAAAAACAGAAATAAAATAATTTACAATTGTTGGTAGCGCTACATTAATGTATAAAATTATTAATAGTATTGTTCTTTTTGTTATTTTTAAAAATTTACGTAGCTATGCTTGATGAGTTACGTCAATCCAAGAAAATACGGGATACAATCAGATACAAGATCAATGATGATCTAAGCTGACGATCAATCGAACATTACCGTCTACTACTAGGGCGATCACGAGGGGGATGTAGAGTCACAGATTTGACCAATAAATTTCAAGTAAAAAAGTGTTTTATTTATGTTGAACAATAAATAATATTCTTCTATTAAACCCGATTTTTTATATTTAGAAAGGTTTTTTACTTAAATCATATCAAATATTTTAAATTATTAACAAGATTTTTCAAAAATATTTATAACAACCGAATTTTTTTAATTATGTAAATTTATAAGAAAGCAAAGCAACAAAAACTTAATAATAGAATTGTATAAAGCAATAATTTTAAATACAGTTTCAAATAATTCTTTAAATAATAACAATCAGCTTTTTTTTATCTAAAAACGAAGATAACACTCATAATTCAGTACTCATTAATACATATGACGTTTCTTAATTTTGTTAACAAAATAAAAAAGATTTTTATTTTTATGATGGACTTATTGTTCAAAGAATATAACAATATATATTATACTTGATATTATCTATAACTTTATGGGAGATACGAGCTTATGCATAAACATTGACTGAATATGCGTAGTAATTCCTCTAAAGTATAGTACAGGGGCGAACGCTCATTTATAGAAAAATGTACTCGCATAACTTATGGAGCTAAGCGCCTCACATTTAGTCATTAACTTAATATTGTGAGTGATTTAAGTTCGAAAAATTTTTGTGCTTAAGGAGCTAGAATTACAGTCTGAAACTTATTATAATAAAAATGATGTAATAAACCTAAATAAGTATTTAAACAATACTATTTAAAAAAAAAATATATAAATATTTACATAAATTGCATTATCTATTTTATGCAATTAGCAGTTATCAGATATTTTAAAATACATTTATATTAAAAATTGTATAAGTATTTAGATATAATTTGAATATTTTAATTCTTCAATTTATAAAATAAAATGCAATCTTTGTAAAATAAATAAAAGTCTCAATCACATAAGCTTTATTTTTGTTTTAGAAACATTTTAAAAAACATTCAAAAGTAATCATTTAAATATAAGTATAATTTTTGTCATTAAATTATTTTAAGAATGACAATATTTTTGAAAGCTTTATTTGATTACCAGGTATTCACAATAAAAATACTTGATATATTTATTTTAATACATTATATGAAAATTTTTCATGAATAATTCTTTTATTTCATTTTATTTTCATGACCTGAGAATTAATTTTGACAGCTGAAACAAGTGGGGTATACTTATCACAATTTGAATTAGATTTGATATCTTATTTGAACCACATATTAAACGACTGCTAAAAATACATTCAGTATATCAGGATGTATTAAGAAAATATTCAGTCAGGGTGGAAGCTCAGTCTTATATGCTATTTTGCTTCGTACTAGATAATTTATTATCGGATTTGGAAATCTAAGGGTTATAGGTATTATCATAGACATGATATTTATCTAAGCGAATGATAAAACTGATCTGATTCATCTAATGCAATCTGGTCTTGAACAATTTGTTCTGAAGACTATAGTAGTGCATTATTAATTAACCCTAACAAGACCAAACATTGTGATTATTCATGAGGTTAAAGCTATCAAAGGTTTATGTATATATATATAATAATAGTTTGTAAATATCCGTGCATTGCATTAGACAACATATTAAACCACTATATTCATATAAAATTAAATAAACTCAAGTAATGATAACTTACCAAGTATTTAGAAGGACTTCCAGAAATACCTAGTCCATAATTAAATAAAATCAGATAGATTTAAAATGCAATTATGAAGTCACGAATTGTATCCAAAGTTGTGGTTTGGGAATACATATAATTTCAAAACGAGTATCAATGTCTTTTACAAAGTATAACGACAAATCTTGAACGAAATGACAGTGATTATAAAAATTAGTTCGACAACAAGTATGAAGATATTTCTCTGTTACCCCATTGGATAAAACAATATTGTAAAACAATTGGATAATTCAATATTAGTTTGTAAATATTTAAAAAAGAATTAATTTGTCAATCATACAGAGGAACTTGTGTGATTATAGGGTAGCTCTGGAAAATCAAACTATAATATATTACGAAGTCTAACATGGTTACGTAATATTAATAATTATTAATAAATATTTAAAGTTATGATACCAATAGAGGGAGATCTTTTGAAAGAACACATATGTTAATTCAATATAATACTTTGATCGTGAATCAATAGTTGCACGACAAACCAACAGTAAAGGACTTCACATTTAAGCGATTATGACGAAGAGTTCATAAAAACCAAAATCCATTGAACACGCTAATACGATAATGATTTAAAACAAAAAAATATCAAAGTAGCAAATAGCAATGTAAAAATATTAAATATAAATTGTAAGTTACATTGGAGCGTGTCAGCGAATGATCAACAAATAGGAAATAAGTTTGTAATTTAAACAGATTGCACATAGATCTGCGATAGATTTGAAACCATGAATCAAAGATTAATAATACTAGAAATGCTAAAGAAGGAATAAAAATTATAAGGAAAATGCATTGTACGGAAATCAAATAATTTTTGACATCTTTTCAGATAGATTAATGCCCCTGACCAATATGTGTGAGTGTAATACTTGCCATATAGTAGTATGATTAACGTAAATAATAAAAAAAAAAATACATTTAATTTTTGAAGCGGTAGAAAATACATTAAATGTCAATTTCAATAATGAGCTCGAAGTAGATTTTCATTAGTTATAATTATCATAAGCGATTAGGCAATTATAGGAATATAAAATAGTTTACAAAGTACTAATAATAATATTGATGATACACAACATTTATGCATCAGTGTGATGCAATGTAATTCCACCATAGTATAATTTTGTTGCAGAAAAGGCAATAAAACTATAAATCTAAAGATATATCTTACTCATACTGATTTTTCAATATAAAGTTGCTGAATACTCCCATGTATATCCAAAATAATAAGATGAAAATGTTCAAAAACTGTAAAACTTAAAACGAGCTAATGGTAAATACATTGTAAATTATCATAAGAATATATTAATTCCAGTATATAACAGTAGATTATCTAAACAGTTTTTAACAGTTTTATAGCTTAAAAATTATTGTTTTATTTTTCTATCTAATGAGAATATTAAAGAACAATACTATATATAGTAAATTATTTATCTAAATTTAAAATAGAGAATACAATATATTATATATTGCACAAAGTAAAGCATGGATTAACGAATCACAATAATAAATAGATTATGATGTCCTTAAATAAATATAAACTATAAGGACATAATTTTTTTTTCTTTTCTTTTTTTAACTTATCAGATTTTTCAAATTTGTTTTTTATAAGTAACATACAAGAGTAGTCAAATTTGATTTTTTTTAATTTAAATATAAAAATAAATAAGTATACCGTTTCCATAAATAATGTAATTATTTTGCATGTATTTTTATCAAACTTAAAAAATCTTAGAGTGTAATTAAGCTAAAGCGTATCAATATTGAGAAGTAATGAAATCAAAGATTTCACTGAAAATTAGGTATTTTGAAAAAATTTTTTAAATTCATACTTTCCCGCGAATAATCATAAGAACTATCAATGACCTCTTACGGGAATTGGAAACTACTTTATAAACCAAATACATTTTGAAAAATGTCTATTATTTTATTTATTACATGATTAATATCCAAAAGTAAATATAAATTTTTTAATATAATTAATTTATTTAACTAAATAATATATAATGACATGTGCTATTTAAAAAAGAACAAATATAATTAAATTAAATTAGATTAAATAAGACTTTATTTATTGTTTATATATATTTTTTTAAGATTTATAAGTTTAATTGTTCTGTGAGTTTAATAATAGATTTTAAGTTTTCTTTTACAAAAATTTTTAAAAATCATATAAATAAGAAAAATGTAACATTTTACAATAATTAATATTGTTCTATTTTTATTTTTTAAAATAAATTTAATTAATTTTATAGATTTCTAATACTGGTATTAAATAAAAATATTATTATTAAGAAGACAAAAAGATAAAATATTTTTAACAATGGCTCAGTCTAGATTAGAGAAAATTGGATCCATATATTCAAGGTAAAACAAAAAATGTTATTTATACAAAATCATGAAATTTTTTCTATTGTCTTCACTATAATTAATTTATTTATTATAATTAAATTTTAAGGATGAAGTCATTATTGGATAAGAGAGGAATTTTAGATAAAGATAAACCTTTGTGGTTTGATGTATATGAAGCTTTTCCACCTAAATATGAACCAGTTTATGATAGACCAATAGTAGCAAAAGAAATAAGACCATTATTTTATCTAGAAGATAAAATTAGAATGTAATATCCATATCAAATAATAATTATATAATGCTCGTTCAAATTATTTCTTAAAAATATAATGACTAATATTTAAAATTAAATATAATTAAGTATATTTAATTTTAATTAATTTATATTATAATTAAAAATATATTACAAAAACGATAACATATAAATGAATTTCATATTATATATTAATTAGAAATTATTAATTTGTAAAATTTTAGAAAATTCATAAGTTTCTTCTTTATATACAAATTAAAACATGTATAAATTAATAATGTGAAATGATATTTTTTAGGAAATTTCAAAAAGACTATGGACAATATATATATTTTAATGGAAATAGTAAAGAAATATCCAGTACAGAAACTTTTATACAAATTTATGCTAAGTTAGCTGATGTATGTTTTGCAGTAAAATTAAATTAAAATAATTTATATAATATAAATTATATTGTATATAATTGTATACATTATATTAAATGTATTAAATAATTTGGTTTTTTGTATAGGAATATAATTCGGAATCGGAACACTATAAAGCAGCAGTTGAAGAATTCGCAAGAGTTAATGAATTTTTTAACTATTGTAGACAAAATAAAATAAAAAATGATGTTAAAAAATATGTTGCTGGAATTTCGATGGTAAAAGAAGAACGTGATAAATCAATTGCACAAACTAAGTTGTTATTGAAAAGGCATGAGGATGAAAGTTATGACATAGATGATCCAAATGAAATTAAAGAAGAAAAATCTAAAGATAAATTTGATTTATTAGAGTTTTTACAAAGTAGCGATGAGAGTAATAAAAATAATAGTAATAAAACTAATTAACTATGATTATAAATAATATTTGTAAGTTGTGTACAGTTTCATAATCTAGTGTATTCGAGTCAGGCATTTTTTTTATTCTAAGGAAATTATTATAATGGATTCTATAAAAAGTGACGAAAGTATTAAAACATGCATTTTTTTTTTAATTTCTTATTTACAATATCTTTCAATATTATATTATTTACTTAATTTGATATATGTACATTTAATTAATCTATTAATAAATTTTTTAATTTTATAATGATCATTGTATATTTATTAAATTAATTGTACTAGATTTTAGCTTTCAGGTATTTATATGATTCATTTAATAATAATAATAATAATAATAATATAAGATTAAAATTAAGTTACTTTAAGTTACATGTTCTTTAAAATTCATTTTATTGAATTTTATTAAATAGTAATATAATGATTCATTTATCAATTATAAATCAACTATTAAAATCATATTTTTTAATTAATACGAAATACTTAAATTAATCAAATGAATGACTATAATCCGTCAACATTTGTTGATAAAAAAGGAACGATAAGTCACGTAATAGGTAAATTAGTTCGAGAACTTTCGAAATTAAATTAATTCCATTTTTTCATAAATATCTGTAATAAGTTTTTTTTTAATAAATAATAAATTATTTTTCTAAGTTTGAATTTTTATCTTTTATCTTATAAATAAATTTCATTAATGATTATTCACTTTCTTTTTATGCTTTTATAATATTATAATATCAATGAAAAAAAGTAATTATTACAATTGTAATTTAATTAATAGTTTGACTCTTCAAACATTTTTTTTTGTTATACAACATACACTTTGATTCTGTAATCATACAAGTAATTGTTTATTTACTTTTAAGTTAGACGCAAACTCAAACTATCTGCAGTTAGTAAATAACCATAGAATCATAATTCAAACTAAAATTTAAACATTTACAAATAGTTTTGTAAATATGTTATTAAAAATTAAGTCTTCAATGAACATAAATGATAAATATGATGTTCTGAAATGATATCAATTGATTGGAACTTGAATTAATAAATATATTTCTACTTTCATTTTTAAGATATTGTGCATTGCTTTTAATATAAAAACCCTCATCTTACTTCGAAATGTAAAATCTGACATTAACAAAACGTTTATAAAATAATTAATGATTTACAAAAAAAAAAAAAAAAATTTAGTCACCTTTTGGAAAACCTGTGCTACATTTCTAATATCTAGCTCGACTTCACCCAATAATATGATAATTTGCATTTTTTCATTGATGCTAAATTTATATTTTTTTTTCTCTATATTCTTCAATTTCTCAGTTAAGTTTTTCACATTTTCACATTCACAATTATTCTGTACAAGTTTGCAAAGACAGTTTTCATTTAAAATTTAATTTTAATATCATATCGTTTGTAATTCTAATTAATGTGTTAATCCATCCAAATCGTATCAGACTTGCATCAAACATTGTCATCGCAAGTTCAAATTTCATGTTAAAAGCTTCGAATTTAACGTTCGTTGTATCTAGTATTTACTCTTCAATTTTTCCGCAAAAGATATACGCGCAAGATAAATTAAAAAGAGTAAATAAGTAAAAAGAAACACATATTAACACAATTAAAACTTATTAATAATAAATAAGAATGAGAAAAATTATAAGAATGATTTACAAAATTCAAGTTATAGCAATAAAGACTTGCAATTTTTTTGTTCGTATAAAGTCACTCAAGGTTATCGCTCAATTAACTGTTCAATTAGAAAAAATATATATGTAATAAAATATCAAAATTACATGTTTTTATATTTTGTATCAATATATAAAATATTTTATTTACGATGTATCACAAATAGCATCTAGTTTAATACGCTCAAAGTAGTGAATTGTTCGGAGCTTATAAATAAAAAAAAAAATCAAATATCATCACATTTTGAAAATATACTTAATTGAGTATTTAATATCTTACATTTTTTTTAAACTTTCAAATAAACTATTGTTTCAAAGAAAAAGTAAATCCTACGCTAGGAAAGTAAAAAAAAAAAATTGTAAAACCTCTTTAAATAAAATAAGATTCTATGTACCGCTAACTAGGATCTTTTAATAATATTAAAATTTAACAAAATAACAAAGAATAATTATTTTTATTTTTTCCTTTTGTCAAGAAAAAAGTTCTTTTATACTTAAATTTATTATTGAAATGCGAGAGAAAAACCCGTTTAAAAAATTGCTAACTAAATAAAGCTCTAATTAATAAATGACACCATTTGCAAATTTGTATGATATAAAAGTATTGGATATGCCTGTATGAATATATTTACAGTATCTTTTCCAAATTTTGGCAAGGCTAAAACAAAAAAAAACAAAAAATCCTTGAAAATAATGTATATTTGTGTAAATGTTGATTTTTAAAAATCATTATTAATTGTTATTTGTTTATAGGTGGAAGAGTTGTAAATAAAAAATTTTTGCAGATTAAAAATTAAGTTCGTTTGTGTATAAATGATTTACCCTAATTTCTGTTCTGCGGTTTATACATGTATGTAAGCCACAGAACAGAGTCTAACTAACCCTTCTGTTCATCTCTGACAGTGTAACAAATCACTGTTGTGTACCACTTTATTAAAAATATATAAACAAAAAAAATAAACTTATATTAAGTTTTTTAATGTTGATTTTAATTTATACTTTTTATATAAATCACAAAACATTATTGTTCTAATTTAATTAAATTGCTTTTTTTTGGATTAGTAAACATATTTTAGTTGAGTTTTTATTTTTAATTTTATTTTTATTTTCACTGTCAAATATATCTGTATTTATATTTATTTATTTACAGATTATTAACTTATATTTATATACTTCATTATATGAACAGATATTACATACATAAGTTATGTTAATATTTTAGATATCTTATAGGTTACATTTTTAAAAAGTGTTGATAAACATTATTCATAAATTCTTAAAGTTTAATATTAATGAAAAATTGAAAAAAATATTTGCATAATATACATATTCGGAATTAGAAAAAATAATAGATAAAATGATAATTGTAGTTAATATTTTTTAATCATTCATAAATTATATTAAAATTTTGAAAATGTCATCTCCAACAAATTTTACAGTAGAAACGGCAAAAGGTATTCATTTTGAAATATATTAAAATCATACTTTCTTATTATAAAATTGATTTCAGTTGTATTATCCGATATTTTGGCTACTCTGGAAACCCCAGAAAATGTACAGAAGCTTACAGTTGCTAAAGAAAATTCTGGAAATGAAATATTAAAAACAATGCAATTTGTTTTTCCAGCTGTAATGCAAATACAAAGTGAAGTTCTGAAGAAATATGGATTTTCTGAAGGAAGAGAAGGTATCCTCTTTTTGTATGCTTATTCTACATTTTTCTATATTGTATTGAGATAATTAAGATTTTTTAATAAGATACAATCATTTGTATTAAATAACTTTTTTAATATTCACTTTCTTAGAAATTATGTGTAAAAATTGCAATAAATTATGTTTTCATTTTTAACAATATTCATACATATTTATTTTTAAGTAACCTCAGATCTATATAAGAAAACATTCCTTTTTTATCAATAAAATAATACATTTGTTTTAATATTAATAAAAAAAACAATATATAAATAATATAATTTCAGGTGCTGTGCATTTTGCACAGCTAATTAGATCTTTCGAAAAAGAAGATGTGGAAGTAGCAAAATTACATGCACAGATCCGATCATATTTTCTACCAAGTGCACCAGTTACTTCTCCAGCAAATGTATCTCTATAAAACTTTATAATTTAAATTTTATAATATATATTTTAGTTTTATATTCAGTATTTTTTTTAATTTTATTATTGAATAAAATTTGCCAAAGTATTTATATTGACAATTGTAACTAATTAATTGTATTATTTTTTTTGTATTGAAATAATGTAAGTTTTGTGATATTAACTATGTTAATGAAATAAATTTTCTACAATTTTATTATATTGAGAATTTTATGTATGCATTTTTTTATGTAATATTAATATTAATTATATAAATAAGCATAAAATCTATAAAAGTGTTATTGCCAAGAAATTTAGATTCTTGAAAATATCATCTTTGAACAAACCACCTTCAGTGAAGAAGAACCTGATGGCAATGCATACTAAACACTTGATAAAATTTCTTATCAACAAATTTCAAGCAAAAATTAAGAAGGGAGTTTTCTTACTCTAAAGTCTCACCTGAACTTATTTTATTCAGAAGAATCTCTACTACCATTTATTTTCAAGTTTGAAAAAATTTTTTATATAACATAATAGAATATTCAGTACCTTGCTTTCTAGCAGTGATAATATATAATATAATAATGTAGTAGTGGCTTATAAGTTATAAAAATCAAATGAAAATTTAGAATTTAAATATATATTTATACTTTTTTTTTACTATCCAATAGTTTAATATATTTGTTCATACTTTTAAAAAATTAAAAATAATAGAAACTATTCTATAGTTAATTAAAGTTAAAATTCATATTAATAAAATTAATTTTTTTCATAGATTATATGATTTCTATGGTCAAAAATATATTAGAGTTAAAAAAGCACAATATATTTTTAATCACCTTATTATTAATATTTATATAGAAATATAAATTATAATAATATTAT
This sequence comes from Eupristina koningsbergeri, assembly GCA_018907245.1. Lineage (NCBI taxonomy): Eukaryota > Metazoa > Arthropoda > Insecta > Hymenoptera > Agaonidae > Eupristina > Eupristina koningsbergeri. The sequence goes on along the minus strand of JACCHV010000145.1, from coordinate 370,053 downwards.
GATTGAAAATATTTTTTAATTTATCAAAAGTATAGGGTTAAAATATTTTAAAATCTTGAACTTTTTTAAACCATACTTTATGTGCTCTTATAAAATATTAGCTTTGTGTACATCAGAGCTACTAGTAGTAATCCTATTTGATGCCGAAGAAATCATAGATTTCTTTTTCATTATTATTTTTTTCTAATTAGTATTGACTTCCTCTTTTCTCGTAATGTGTATTCTGTGATTATTAGAAACTCTAAACCATTTTTCTATTTTTCTATATTGATCTTGTTTTTATCGTTGTTGATATTTACCCGAATCAATTATCTCTTATCGCATATAATACTGTACTCTTATACATTACTAAGTTTTTTGAAAAACATGTACATCAAACCGAATGATTAGGATGTTAGGAACGTTAAAACGAAAAGGAAAATATATATTAAACATAGCAAATTGAACATCATTATTTTTATTAAATAAACTTACAATCTTTATTCAGTGCTTAACTTTGATGTTTTTTTTATTGGAGAATCCCTATATGTCATCAAGTAAGAGTAAAATTGTATTAATAAAAGATTAACGAATACTTGTATAATGACAGAATAAATTTTTAATTTTTTTTATATACTATATTTACAAATAAGTTAGCAATGTATTAAATCAATACTAATTCTTGTATACAATTATAATTTCAAAACACACAAAAAAAAAAATTTATAAGTAACTTAAGAATAAAAATTTCAATTTATTTTTTAATATTATAACATATTTGAATTAATGTCAGATATTTAAAATACTAATCTATAAAATTTTTATAAATTCCTTATTTTATAAAAATATTACAAAGAAATATAATTCAATTTTATGATAATTATATAATTAATTAATTAATTTATACATCAGTTTTACAATATTATCGAATTATATAATTATCTAATAATATAATTTTGGTATATAAGGTCTCGATTGGTAAATAAAAAAGACAATCATAATACTTTCTTATATTTTTTTAAAAAATTATGATCTGTAATATAAGTTAAAATATGTAAATAATAAATTCATAATTTGTTTTTCAATGATTTTATAAATTGAAATATTAATTATTAGTATTTGTCATATTTTAATAAAAAGTAGAAAAACAAACAAAATTGTATTTAAATTTTTGACTTTTGATCTTAAAAATTATCCTCCACCAATACTTTCAACCAATATTAAATCATTCAATTGCAATTAAAAATATATTGCTTCCACCTCAAACAAAAATAAAAATGTACAGATCTAATCATTTTCCCGAATATTAGATCAATTGATTCATTTACTATTCATATAATTTAATTAAAATTTTATAAACATATGCCATAACTATAAAACCATGGATTAGTTTTAAGTTTAAACTTTCCATAAAAAACAAGCATAAAAAAATTGCTAAAATTTCATGATTTCCACTTATCAAACATTCTTTGTAAATTCTTCTTAAATAGAGAATATAAACAATGTATAACCCTGCTTAGTCTAATAGAACAAAAGCACAGCTTTGTGTGCCTTTATTAGTTTTACTTCTAAATATAAAATGCAAGTTCTTACAATTGTTTCGGTATCATTGACATCACTTTAACTCGGATTTTTTTTTATAATTATATTAATTGAACATTATATATATATACATATATGTATATGCGTATGCAAGAGTGAGTGTGTATTTATGTGCAGGCGTATATATTTGTGTACATGTGTATGCACGTGTGTATGCATATACAAATAATGATAATAATAATAATAATAATAATAATAGTAATAATAATAATAATTGTAATAATAATAATTGTAATAATAATAATAGTGGTAGTAGCAGTAGTAGTAGTAGTAGTAGTGGTGGTGGTGGTGTAATAGTAGTAGTAGTAGTAGTAGTAGTAGTAGCAGTAGTAGTAGTAGTAGTAGTAGTAGTAATCATAATAATAATAAAAATAATAATAATAATTGTTTACAAAAAAGTATCTCTTCATATAGTTTTACTTCTCTGATACACAAAAAACATTTTGTGTATTTATATGTATATGTATTTACATAGGCCCACATACGTACACACGTAAAAGTATTAAGTATAAAATCTATTTTTTTATCATATGGATGTTGAAATGTTTCAAGATAAAATAAAATATTATTTTTAATTTCCGACATATTTCTTAATATTCTATCATAATCTCTTTCTTTCTGGCGTTTTTGTCTTCACGTGCCTTTCTATACGTTCATAATTTTCCAATCATGCAAACTATGTTCAGCAAATAATTCTCCTATGATTCGATTCGTAGCTTTTAAGTTGTAACTTTACCGCACAGGGCTTTTTAATTAAAAAACTTATTATTTCATGCGCTGATTTGCTTTGATTTTATCGAAAATGTGATGCAATATATACTCCTCTGGAACCAAAATAATATCTCTCGTTGCTGCTATTCCCATTATTCAAAAATTGGCTACGAAAGGAATGGATTTGCCATTGGTGTTGATGTCGGTGTTGAGCTAGCAGCAGCATTCATGTTAGTCCAAGGATCTAATCGAATTTGATTGATCGAAGGACGAGGAGGAGGTGTTACTGATGCAAATGGATTTGCTGAGTATGGTACCGGTGCTGAAAATATTTAAATAATTTTTTCTTATCCATAATTCTTATAAATTAATAACAAACATGATTTATACATAATACATATTTTAACATCAATTTACAAAATAAATTTTACTATAAAATTTTTACACATAAATATTTATACGTCAGAATACAAATACGTTTCTTTAAAATCAATAATCTTTGGAATGGTTTAACTATATACAATAATTTTTTTTTTTTTTTTAAATAATCGTTAAATTACATGTATTGTTTAAGAAAAAACATGTTGTTAAAATAATAAAACGAATATGTCGCTAACGAACGCATACTATTTAGAACAAAAAAACACTACATTTTACAGATTACGTATTTTAAAATAGCGAAATATTCATTTTTCTCTATTGTAAACCAATCCATTATTTATAAATATATAAATTATAAAAAGAAAACAAATTCAAAATTAATAACACGATCGAAACTCTATATTACTTAACAATACATTTATATTCAATATTTTTAATTGTAAATTTTTTTAACTGCATAACAACATTTACTATTTTTCTAACTAAATACTTCAATGGTACATGAAAAATAAAAAGCTAAAATTGTGCAAATAAGTAGAATAACTTTAAACGACAAATAAATTTTCTTTTAAATTATTTTAATAAGATAACCATGCAATTATTTTTATTTGTATTTTGATGTTTTTATATTATTATACTTACAATTACTTCCAGTGAAATGCTGCTTTAACAATATAAAATAAATATACTTAGTTTATAATATGTTTTTTGTTAAAAACAATTAGTGTATATATAAAATATTTTTTGTATTTATTTAACTACATAAATTATAAATATGCATTTGAATAGGTAAATAAAACAGTAATTATTACCTGTGGGTGGAGGCGCTGGAGTTTTTATTGACGATGCGCTCACAAGATTATCCAAATTGACGAGAGCTGAGTTTTCTCCCAAAAATGATTGTGGAGTTTTTTTTACGGCGCCTGTACTAGGAGGCATAGTATTTCCAAGGCCTCGTAAATCAAACGGATCTGGTGAAGTTGTATTTCCTGTACAATATTACGAAACTTATAATATTTTTACTCTATAAAAATATATTTATTACATTTAATAAAATATTAGATTAGAATTATAGGAATAATAATATTATTAAATGCCTTTATTTGCACTATTATAATTTAATTATTCTGAAAAGACACTTGTTTATAAAAATTTCTATACATTACGTTTATTGTATGTCAATAAACTATTCAATTTGAATATGTTAACAGTTGAGATATTTTAAAATATTGAATACATATTTCATATATATATATATATATATATATATATGCAATTAATAAAATTATTTACATTATTATATGTTATTTAAAAAACACAATTAATTAAAACACTATTCAAATTGTTCTGTTAAGTTAATATTAATGCATGTTATTAACATAATTTAATTAATATTAATAAAATTTATTTTATACTTTTATATTCTCATAAATAATTATAAAAATTATATTTATCTTGTTTACCGTTGTAATTACCATTATTTATAGATTGTGGACTGGATCCAATTTTGTTTCTATTGCTAATGACATCAAATTCGTCAAGATCACCAAGTGGACTATTATTTTCTTGAGTAGAAGGTGGAGAATTAAAACTTGAACCTCCTAGACCATTGAAGCCATTGATATTTGAATTAAATTTAGTAGTTGTTGGCGCAGATGTATTGAGTCCAATCGGCGGTGTTGACTACAAAATAATTAAATTCCTTTAAATATTTAAATAAATTGAAACGTCAACATTTTATACCAAAGTTTATTATATTATTTTATATTTTTTACTTTCTTACATTTATCTTATTATTTATTAAAAAATTCGTTTGATATTAACAAAAAAAGGTTTCTTTATTTAAAAAGTAAAACAAATTAATCTGTTTTTTATTTACGAATTTTAATTAATAATCTATAAAAATAACATGCACTAAGTAATTACTTTAGTATCTGAATTAGCAGTTGATACAGGAGCCCATGGGTCTAAAACTCGAGTTGATGATGCTTGAGTCACTGTTGCTGGTGATGGTGCTGGAGCTCTCCAAGGGTCAACAGTAGCAGCTAAAAATAAGTGTATTAACTATGTATTATTTTTTAAAATATTAATATTTTACGAATAATCTATTTAATATTGAATCACAACTTTTTTTTAATGACTGCTATAATTATAATTTATTGTTTAATATGTTATTTGTTATTTATTATTTGTTAAATCCATAATTAATTCCAAGCATTAATTAAAACAATAACATGCATATTAATATATATTTATACAGCATTAATACACTATTTTAATTATTATAAAAATAAGTATATAAATAAAAAATTTAATTAATTATAATAATTATTTATAAATCGTTCTTCAATTAAAAAATAAATATTACTCATAGATTAAATTTTTTAAATCTCTAGAAATATTAAAAATAAAAATATTTTATTATATTTTAAAATTCTTTGTATGAATCTTAATTGTATTAACTAAATAAAGGAATATAAAAACTAAAAATCTAAATTTATAAGTAAATAAAAAATTTATTATAAATAACAGGTTTTATAAATAACAAAAAATTATAAAATTATAAAATTAAATAGCAATTATTTTATATCATAAAAGATGTGGTCAGCAACTTAAAAAATCAATTAAACATTTATTACAGATTTACCTGGAGAACCTATTATCCACAATTACGAAAATGTTGTAATCATGCAAAAAAACAAAAAAAAGATGTTAATGTTATGTTAAAGTTAAATATTATAATTAAAATATATTTAAAAAAATAATCTCACTTGGTCTATTTAGTGATACAGGAGCCCAAGGATCAAGTGTCGATCCTGCAGCATTGTTTGTTTTAAGAACGGACCATGGATCATTTTGAGTCTATAAAATATATTTAAATATATAAAAAAAATATAATTATATTTTATATATGTTAATGACACAATTTTTTATATTAAAAAAGATAAATTAATTTAATAGCAGTAATATAGTTTTAAAAATTATTATTAAAATGTATCCTTAGTACTAAAATTTCTGAAAATACAAAGCTAAAAATAATTAAAATAAACAACTCTTCAATTTGATCACATAATAGAACATTTAATCATAGTTTAGACTAGATAAATACCTTGATTTTAGACAGAAAAATAATGAAAAAAACAAGTGTATTTATCAAACCCCGTTATTATAACTATTATACATATTTTTATATAATGTCATTTAGATATAATTAATTAATAATTAATGAAAAATATATAGTACTTTAATAAAATAACTTGATATTGAAAGTCATATTATATTTTGTTTATGATTAAAAACTTGTATATATTTTTTATTGTTATTTATGTTGTCCCTTCGTCTTTAATATTACTTATTAATAAATTGAGAATTTAAAACTATCCTTGATTTCTACCAGTGTCTGATTCCTATTCACATATTTTATATAAATGTAGATTTAAAGATGTTTTTTATATATTTTTGTATCATATTAAGAAGTAACTATGTGAAAAAATCTAATTCAAGAGTATATTATTACAAAGCATGATTTTATAAATTACAAAAACAAATTTAATTTGAACTAATAATCTTCATAAAATAGTATGTAATATCAATAATAAATATTTTTTATTGTTAAAAAAAACTTAATTAAAATTTTATACTTGAGGTTTTGCAGGTGGAGGTGTAGCAATGGGTACTCCCCAAGGATCAACCTGAGCATTAGTTCCACTGGCTTCTCCTAAGTTTACATCAAGTAAATCAAGCATATGACTTTGCTTTTCTTGAGGTGTTCTGAAACATATTTAATTCATGTATTTAATTAAATAATATTTTCAAATAAAAAAAAACCTGAATTTATGAATAATGATATATTCTACGGCTCATGTAATTATGAATCAATAAAAATTTTAAATAAATAAAAACACTGTTCAACAATAAATTTTAATATAAATAATTGTTTAGTATGTAAAAAACATTATCAAAATAAATGAACTGTACCATTAAAAAATTTTGTAAATCCTTTATAATATAAACATTGAGTTATTTATAATCAAAGTTTTTTATGAAAATTTTTATGATTTAAAGTAAAAATTAATATTTGTAGTTTATAACTTTCTGTTAACCATATTTTTTAAAAATGTTTTTTTATTAATTTGAGAAATCTGATTATATATAACAACTTCTGAAATGAATTTTAATACTTATTTTTATAGTTTATTTATTTTGTTCATATACGATAGTATATAAAAATATTTTTCTGATAACTTAAAAAATAATCTTTATACCAATAATTTTATAATAATTATTAAGCTAGGTAGTTATAGTATACTTTATTAAATATTTAAAAAATGTATATAAGTATAAATGTATATATTCAGTGCTAACTTAAAGTCTTGCTGGCTTTGACTAAGAGCTAATTGTAATCTAACATCATCGCTGCGTCTTCTTTGCTCTTCTTGCTCAGCCTCCTCTCTCGACATTGCTAAGGCTAGTTGTAGCTGAAGTTCTTCTTCGCCAACAGTTTGTGGTCTAGCAGCTTCTAATTCAGCTGAAAATATTATAAAAGAAGATTTTCAATGTATTAATACAGCCTTTTTTAAATAGATTATATTTATAAAATTTTTTATATTGTATATATGATTCAAGAACAAAAACTAGTTGATAAGAATGGAAAAACTAACCCATCCAAATGTCTTCAGTACAATACAAAAAACTTTGATATTTTTTTAAAAACACTATTTATACCTTTGAAAATACCAATTATAGTTTTAATAGAAAAAAATTATTTATAATGAACTATTATTTGTTCACATTAAGATGTATAGTAAAATTTTTTTAAATATAGTAAGAATGTGCAAAGAATCATTTTTAACATGTTTAAAAGTGAAAAAAAGAAATAAATATGCAGTAAAACTAAAATAACGTTAGTCAGACAAATCATTTTATTGACCTAATATAATAAATAATAAAATAGATTCTTACGTCTCGATGAAGATTCCGAAAGATGGCACGGTTCCCATTCTTGAAACTTTAAAATATTAAAAAAATAATAAAAAATATTATAAAAAACTCAAACTGATTGTAAAGTATAATAGTATTTAAAAATTAAAAATCTGAAATCATAGGTCAACTAAATACTTACATCACTACTAACTGGGGAAACTGTGTCAATTCCATCGCTACCAAAACCACTGAGGGATTGTGCAAATCGTTCTTTAGCTTTCAGAGCCCTTGCCCTTTCATTTCTTAATCTTTCATCATCTCTCAATAAAGCAACTAGTTGTTTGGCCTTTTCTCTTACATTTATTCCTTGGTCCTTATGACCTTCCATGTATTGGAAATCTGTATAAATATTTTTAATTGGTGACAACTACATATACCATTATGGATAATAATTAACAATAGTAAAAAATGAAAAATATTGTGTCAAGGTATTTAATATATAGTTAAAATTGCTGCTGATAAATATTTCTAATAATTTGAATATATTAAATATTTAGCATTTTATAATACATAAAATAGTACTTCAATTGTGTATGCATTTTAAAAAATACTTCAAATTTTTCCAAAGATAATACTTCACTACCATAATATACATTTAACTAATTTTTTTATAAAATATATATATAATGAAATAATTATTTATATACAAGTTTAAGTATATAATGGTATTATATCATTATATTTAATTCATATAATTTTCTTTGCAAAAACATACATAAATTAAGATGCAGGTAGGAACAATATAATTTTATTAAATTATGATCACATTGTAGTGATTTGATAATAATGTCAAAACTTATTTTCATAAATAAATATTTTTTGAACTATTATATTTTGTATGTATATCTTAATTAATGACAATTAATTTTTTAATAAATAACAAAATCTTCAATAAAGAATTTTATATTTGTTTGTAATTGATAAATTTTATAGTTTAAATTTTGTATTTAAATATTTTGAAGTATTACAATTTAAAAAAAAAATAAAAAGATATAAGTATCTAAAGTTTAAAAATGTTTCTTATAATAATTAGAAAAATTCATTTATAAATTTAGAATATTACTGTTGTCCTCGTGACAAGAGTCAATGAACATAAAGAGTTTAAAAACAACACATCAATTATCTCAGTAGACACTTAATACTCGAAATATGAAATTTATTGTCAAAATGTAATCGCTTTAAACTAGGAAGAAATTTGAAAGAAAAGAATCATATCAGAAATGATTCACATCAGACTAAATGATAATACTGTCAATAGATAAGAGAGTATATAATATTTTCCTATTTAATATAAATAAATATCGAATATTATATCATATAAGCGTGAACAATATAAGTAAATGTGTCACTCCTTATTAATTTTAATGTATTTACTATAACCAATATTTTTTATTAAATTAATACATTTTTAAATAATTGCAAACTTTATTTAAAGCAATGTTTAAGAATAGAAAGCTAACTTTATCCACAAGTTTCACCTTCACTATACATATGTTTCATTATAATCATATCAATGCACCGTTAAAGGATTCTTTAAATCCTTTAAATAGAATATTCATACAGAATTTTTAATCAATGAACTTTCATAATAATATAATGAACATGACAATAATACAATAATTAATGAATTCTAATAATTAAATTTTAAAATACAAAAACAAATCTTTAATTTATAAATGTCTATATTAATAGGAGTACCATGAGTTTCAAAGAGTGCATATTGATCACCATCTGAAGCCAGCGTAATATATATATTCACAAATATAAAATGCTGGAGAGTATAAATCAAAAGCTTATTTTGGAATCGTAACAAGTTAAGAAAGGAAGAAAAGTTCACACACACACCTTTGAGTGTTTGAATAGCGAAGATGTTCTCTTTGCATTGTTGGGCGACTTTTTCGGTACCGGTTTTGATAAGGTACTCAAGCAATACGAGGGCTTTGTAAACGTGTCGCCAGTTCTTTCCGTGATCATTGAGCCTCTTCCACAGCATTTGCATTATTTCCGTAAAGGCAACAACATTGTATGTGAGGTCGGCTATCTCACTCATTAGTGTACTACTCGGACCCCATGGATCATTGCTCGTTGCTTTCCGTACAGCTTTCTAAAATTTTTTTTTAAGGACAATTTTCATTACCTATCTTTAAAGAATCTCTCTTTAATGTCATCTTAATTTTAACGAAATTTTTTTATTTATGCTTTGTTGATTAGAATAAGTTGTTTGCTGCATAATTTATAAGTCAATTGCTGTTGCAAGCAATAATATTGTAATGCATGATAATAGCAGAATTATTTTTAACATTATTTGCATGCAAATCTTCAATCGTTCAAAATATCGAAATAATATATTATACTTTTGTGTAATAGTATCATTACTAGATGTTTTAACTATTTTTAAATACAATTAAGAAAGTTCTAGGCAACAAAATTAATTTATTAAAAAAATTCATAAAAAAAGGATATAAAATTTAATTGTTTATTATATAAAATATTTATTATATTATATATTCTTTATTATTCTATAAAATAATTATTTAATTTAATGGAGGGAAAAATAGAATCAAAACATGAATTTCTACTTGTTGTTAATCGATTTGCAATCTAGAAAGTAGTGTTATTAACATAAAGTATAAAAGAAAAGAAAAGAAAAAAAAAATAAGAAGGTCATTATAAGGACAGAGGTTTTAAACGCAAAATCATTAATATATACCTGAGCATTGCTATAGTTGTGAGCGAGATTAACGATGTCCCGTCTGATGCCCGCTAAGTTTACCTGCATAACATCTTGTCCTTGTCGCCGCATCTACAAAATCATTCATTATACGTTACATATACATATTTTATTTTTAAATTTTGTGAATATTTTTGTTAAAATAATTACTTTATTTATTGTCTTGAGGTACGTAAAAATGAACAAAAAAAGGTAGGATCAATATGTCTGAAATTGATAACAATCGACGATGCTTGAGCAGATATGTAGAAATGAATAAAAAAGTTAGGAGTAATACATATATGAAATTGCTAAAAATCGATTATACAAGTAATACAAGATTGTGCCAGAAATTTCACAATGTATAATTAGTTTTACAAAGAGTACATAGACGTTTAGAATTTGATTGTAATACAAGGGTTGTATATAATCAAATCATCGAGACTGTACGATTCCAGCTTGATTTCTATTTTTTATGGAGTATTACACTCACTATTGAGAGTTGTGATAAGCTATTAGTCCTACAAACTGTCCATGGATCGGCTAATGTTCAACCTCACTTAATGATAAAAAAACTTATTCATTTAAAAGTTACCAAAATAAATATCATTTAAATTGTTGCAAAGGATAGTATTTATTAGACCCACACCAAAAACATTTATATTTATGCGTGTACAACTTATCGAGGAAAGAAATGTATAATTATCAGATCATGATAATTGTGTATAGTTGCATACGGCCTTACATACTTCCCTCACCTTTAAAGATTAAACAATCATCTACCATATTCAACGTGAAGAATTCTACAATGATAAGTAATGCTCGCGAATCGTAAGGAAATGATCAAACAGGAATAGTTCCATATCGAACCAGAAAATGTATATAAACATATCTCTACATTTAGATTTTCAATTACATTTGTTAACCAAAATTTGCCAACATTATTTTCCAATGCTGTAATTAAAAGTGTTTACAACCACTCGACAAAAGGCATAGCAATTGACGAATTCCTATTGTTTTAAGATAAGCGACACTTATCTTCCATATAAAACGATTAATCTCACAACACACGAAGTTTGTCTATTGGAGTACGTAAGATATGAGCCTCCTTATAGTTGCAAGGCCAAATACCTCCAATGCGCAGGTATAAGTACACACACAAAAGACTCGCGAGCTAAAGGCAAACAGATCACGAGTACATGAATCGTAAGTCTCCATAATAATAGAATGTACCGAGGGCGTGTGTATGTAGTGCAGATTTGCAAGTGTGCGAGCACACCGTTGGGGAAAGCAGACACGTAGATAACTGCAAATCCCGCAATTTGCCGTAAGATTTTTTATCCTACTTTATGGAGGAAGATTTTGTGTGCCAAACGATGTAAATATTTTAGCATAAACTTGAATGCACTGTTACATTTCATATTGCGAGTTTGATTTATCACAACTGTACGCAAAAAATACACCCGCTCTTTCGTACTGTTCTATCTCCAGTTTAAATTTAAGAAAATGCTCCATTAATATTGGTGTGATGTAATTTTTTAAAATATACTAGATAACGTAAAATAGTTGAAGCTATTTAGCATAAAAATTGTCTTCTTCTCAATCTGAATAAAATAATTCAATATTCAATTTTAGTAGCGAAAATAAGAAAATATTCAATATTTATTACAATAATTTGGAGACAAAGAAAATTATTTATCTAACGTAATTAAATTATTTTAATAGTTTTGATAAATATATAAATACAATTAAAGTCTTGGAAGATAAATCATAAAATTGTATTTTATATTTTCAGTTATTATACAATGAATTATAATTCTTAAAAACTCTCATTATCTACAATCATAAAGTGATTTGATCTTTCTTAGAGATTGTTAAAATTCTATTTCAAATAATGAATACGTAAAAATAGTTTTTTGAAATTTTATTATTGCAATCATTTTAATCATATTTTACTACGACAAAGAAGTAAAATTCAAGGTTTCAGATTATATTTGCAATATTAATTTCATAAAAGTTTTTTAAAGAAATTAAAATTTCAGAATTGAAAAACTGTACAAAAGTTTTTATTAATAATAAAATGATATAAATTGATTGGAATAATTTTTGAGTACGTACTTTTATTTGGAGTTGTAATAATTCTTATAGTCTTCAAAATGTTTTTTTTTAAGTAAAAATAACTTTTTAATCTTCTTTTTTGATTTTCCTGTAACATAAAAATCATTTATTATTAGCTAATTACCAATGGAAAAATACTTTATGATTGTACTTCAATTATAGCATAAGGTTTTTATTTTCTTATCTTATCCTTTTTAAGTTTCATAGATAATTATAAATAAACGTAGTTAAAAATTGAAAATGTATAAAAACTTTATATGGGTATACATGCGTAAATCTGATTGCTTTAAATAAGTTAATAAATTATAATAAAAGACAAGGAAAAAGAGTTACAAAAATAGATAGTAAGAAATTGACTGATTGATTTATTAATATCATTTATTTATAAATAGATAGATGTATATTATTACTTTTTGATAGTCACATATTAATAAATCGCAATAAATTTTATAATAAAGTTAAAAATATATAAATAAAAAATTAAAGTAGGCTAAGGTAAAACCACAAAAAAAAAAAATATATAAGGAAATAATGAGAGAAATAATTGTGTATATTAAATTGTACATATGTATTGTATTTATACAAAAAGTAAGTAAATAAATAAATTGAAATACAAAAATTAAAAAAATTAAAATGTAATAAATGATTGAAATTATTTCTGAATATTAGATTAATTGGTATTAAAATAATTGTTATACATTATTGGGTTATATTTTAATTAAAACAGAGTGTAATTATAAAAATACACATAGTTTACAATAAAACAACAAAGACAAAGAAAAATAATGATGAAAACGAAAAAAAGCTATCCGAAATTGACTCGATTATATATCATTAATCCGACGGATCACGTTATCATCAGGTTTTTGGCTTATACATATAAAAACTAAGATTAATGAATTAAAAAAAGTTGCTTATGTTTACGTATTTAACTCGTAATGATCATATCAATATAAAAAAATAAAACCGTTGATATTTTCAAAATAATTCTTTTTTTTTACACAAATTTAATGAATGTTTATTAATAACAAAATTAAATAAGGTGCAATGCTCTGATAATAAATTTTTTAAAATAAAATATCCCGTATATGATGCATATAGTGTATTGTGTGTGAATACTGACAATATTAATTGGTGAAATAAATTATTTTTATTGCAATTTTTTTTGTAAACTAATTATTTGCTTATGTATGATTTATATTTTTGTAATAAAAAACATCATAAATCATATTAAGAATTTTATATCGCTTTTTATTTATTTTTTAATCCATATTGAAGGATAATTTTAACAAATAGTTTTTTATAGTTTTTAAAAGTTTATAAAAATTTATATTATTTTTAGGCTCTTGTATTATGATTTTTTTATAACTCATATATTATACAATATATTTTATAAGTACAAATTTTATTAATTAAATTGAATTTATAAATAGGACAGCATAAAAATTGCTCAGATATTATTAAAAACTTATGAATTAAATACTGCTTATACACCGGTTTTAATAAACAAAAATTTCTATATAAATAAAATTTTAAATGAAAAAATTGTAATAAAAAAATTACAAATTTGTTTGATAAAATAATTAATGATAAATCATAATTATTAGTGATAAAACAATATATTAAACTAATTTGTGAACTATACTTTTGTAAATATATTTTAAAAAAGGTTAATGTTTTTTTTAAATAAATTAAAGAATAATAATTATTAAAATAACTTAAAAGCTATAGAATAAATAACAACTATAAGAATAATTAAGATTATTTAATTATTGTTTTTAAAATACTAAATAATTTTCTTTGTCTTTAACTTATATTGTGTATCTTTTATATTAGTTAAATTAAATGGATGAATTATAATAGAAAAACTAGAAAAGAAGTAAATGCATTATTAAAAACGTTGAACTAATGTAATTTCTGAAAAGTACATTTAATTTAAATTGTGATATGCATTATTTTTGTACACATGCATCACCTAATAAATGTTCAATACTTTATAACAATAATAAAAAGTATCTTGTATATTTTAGATCCCATATGTTAAGTTTGTGAAACTAAAAAATATGTAATCACATAAAACTCAAAGATTACACTACTCTTTTAAAAAGAGAAACTACAAATGAAACAATTGTGAATATAATTAGTGATATAAGCAATGAGAAGTTTCGTACAGTAGCGTGAGAAAGAGAAAAACACTAATGCTTTATAAAAAGTTGGCAAAAAAGTGGAAAAGAAAGAATGGTAATTTTCTATTGTACACAATTTAATTCATCATAAAGGCCTTTTAACGCTATGAAGTTTTTACCTGCTTTCAATTTTTAAATCTCTTTACTACTATTTTAATTTTTCATACACATGACCTTATAGTACTTTTCTTTTCTCTTCCCATATATTTAATCTTTTCCATTTTTAGAAATAGATAAAATTTTAACAATATTCACTAAATTATTAATTATTAAAAAGTATACACATACTATGTAATATTTCAAATTTAAATATTTAGAAGAAACAACTCTTAATTGTAATTTGTTGAAAATGAACTCAATATATAATTATTACGTAATTTAGTACTCACAAAATCGGTATAAACTGTTTGTATGAGATTTTTTAGCTATCATTAATTAATCTCTGAATAAATTATTAACCATATTGATTAATAATTTGTAAATGTATTTGTATCATACGACTTGCTATTCAACAGTGAACTATTATTAAAAATAATATTTAGTTAATATATACCTTGTTCAAGTGCGGTTTTAAAAGTAAAACACATTTTAGTATATCATTATTCTCTTTTTTTCGCATTGTCCGTAATCAGTTAAATAAAAAATCTATATGATTTTAAAAGATTTTCTTTTTCAGTTAATTATATGGATTGAAGTTGCGATTTTTTACTGTTTAACTGTAATACTGCATCTTTTTTGTAAAAAGTTTAGCCTGTGATATACATATTATTCATGTAGGAATATAAAGGCACATCAAATCATCGATTTATCTATTTATAATTATTGTGTTGAAAATTTATTTTGAATATTCTAGGTAAGGATTGAGTACAATTACATCGATAATTCGTATGAGTAGTTAGTTCTTATAGTGGTGGATAGATGGTTAGAGTAATACTACAAAACGTAAGTCAAACTTATTGGTATAAAGCCATGTAAGGACTTAATACTTTAATTACCTGTTCTATAATTTCAACGCTTGTTCTATAATTTTAAGGCCTGAATTTCAATTACTGATCATTATAATGTAGTACACAGCATAAAAAAATATTTTCACTTTCTAATTGTTCCATTAAAATATGCACAGCATACATTTTTTATGAATATTTTAATTAATTAAAAAAAAATTACTTTTATAGCGTTAAAAATATAAACCATTTTTATACAAATATTTTATACGTTTTAACCATTTTTATATAAATATTTTATATAATATTTTATTGTATTATTATTTTATTGATTCATTTAATTATACAAGGTAAGATGAAGATAATCAACTTGAATTTCACGAAATACGACAGTAAGCAAAACCTTGAAAGCAATAATGAAAATATATGAATTGTTTATTTTATACAATATTTAAACATTGTTAATAAAAAATTTATTTTCTAAAAATAAATTATTAAATATAATTGTGTATACATTTATTAATAGTTGTATCATATAGTCAAGTAAATAATAAAAAATGTCATACTATCGCACGCATAATCAGGTTGTATTATATTAATAAAAACATGAAACTTATATCACATCAAATAATCTGTAATTCAAATAATGGTAATGAGTAATTTTATCCAACAAGTGTTCATTTATAAAGTAATTTACAATGAATTTTCTGCTGTAGAAACTTCACCAGATAATTTTTGTACAATTGATTTTTTAAATATATGTCACTTGAATGCATTTAGTTGTATTCGAAATAATTTTACTTAAAAAATTTTTTTTTAACTTAATTTATCATTAATCACGTGTTCTTCGCATGTTTACACAGGAAGCTTACGTATAATCGCTGAGAAGAAATTCAGCTGATTAGTTTATTTTCTCTAAATTTTACGTCATATTTAATTATTAAGAAAGGTAGAGTATGTTTGAAAGTGTTTTATATTTTGTAAAAAGTTTGCTTTCTAGAAGTCTGCCGAAACAACAGCCATTGCAAATACAAAGCAGAGGCTCACTTCCGTTATCAGTGAAACTAAATGAACTGTGAAATTAAAAATTTAGCTTGAAATTATTCATCAAAAATATTACCTAGCTTCCTAATTATAATACAATCATAGTTCCACAACAAAATTCAAATATTAACTATATATTGATTAAAATATTTTAGTGGTTGCATTATAATAAAGTTAAATTTAACGATTTCTTTTTATTGCCATTTAAATTACGAACTTGAATTATTGTCAATTCTCAATTTTTTCTCAATCAATTATTATTGAGGCTGTATATATAGTTTCGACAATGACTGAGACGTGAACAGAATGAATAAGGTCATCTCTTCTGTATTACACAGGAGATAGACTCTGCATGGGATTAGGGTAATACAGTATGCAAATGAAAAAAGAAAAAAAACTAAAATTAAATACGAAAGTAGGTGCAATGGGGTTATCAAACGCAATAAAACCTATAATCACAGAGTTAACCATCGGCGCCTAATTGCTACATTAAACTAATGCGTTGGGACGTTAATACGGAAAAAGAAAGCGGATGAATGTTGGAAAAAATTAGCATTAAGTAAGTGAATGATATGGTAAAGTACTGTATGAACTACGAATATAAGAGATGAATGTGCTTTCGTATGCAAAGGCTGTCGTCCAATCTAAAGTTATGTACACAATAGTTCCGGGCTGATGACAATGCAATAAAATATACTATATATATAACTAGGTAAGGATAACCAGTGCTACATCCAGCTACAATCATACTATCGCATATCGTACTTCAAAATACATAGACAAGTTGCAAACGTATAATAAACAAATATACGTGTAAAAAATAATTGTTGTAAATGTAACTTATGCATACACGTTCACTAACTTCATGTCTTTGATTTTATTGGAATACATTAAAGTACAATAATTTCTAAAAAATAGCAATTTACAAATGAAAACATGCTTAATTTTACTCCAAATTTGTTAAATTTGTTTTAAATATTGTACACGAGTAAATCTGTAATGTTATTTTAGTTATATGTCATTCTGATAAATAGAATAACGAACACTCACTAAACAATAAAATTCATATTTTATTAGTTAAACGAATTTTTCTTACAATTATATTTTTACTTTATATATTAGATAAGACTGTCTTACATACCTATTTCTAACAATAAATAAAAGAAAGATGAATTATGCATAAAATAATTTCATACAAATTTACTTTAGAAATATTGGCAAGATTTTTTCGATATTATAATTTTTATTTTAAGTTTCAATCGTTATTTATATAATTAATCATTTATATTTTTATATTTAAAGTTATCAAACGAATAATATAAATATTTTTATTTTCTATATACTATTGATATAAATGAATTTATTTTAAAATTCTCGATTTTCAGCAAGTGTATATTTATTAATGTATATATAAAACATAGAAAACAAGTTGAAATTTAAAAACCAAACATTTTTTTTAAAGATTAAATATATGCAAACCTAATTTTATTATAATTTTTTAAATGTTCAGTTTTTTTATATAAATTTGATTATGAAAGTAGCTTGATTAAATAAAAAATTATATCAACTTTGAACATTTACCAAATATAATTATCCTTTGTACAAATATTATTTTATAACAATAACAATAAATCTTTTACATAATTACAAAAATATAATAAATTTACAAAGTCGATTATAAACTAAATTATTATGCAATAACAATTTTTATTTTATTATAATATTGTACAGTAGCTTAAAATAAAAATATACATAATTTTTTTTAAATTTCATATCTGTTGATTAAAATTTTAGTGTATATTTATTGTATTTACTTCACAACTATACTTTTATTTTAATATATTATAGCCTAAATAAAATTTTATATTAAATTTATATATGTTATTGTTGTTATCATTATATTGTTTATTATTATTTTTTTTATTACAACAACAAAAATTCATTTGAAATTATTTAAATTTTTTAACATACTTTGATTTGTAATAAATTAAATATTCTTACTATATATTCAATTCTGAATTGCAACTTTATTTTAAATATTTTTAATTTAATTATTCAATAATGGTTAATTAATTTTTAAATATTCTTTATTTTAATACTGTAAATAAATCCTTGCTTGAAAAAAATGTTAAATACTTTTTTTTATGTTGAATAAAAATATTTAAATATTTGATAAAATTCTAAAGTATTTTTTCAATAACTTTATTTTTAAATAAAAATTTTACTTCAATTAATTTATACAAAACATTTTTAAAAAATAAAAGAGTTACATTGTTATTAGAATTAATTTTATTATATTTAAACTTTCTTTTATTTCAATTTCATATTTTTTTAAAACATTTTTTGATGCTATTGTCTATGGTTTATTTAATGATACATATTAAAATAATAATAAAAAATAATTTTTTTTCATATTTTTTAAATATTATTGTTATGGTATTATATTATTTTTTTTCTATCTCTTACAAATATTTAATAGTAAAAAATTTACTTTTACATATTTCTCATTATTACAGATTATCTATTTAAATTTCATCTGATTTTATTATTACAGAATCAAATTCCTAATGATATACTTAAAAATATAAAATATATTTTGGATGATATAGAAAAATCTGTACTGAAATTTTTAATTGCAAAGAATTATCTTCAAATGATTTAAATTAATGAGTTTTTCTTTTATGTAATAGTTTCAAAAATTTTTGTATATTAATACATATGTACTAAAGTATTAATTGTATATAAATAAATTAAAATATTAACAATAAAAACATATTAAAGTAAAAGTAATACAAATAAAATTAAAAACACTTTTATTTCATAATAAAACAAGTATAAAAAAGTGCTATAATACAAAAAAAAAGGAAGTACATGATTATAGCTAAAATATATAGAAATTGATAAAATCATAAAAAGAAAAGTATATCAAAATACAAGATTAAAGTGAACAAAAAAAAATTTTAATATAACTATTATTAATTGAAATATTTTCCAATTTTAAATTTTCCATTAAAGATTGATGTAAATAAACTAAAAAATTGATCTAGACATTAATTATTTATAAAATTTTACCATTCTTATAACTTATTTAATTATTTATATTCTCTTGTAATTTTTAAATTAAATTTGTAAAATATACAAGTTGAAAAAAAAAATATGTAGATAATTATTTAAAAATGAAACTAAATAATATACAAAAATAAATTTTTTTTAAATTTAATGTTATTTTTTTCAAAATAAATAATTTTTTATTTAATAAACTATAAAATATAAATGAAAAAATGAATATGAAATATATTAAAAACTAAAATTTCTGTTTGAAGCTACTAAAGTAATGCATCGGTTTATTATTGATTGTATAAACATATATGGTTTTGCTTTTTTAATTGAATTTAAAAATTTTACAATTTGTATAATTTATTATATTATTAATTTATCGTATGCATATTTGATTATATTTATATTAATACTTATAAAAAGATGTTTTACATAATTAACATTGCTAGTAAAAAATTAGTATAAACATAAGATTAAAATTTTAAACTTATAAAAAAATATAATTTATTAATTCCTTTTTGTTTGTATTTAAATTAAACCATTTAATAAACATTTAATTTTTTTATTATTAAATATAATATTTCTAACCTTAAAATACATAAAAAAATTTTTTATAAAAATTCTTAAATTTGAAAAGGATCAATGAATAAAATACATAAACAATAGATTATCATATTGTTTTCCAATTGTCTTATTAAAGAAAAAAATTTTTGGTTTTTTTAAAATAAATTTGTGTGTCATTTGGTAATGATAATTTTATATCCATTTTAAACAGATGTAAGTGGATTATCAAAACATTAACATTTAAATTATTAATATATTATTTTCTCAAAATTATTATTCTTTTTCATTTCAATTGATTGGTTAAGACTATTTGTTTATCTTAAAAATTGTCTGATAAAGAAAATATATATTTTTTGTTAATATAAATCATTTTCCTTGTAATATTCAGCTTTGTTTTTAAGTGCAACCACAACGATATGCTATTAAATATTACTTTAATATGAACAATCGAATATCTTTAGTGATAATCAAAGAAGATGATAAAAGTAAATTATTAGAATTACTAAATAAAGCCAGAGTATTTATAACATCTTTTTTTAAAGTAGAGATTCTATCAAGCACAAACAGTCTTCATCAGAATAAAATTTCATGGACTTTTAATACGTTTTATATTAATTATTACAATTAAGTAAATAAACCTTAAACAATATGTTGTAATTGAAAAAAATGAAAAGTTGATTACAACTATACAAGTTTTCTGTCTAATATGTATTAATAAAATTGAGACAATAATAGATTTTTAAAGAAATTTTCTTGAATGGACAGACAAGCTATTTTAATAGCATTAGTAGTTTTGAAGTTACATTATGAATCATTAAAATTAAAATAAACTGTGAATTTGAACTTTAAACTCGAAAATCATTTTTTACCATACAAAAATCACTGTGTTTATAAATAAAACTACTAGATAAATCAATTCGTAAACACCAGAGCATGACTTACATTAAAAATACGAATCAGCACTATTCAAGCTTCTTTCTTCCCAGCTTTTTCGAATTAGTAAAAAAGAATGATAATAAGACAAGTACATAATGCAACAACAGGCAAAGAGAAAGACAGAGCTGAGATTAGTCACGAATGCAAAAGAAAAGAAGCAGATTTTACGACGAGGATTTTTTATAAAACAAAAAGATGGAAAAAGCAAGTGTATAAATAAAGATAAACCATGCAACGTTTGTTCCTCGCCTTTTTTCCTTTCTTGTCCTTCCACCGATTTTCTCCTCGCTACTTTGGGTGTTGAACTGGTGATGTACGAAGCCTCGCCTTGTCTTTTTCTCTCTCTTTCTCACTCTTGACATAAATAGACACCTTACACAAATTGATGTATCTTCGCGCGCACTACACCATATAGACTCACCTTCTTAAAAACATCGAGGAATAATATTGCACTGGGGGCTTACCTCGACACGCCAAATATCGGGTGGGTGCGGGCGGCGGAAAACGTTTACGCAGTTTTTCCTTTATCCTTGTGCGGGCACGCGAATTTCCCTGCGACCAGCACCCGAGCAAACACACGAAAAAAATTCACGAGTATACGGATGGCGACAGCCCTGATGACGAAAGTCGTCAGACAACCGTAAGTTCATTCGTTCGCTTATAAACCGATGACGGCACTAGTTACCGATGACTAGACTCGCACAACCACTTAATCCATGATATTTACAGTACCGTGTGCTCATTTTCAAACGAGCCTACACACGCACACACATCCACATGTCGTTTTACACGCACGTAAAAGGTTACTTCCTTTTTTTTCTCTCCGATTCTGTATTTCGTGCATCCAAAACCCTCTCCTCCTCCTCTCTCCCCTCTCTCCCCTCTTTTCCTCTCCTCGCTTCTCTTCCTTTGTCCCTGCACCAATTTTGTCCCTCGGTAATCTCAATCAGCGATCCTCTATTTTTCCACAACTTTTTTTTTCTCAGGCGCGCAACACGTACGCGACCCCCTTGTACTTTCTTTTTGATGCGAGGAAAATAAAATAACAATTGAGCGTAATTGCATTAGTTAATTGAAATACGAATGTAGTGGAAACTGCTATCCCACCACTACTTAGAGGGCGCAATAATCTTCGTCTCGACTTCAAACTTACTGTCTGCTGTTTTACACTTGATTTTAATTTCACAAAAATCACAATCGTAAATTTAATTCAAGCAATCAACCGAAAATACAATAATAAATATGCTTCAAACATTAAATTTTAAACAAATATTATTATATTTTATCGAGCTTTTTTAATGTAATAAAAATGTGTATTTATACTTTAAGTAACAATATTTGCTTTCATTAGCTTGTAAATATTAACATATTTAATGGATTTAAATTACAACAATATAAAACTATTATAGTACACCGATGTTCCGATTAAATAATTGTTCATACTCATTCAATCTTTCGTTTATTATAAATAATATGCAAAGAAAATCTGTTAGAAAAAAAAAAAGAAACAAACATAGAATACAAGTAAATTTACAATACACATCAATTGTCTCTTACTAAATATAAATAAAGATTAATGTCTATCGCTCGAATCACATTGTGAAGTCAAAACAATAATTAGAACCAATTGAAAACATATCCGCTTTATTTGTAGTCTTAAATGCCATGTCATTTTATAAGCTATTTTTGAGCGATGTTAGAATTATTATTTTTCACTTTTTTATGTTCATTCATTCTTTTAGTTAAATATATAATTTAATTGTTCTTTGATTTACCAATGTACACAGTGGAGCAATGCATAAAGTTACGTGTGTACACGATGTTGGTTAAATGCTCTTTACTCACAGAATATTTATCCACTTTTATCGTTATATTTACTTTCATTAATTATTATGCACCTAATCACTCCTTTCACTGTTAATTTATTATTATAAAGAAGGTGAAGATTGGAAAGCGAAATTGTGGTATAGAGAGCGTCAATATTATCATTATTGTTTTCAGATATCCTACTTTGATATTACATGTTTTTAATTCCAGTTTTTAAAAGTTTATTAATAAAATGCAATGAAGGGGTTTGACGGATGGCAAAATTTGTACATCTACAAAATTAAGAATAACTGTAACATCAAATCAGTTTTATCATATTCCATGCATACAATTGCATCAATTATATACGAAGGAATTAATTCATTTATTTGTAAACATTGTGATTCAATACAATGAAATGATTCAATATTATCGGAATAATATACTACCGGGTGATACAATTGACTTTTATTTTTCCACGGGTTTACAATAACATTTTTTATCTTTCCACTGTACTATACAATGCAAGCGATAACGTTGTGATCGGATTTGGAAACCTTATTAGAAAATTTCTACCCTGTGCACAATTAACTCACTCCTATTGCAATAAGAATGATGTTAATAAGCCAACTGTTTCTGTTACCAATCGAAAGATAGATGTATTATTATTATTGCTGTAATCTTATAATTGGCAAATATTCTAAGAGGTTTTTCCTTTTAAATGGATGTTCCAAACTCCATAGTGAAACCTTATATCGCATACCACTACCAGTTCTAGATTGTTGGCTTCTGAGTTCTCCATTAAAACAATAACTTTAATTATTATGAAGTTCTAGTTATCAAGAGGTTAATAATATGCTACCACAATTTGAGCTTTATTTCTAGTTAATATATCTATTAATGTATTACTAGTATTACTGGACAAGTACAATGGTCAACCAATGATTCAGAGTAAAGCTTTATTACAATGAAGCAAGCTCCATCGAAGATAATTCTGACCCTGACTATTATACTAAAATTTCTGATTCTACCTATCGATTTCCTATAAATTTAGGATTCTTGGATAATGAAAATTCCTCTGACAAATAACTATACATATGGTAAACGCCAAACCTAGATTAGCTATAGTGAACGTTGATTTGTGAAAACGTTATACCTATCTATAATGCAGAACTAGTAGCGTTGGTAACATTTTACTTTAAAAAATTCGCTAGGTGTCATCGAAAGTCTCTATAATTTTCTATGCAAGGTCTTCATTCGCTTATTTTTCCAAGCTTTCCAATGTTGGTTTCGGATCTAATACAATAAGGTTTCCCTATGCTATAGAATAATCCAAAATCTATATTTTTTAGGGTTTTGTTTTGATGAACATCTATAAAAATATTCAAGAGTTACGGTTTTTTTATCCCTCTTTTCAAAACTTTATGTAATGTTGTAAGTATTGACTTGTAAATTTGGATTGCGAATCTCAATTATTTTTAGAACTTAGTAATTTGTAATTTAGATATGTCCTAGCTACGATTTAATACCAAAAGTCAATCCATATTTGTATAAATTTAAAATTAAGCTGTGTATTGAATGCGAAATCTTGGAATAATATATTTTAAGCTGTTAAAACTATTAAAAGTATAATAGATCATTATCAAACATAATTAATGCTTTTAAACGTACTAATGAAAAATAAAAAAGATGTAATACAGTGAAAGGTTTGAGAAAGAAATTTTGCAGCATCATAACACTTGGGTAAATGTGTATAAATGTTTAAAAAATGTTTGTAAATGTTGAAATGATATCACTCGATGTTTTTTTCAAACATTAATTTATGTTACAATCTGATACAGCCAATGAAGCACGATCTAGCTTTGTAATACCTCAAGTCTTACAAACAAATCAAAAATTGAATTATGTCGCAGATTTCCTTAAATGACAAAGATTTTTTTTTTAATTTGAATGTTCTTAAATGGTAGGAGAAAATATTGGTAAAAAAAAAATACTTTAAATCATAAATCCATTTCACTTTTTACAAAAAAGTTTTAAATTGTGAAAAAAGTACGAGGAGCAAATTTTTATATTTAAATTTTGTTGCCTTTTACAATTTTTCATTTTAATGATAATAATGTTAATAAGTTGCATGAGTTTGATGAAAGGAGGAAGGAAAAACGCTTTTAGGTGAATTAATCTACAAATAAAAATTTATAATTTAACATTTTAACAAATTATTATTCATTTATCATGTACAAAAAACCTTTTAATCAAATATTTTTGAGGTATTTATTTAGGTTCGTTATCTCGAGATAGATTTCATAAATTAGACTTAAACACATAAAGCCTATAATAAACGTTCGAGTAATTACCTGATTAATTGCCTAATATTATAATTAAAAGGTAAAGGCCGTCGTGGATCAATTAATAATATTGTTTTCATTGTGTACATCATGATTTGTGCTTTGAATCACGTATCGTCAACATCATATAGACGGGCTCTCTCAATTCGTAAGTCTTTATCTTATTTTAACAATTTAAAATAAATATGCAAAAGGTGCAGAGAGCTCCAAAAAATCGTACCAAAGAATTAATTGGTATTCTCAAAAATATTTTTTCATCAAGTTGTATATACATAACGGGATGGTTGCAACGGGTTTCAGCATTTTCGATGGTATACATATTAATAAATTAAATACCCGAGACATCGAAAGGAACTACTTTACAACAAATAAAAAATTACGACGAAAGTAAATTTATTTTACATTTATACATCAAATACCTAAGCTATACAATAAAATCTATAAATATAACAACTCTATTCTTATAAATTTTTTATTTTGACAATCATTAAATAAATCAAAACATAATTATTTTGTCTTAATTATTAAAAAAAAAATTTATTTTATACATAATTATTATAAACACTTTTTAGATCTTTATTATATTATTATAAAAGACTAATATATATAAGACTTTAAAATTCCAGAACTTCAAAAAACTTTTCCTTTTCAAAAAAGTAGTTTATTGATATTTATATTAAAATTAAAATAGCACTAAATTTTTAAAACTATATTTTAATTTATGTATAAATATACATAGTCTTTCATGAGAATTTAATTAGGAATTTCAATTTTATTAATTTTTTTAGTATTAAAATGTAAAGAATTACAAATTTTAGTTATTTTACCACATGCAACAGTTTGTTTTTGTTCTCTTACGGTAAAACTTTGGTACAATAACATTGGCATAGGATGAAGCAGTATTAATCTTGCCTTTGCATATTCACCAGGCATTATCATTTTTGTTTCATCTGGTAATAAAAAATCTATTCGAGTATATATATTCCAAGTAGAACTATATATTACTGTACAATAACCATTTTTCTATAAAAAAAAATTTATTTTGATATTATATTGATAAGAGAAAAAGAATTGCATGAAAAAAGGTAAAAAAATTACCACAAGTGGTTTATGTCTGCCACCTTCATCTGTGTGTAGTAAATATATTTCACCTTCATAGTGATTGCTAAAATGCTCTGCATTTTTTGCACAAAGCCACATTCCTCTACGCATATCTTCATACTTTATTCCTTTTAATAAAATGCCAACATTTTCTCCTGCTGCTGCTTCTGGCATTGATTTACAAAACATCTAAATTGGTTACAAATATTTTATTATAAAATTTAATAAATACAATATTGATTCAAATTATTAGATATAAAAAATTTACTAACACAATTATTATTATTATTATTATTATTATTATTATTATTATTATTATCATTATTATCATCTCCATTATTGTTGTTCTTATTATTAAACAGTTTTCTTACAATATATTAAAATGTAGAAGAAAATGTAATTTTTTATTTTTAATAATTATTGATATACTATCATTTGTGCATAAAAATAAAATTCATTTATTTATCTTTACTTTATACTATGTACTTTATAATATTTACAATCATCATTTTATATGAATTTTATAATTACTTCAGTATATTTAAAAAATGTTTGTAAATTGAAAACTTGTATATATTATAATATTAAATTATAAATTTAGATCTTGAAATATTTTCAGTTTAAAATTTTACATTAAATCAAACAGAAGTACCTGAATATCATTAATATTTGTTTTTATAATTTCATCATATCCCATTAGTTTTGCTTCCATTCCTTTTTTAATAGTACCTCTCATTATTGTTCCAGTAACAACAATTCCTCTACCAACTAATCTGAAAAAATGGTCAATTGGAATAATAAAGGAAGATTCATAATCCCTTTTAGGTGTTGGAATATATTTGTCAAGAGCATCTAACAAGGCTTGGATAGATGGAGTTCCATATTTTGAAGTATCTCCCTTCAATGCACATAAAGCAGAGCCTTTTATTATAGAAGCTTCTTCAAAATTAAATCCATGACTTTCTAATAGTTCTTGAATTTCCATTTCAGCTAGATCCAGTGTAATTTCATCAACAATATCAGCCTTTATAATAAAAATAAAATGTTATAAAAATACTGAAAAATATTACAGTAGAATACAAATTTTATTTAGGGATAATTAAATATGTATTATTTAAAAATAATTTACGATTTTAATTACTCTTATAAAATAGTCAAAGAATTATGAAATAATTTTTTAATTTTTAATACTGTAATATTTTGGTATAGCAAGTATATCTTCATATTTTATATAATAATGATATAAAATTACAGAAATTTATACTGATAATTTTATACTGATCATGAACTATTTAGAACTTTTTAATAACATTAAAACTATAAAATACAAATTTCAAAAACTTTTTTAATAATCACAATAAAAAGTGATAATATATAGAATATAGTATTATAAATTTTTTATCCTGATATTATATCCTAAAAACAATATTATATTATAGACTTTAAAAAATATTGAAAATTAATAAAAAAAAATTTATAATTTATCACTTAAATTATTAGTTACACAGAAAAATTCAATCAATATTGATGAAAACTTTGTGATATTTTTATATGTAACAAAGA
The DNA here is from genome assembly GCA_018907245.1 of Eupristina koningsbergeri. Classification (NCBI taxonomy): domain Eukaryota; kingdom Metazoa; phylum Arthropoda; class Insecta; order Hymenoptera; family Agaonidae; genus Eupristina; species Eupristina koningsbergeri. The sequence goes on along the minus strand of JACCHV010000145.1, from coordinate 342,023 downwards.
ATAAAGGTATTAAAACCTACTTTATTAATATACACAACAATATTCTTAATTCCTATTTGTTTTGCCAATAATAAATGTTCCATCGTCTGTGGCATTATACCATCATTAGCTGCAACAATTAAAATTGCTCCATCCATTTGTGAAGTTCCACTAATCATATTTTTAATAAAATCCAAATGCCCAGGGCAATCTATGTGAGCATATTTTCTTTTTTCAGTCTCATAATTGAGATGAGCAGTATTAATAGTTATACCACGAGCCTTCTCTTCAGGTGATCGATCAATTTCCTCATAAGAAACAAATTTACAATTTTTATTTTTTTCTGATAAATATTTAGTAATAGCAGCTGTTAATGTAGTTTTTCCATGATCTACATGTCCTATTGTACCTACATTACAATATTCCCTGAATTTTTTTTCTTCACAGTAAAACTGTTTTCTAACCAAATTAATTTGGAATTTCCAAAAATTAGGCTTTAATTTATTTATACATTTACTAGTTAAGTAAAGTTTTTGTAAACTTAATGGGCAAATTTTTTTTATCAATAACATTTTGATAATAAGCTTGTTTATATCACAGAATATTAATAATAATAATAATAATGTTAATAATAAATAAAGAAATAATGTTAACAAAATATTATATACAGTATCCGAGATAAATACTAAATTTTAACACATATTAGATAATATAACATTAAAGTTATAAACTTTTAAAAACCGAAAATTATTAAATTAATGTTTAGTTTTGTCGGCATCGCGAATCAATTTGTGTAATAATTTGTTTTTTTAGTAATTATAATCCATTTTATTTTTATTATATTTATTATTTACAATTTATTTACAACAAGCACACACTTTACACTTTATTTATGTTATAATAGCTGGAAGTTATAACTGTATTGATGAAGATAAGAAGAGCCCTCAACCTTTACGTCCTAAAAAAGTATCATAGTGCCGATTTTAGTGAACCTAGATAATTTCATAAGAACTAACATTAAGTTTCCTGAGATAATCAGAGAAAATTTATAAATTTGTATGAAAAACTTGTTATAAAATTAATTTTTATGGAATATCATAAAGTTTGTTTTAATTATATTCCACTTAATACAATAATATTATATTAATAAAACCTAAAAAATAAACATAGAAATTTAATGTATGTTAAACTCTACTCAAAAAACCTAGTAGATATTTTATAAACTAAATTCATCTTTATGGATGGATTAAGGGAAATACAGAATGAAGTTAAATATTTTCCCTATTAAGTTTAATATAAACTGTAAATAATAAAATCAATTTAACTATTTGAATTCAGATATGTAACAAATTTATTTATTCATTTATTATTTTATTCTTTCTTTTGGTATTTTATTCAAACTGAAAAAATTCAATACTTCTTATGTTAAATCATGCATTTTTTATATTGTTTTCAACGTGTTTGTATATCTCTTCACATAACGATTAACTTCAATTTATATTTATTCATTTTAGGGAATAATAATTATGTTTTGTTACTTTATTATGCTTGTCAATATTATAAAGATATTATTACAACTCTTCTTTTAAATTTTCTTTATTTAAAATATCTTAATTAATAAAAATATTTCATATAGTAAATTTCAGAGTAAATCGATCGATAGATGAAAAGTTTTATCCTCAAAAAATTGATATTTGTTAATACATAGAGTTAAATATTTAAATCCATAATGTAATAATTTAATGTAATAACTAAAATAAATAAAAATAAAAAATTTATAGTTTATTTGTATTAAATATTAAAACGAGATAATAATGCTACAAATAAGGAAACTTTAATTAGAAAAGAGAACCGATGTCTTTCTGTCAAAAAATATAAAATATAAAAACAATGATTAGGGGTGGAATATAGAAATTAGGTAAATAGAAAAGAAAACTTGTTCATTAATTCATGCCATCACATAATCTACATTAAATTGTATAAATACTGAAAATATGACAGGTAAGGTTCCATAGTATGGGGCACTTTTGAGTTTTATATAGTTATTGCAAAAAACCCTCTCACATTAATTTATTTTTAGATTGCTAAAATTGCTTCCAAATTTCTAGTAACTTGATAGATGGTAAAAAGTACAATGTTGTTCAATACATTGAGCTCAAAAAATAGTTACTCTCAAATATTATTTATATCTTTTATCCAACAACAAAGATGTTTGGTTATTTCACGATCTTTATCATACGATCTATAATTTATAATTTTAAAACCAATTTTATTTAAATATTGGCTTATTATTCTATAAGCCAACTATTTACTATTTTTATATTACATATGTTTAATTTTCTAAATTCAAATTGTCTTTACTAAAGAATTCAATCTCTTGAAGTGTTGCCATCTTTGAAAATAAAGTAAAAAATTACTGCTATTACTATCCAACATATGTACACAGTATTAAACGAGAAACATGATTACATTTGGAGTTATGGAAATAAATTAATTTAATGAATAGAAAATTTTATTTTTTCCAATTTTCAACTATACACTTAGACTCTCTCTCTTCAATGCATGACACATGTATGTACTAAACCATACTATGTTTTATTAGTTTATGTAATTGTTCTAAACTTTTTCTTTTGTTTAGAATAAACTTTTTTAGAACCCTTTATCAAATTTATAGAACGACGTAGTTCTATTTCAATGTATAATAGTAGATAGATTAAGAAGTTCATCTATAATCAAGTCTATTGCAGCCACTAGTAAAAACTTTTTTAATTTTTGGTAAATAAATTATTTTTTGCTATTTATTAAATTATTGTTACTTAAAATTAATATGTTATTCTTAATAATTACTAAAACAGTCGATTCTGAATAAAATGTAGACACAATTTTTTTTTAAGAAATAATAGATACCTTTTTATTAAAGAATGAAAACGTTATTTATTATGTATATATGACTATCGACGTTATCATTAAAATATGAAATTATTGCTAAATGTTTTTTTTCTCTGTTGTGTGATTGAAATTATAGTATGTTTACATGAAAATATTCACAGTTAAACTTTGGAGTAGAAAATCCATGAATAATATTCAGTGGCAGCATTAAGTTGCTATAACTAATTAAAGTCTCACAGTTTTATTTTGACACTTTAAATTTATGCATTAAAGGAAGCTAAAAAGTCAGTGACAACTTGTTTTAGTTTAGCATCAGATGATTCACTAATGATGTTTTCTTTTGCTATGGTCGCCAAGAGATCTTTCTGTGACGATCTAATAAAAAATTGAATTATTAATTTATTTTTTTTTATAATAGTATGGTATGTTTAAAAAAAAAAACACTTACTTAACGTGGGCAAGGAATTCTTTTTCAAAAGCAGTAATTTTAGCGGGATCCATTTTGTCAAGATATCCACGAACACCACAGTAAATTACTGCAACTTGTTCTTCGATGGCCATGGGTACTATAAACACAAAAAGTATTATTTATAACTGTCTTTATATCAAAAAATGAATATTCTTTAAAAATATAAAATATGATAAAACTGTAAATTGACTGATATAAAATAAATATTGACACATACCATACTGTCCCTGTTTCAATAATTCAGTAAGACGTACACCACGATTCAGAAGTTGTTGGGTGGCTGCATCCAAATCTGAACCAAATTGGGCAAAAGCTGCTACTTCACGATACTGGGCCAACTCTAATTTCATGGAACCAGCGACCTATACCCATAAAAATGGTGATTAAATCAAATTTTTAAATGTATTTAATACCATTAGTATTATTAACTTTACTTTATTAATACAAAATTTAAGTAGTACTTTAAAAAAGATTTTATAAGCATTATTTCTAATGTGTTAAATTATTTAATTATATTTAAAAGCCATTACACGTACATATTACTAGAACAAGGTAAATATTAATAATTTTTAATAATAGTTTGATATTGAATAGTTTATTCGAAAGTTAAAGATATAAAAATTTACGAAATTTATATATATATATATATATGCATATAATGTTATAAGCCATGGGATAATGAAAAAAGCATATTATTTTTAATTTTACAATGTTTTAGAAAAATATCACCTTAATAATTGGATTTCATAAAAAATATATGTCAATCTCGTCAATATATATAGTAACAAAGATAATAAAAATATATTATTTTAAAATAATTTATAATTCTATCTTTAAATTGTTTATGGATCAAAATTGGGATTCAATATTTAGAAATTATGGTACCTGTTTCATAGCTTTCGTCTGGGCAGCTGATCCTACACGGGATACGGAAAGACCAACATTGATGGCTGGTCGGATACCCTTGTAGAACAATTCTGTTTCCAAAAAGATTTGTCCATCGGTAATAGAAATTACATTGGTGGGAATGTAGGCGGACACATCACCAGCTTGAGTTTCAATGACAGGAAGAGCAGTAAGAGAACCACCGCCAAGAGATTCATTCATTTTTGCGGCACGTTCTAATAAACGTGAATGAAGATAGAATACATCACCGGGGTAGGCCTCACGACCCGGTGGTCGCCTCAAAAGTAAGGACATCTGTCGGTAAGCTACGGCTTGTTTCGATAAATCGTCGTAAATAATGAGAGCGTGTTTGCCATTATCCCTAAAAATTGCGTGAATAAAAGAAATTAATCGCATTTATAATTAAAGTGTAAATAAATTACGATATGTTTATTATAAATAATGTACAAGGAATACAAATGAATTAATTATTTTTTCAACAAACGAAGAATTGTTTTTTTTCTATTTTTGTTTTTAAAATTCTAATTTAATCAAGTTACATATTATTTTATCTATAGAAAGATTAAATTCATAATTATTCTTGCTTGCAAAGACAAACCTGAAAAATTCTCCCATGGCACATCCAGAGTAGGGTGCGAGATATTGAAGAGGGGCAGCATCAGATGCAGTAGCTGAGACAATAATAGAGTACCCAATAGCACCACTGTCTGTAAGACGCTTTACAATTTGAGCAACAGTGGATCTTTTCTGACCAACAGCTACATAAATGCAGTAAAGTTTCTTTTTTTCTTCTGAAGCACTGTTGAAACGTTTCTGGTTAATAATAGTATCAATAGCTAAAGCAGTTTTTCCAGTCTGTCTGTCACCAATGATCAACTCACGTTGTCCACGACCAATAGGTACAAGTGAATCCACAGCTTTAATACCAGTTTGCATAGGTTCTCTTACAGATACTCTAAAAATAAATTATTTTATGTTTTTTCTCTACTAAATTTACTGATTTAAATATTAATAATTACTTGTAATCATTTTTAATTAATAATATAATAAAGTTCTTAAAACTAACTATCTACAAAACTTGCAATGTGTATTATTTAATATATTAAAATGTAACAACAATTGTTGACTTTTTTAATTTGTAATTTTTTTATTATATAATTAACGTTCGATAAAAATTATGTAAACATAGAACAAAAACCAAACAAAATTAAATATAAAAATTATTTAAGAAATTTTAATAAAAAGAGATATATATTAATTATATTTATTTAAAACATAAAAATAATATATGCAGAAAAAAATAGATGTGTATACTATACCTAGGAATAATACCAGGAGCTTTTGTACCAATACGGAACCTAAGTTTATTATTAAGGGGACCTTTGCCATCAATAGGGTTACCTAAGGCATCGACAACACGACCCAAGAGCTCTTCACCAACGGGAACATCAACAATAGCACCAGTACGTTTAACTATATCACCTTCTTTGATATGTCTATCGTTACCAAAGACGACAATACCAACATTGTCAGGCTCTAAATTCAAAGCCATCCCTTTCAATCCGGAACTAAATTCCACCATCTCATCGGCTTGAATATTTTTAAGACCATAAACACGAGCAATACCATCTCCAATACTTAGCACACGACCCGTTTCTTCAAGATTGGTCTATATTAAATAAAGTTTAAAATTATATATTTATTTATATTTTTTATTTCAAGAAATAAAAAAAAATATATTAATTGAATAAATTAAAAATTTCTTTGGTATTTGTTATGAACAAATTTAATCTTCTGATTGAATGTTATGTAACACATCAATTATAATTAAAATATTTTTATATCATTTTGTACATCTACAAATAATTCTATATATGCAATAAATAACACTAGCATAGCTTTTAAAAGAATATTTACAAAATTTATATTAAAACATCAATTACTGAATAATTCAATTTTGTAATAATATGTCTACATTTTATTATTTCATATCAATTAAAATAAATATTTTCTTAATTGTAAGAAATAAAAAAATAAAATATGTATTCTTATATTTCGTTAAAAATTGGAGCATACTTCATGAACTCATATTTTAATTTATAATTTATAGAAAAAAAATTTTGCACAAAATGTTTAGCACTTATTTTTTTTCAAAATTTATAATTCATGTACTAATAATTTTACTCAAAATGTATAATACAATATAATTCCTACTGTATCTTACCTTGCTAGAAGTACCCAAAATACGTTCCTCAAGAATGGAGGATATCTCAGCAGATCTACGGCTACAAGATACATGGTATTTTCTTGAAGCTACCACAGCAGGCCAGCTTACCTATTATAAAATGACATAAGCCTTCAATGAAATTTATCAACCCATTATTTTTCTTTACAATACTCATTATATAAGTTTCAAGATCTATGACCCATTTTCTTTGAGTTTACATAATCCATTAAAATAGTTATTAATAACTTATTTAGAATGTTGAAAATTTTTTCATTTAAAAATAATTCTTTCAAAAACACTGTTTAATGAACTTGGTATCATTATAGAGATAATACGAGTGGGAAAAATATGGCTTCTACACTCTCACACTAGTTTCGTTAAAAAATCAACATATCTCTGTAGCTGAATTTCTTTTATACGAATATATTTATTAATATAAAATAATTTTTACCTGGGTAGTTGGTAATTGCTTCGCTACCGAAGCAGCAAGACGTACAGTAAGAAATGACATGATTATGGTCTTATTAACAAATATGCACGCCCGCTAGTACGGACAGTATCGAGGAATGAAGAGCGGTTGAGTAGCAGAAGATCAAGAGAACCGCTGCTGGGCTAATACCCTTTTTACGCTGTCCTCCTCCTTCCCACGGAAAACTTGATTCGTCATCTTTCTTTCTCTCGGATGAAGATACGAAAATTCGGATGCGCACGTTCATGGCGCAGTTCAGGAAGTACTAGCCGGCTAAACTTCATACTACCATTGATCTCGCCCAAATTTTATGTGCGAGGTTATACGGATCATATTACTTCCGGTTTCTTTATTCTACGCCCTAGAACTTTAAACAAGTAAACATGATTTATTTGTTTTTATAAATTTCGGAATGATATTATGCATTGATTAATTTAAAAAATAATTTGCAGATGTTATTTTGTAGATTACATTTAAGGTTATGATCTACGTAGTATTTCATGAAAATACCAAAGAAAAAGCGACTGATTTAAAATTTCTAAAACTTCAGCTTTAAATGTTTCCACTGATATTTTCATAATTTTTTTTTCTTTATTTCAGAACTAAAATGTTTATACTTTTTTTTAAGAATACTTTTCTGATCATTAAATGATGTTGATGTCAATTTTACGGAAACTAATGTCATAATAAACAGACGACAATTAGACATAATTGAAAAAGTGAGGAGCTAGGATTCAATACTGTACACAAATTATTATTATGTAAGTAACTTTTGAAAAAAATGCATTAAAAAATATTATAATATATCAAAATGTATTTTTCACTCTAAATATTAATCAATCTAAATCTATGTCATTACCACTCTCGTTTTACTCACAAAACTCTTGAATAATTTATAACATATGAAATTCATAAATACGTAAATGAAGAAGATATTAGAAGAATTGATTACAATTAAAAAGATTATTAAAAACAAATATGATACTAACACAATAAAAGATAGTCCTAACTTAAAAATTTAAGAATATCACATTTTACAAAACTGAAAAATACCCTTCGCGCGAATGCAAATTCTACTGCTCGTAATGATCGAAAAAAAAGGCAAATAAAAAAAAATAAAAAAAAAACACTTTCCGAACTCTCCGAAGTTGCGAAAATAAAAAGCGCCTTCAAAATAAAGAAAATGTAGTTTAATACAGATTATTATGAATACATACATATGTTATGTGTTTCGAACACGCGTAAAAATAAAAAAAGCAAGTTCTACTATCAAAATTAATAAATCAAAGCTTATCGTAAATTTTTGCGAAAACTTGGAATAATAAATGTTATGAATATGGAATAAATAAGATTTATGAACATTTGATAATTGTTTTATGCGAGAGACATTTATATATTCCCACTTTTGCGATTATTATTGCAATAAACTATAATAGTAAGATTAAATTAAATTTGATATTGTCGAAATGTGAACAAAATGGTTTAATAAGAAATAATTGTTTGACTTATAAACTTTATGTTTCCAGACATTGATGATGGTGAGTATCTTATATAATCTTTCCTTAATGTAATAAGACTGCTTAGAGATAATTTATTCCAGATATTTATCCCTTATTATTAATTATCCTTCAGGTTTATCTCTCTAGTGATTTGCATTCAATTATTACATGAGCATTACTTTTATTTGTTCATTCATTACTTTACTGCAATTTACTTGATGAAGGAAAAAAGAAAATACATTGACCACAATATTAACAACAAAAAATGGTTACAAAAACATTTATTCCTCTAACAATCCAAAATTACATATTGAAAATCATAAATGTGCTACATAACGTAAATAAAATTTTTTAACATAAATTTAATACAGTGAAATCAACAGTCGCATTAAATAAGTTTTAAATTTAATAGATCATGTAATAAATAATAATAACAATAATAATAATAAGAATAATGAAAAGTCACTTATGACTAGTATCATTTACATGATTGCGCTTATCATTGTACAATGAGTTTTTTAACAAATATTTTAAATGCATAAAATCTCTAATATTTATATATGAAAACTATCAGATTTATTTACAGCATTTGTCAAAAGGAATAATGATGTATATCTTCCAAGGCCTAAGAAAAAGAAGTAAAATTATATTTCCGAAATACAAGATCCAAAACGAAATCCGTGCTTCAAAATAAATTATAATTCAATTATATTCTAACTATAGTCTTAATAATGTTTAAAAAAATATCTTTATTTGATCCTTGCACAAGAAATATCTTAAAATTATATCATACATTTTAATGTATCATTTTATTATTACTTTATTTTAAATAAACATTACTCACATAAACGTATTTATTTTACAATGAAGAAAATGTATTGTAGTTTTTAATTTACTGTATTTATAATTGACACTCCCTATATTTCAAAATACAGAGATAAACCTTATAATTAATTCTTTATTGAATAAAATATATCTGCAGATTTTGTATTTTTTAAAAATTTATTGAAAAATAAATTTGAATATAGAGCCTATATGAAATACGTATAATAAAAAAAGAAATTATTAAGTTATAAATTTTTGTTTGATATAACAATGTTTAATTAATTTTAAGAATAAAAAAATGTATGAATTTATTAATTAGTTTTAAAATAACAATTAATAGAATGAAAATAATGTTAAAAATGCACAGGTTATTTATTGTGCGCATGCTTCACAAATTACGATTTTATAAAACTAAAGATGCTAATGAATTTCTAATCGAAAAAAATATTTCATGAATGGTTTTGATCTCATTAATTTTTTAAAAATGAAAAAAACAAATGAAAAAATTGTGAGCAATTCCGTGACTGATTCATTACAAAATAAAAATTTGAAATATTTACTAATATAATATATTTAACAAATTTGTATATAATATATATATACAATTGTTATATTTTATTAAAAATAAAAACTAAATTAGATGGACAAATTATTTTAACCATTAAATATCTTAATATTACGTAGAAGTTGGATCTTCGTGAGACTATGTGATAAGACTGAATTGTTTTTATGTGTCAAATCCCCAGTAAAAAAAGATTTGAGTTCCAAGATGGCAGATGTAATAGTTCTTATGTATAGTGTTTAATAATCATCCCCACGTTTATGTTTTTGTAAATTCTATATACAAATTAAAATGAATATAATATCATCATTTATGTAACTACTTTTTAAATAAAAACAAAATGCCAAAAATAGTTTGTCGACATTGTAATGCGCAACACCGGTGGTTGCACTTTGTTGTTATTGCTACTTATTAATTATTTAATTTAAAAGCGATAATACAGGAAAACCTAAGGTGATTTATTATAGGACAAAGTTTTAAGTGCAGATGATGTAACATCATAAATTTTACAATTGATTTTTGGAACATTATCTAAGGCTTAATAAAATTAATAGGTGATTACATTTTTAAGTTTATTTAATCACTAGTGTGTATAATTATTTCGGTAAATAATGTGTGTTTTTTTTTATTTTATCTATGTTTGTAAATTAGAAGTCTTACAATAATTTATTCTTATGATTAAAAATATATTTATAATAAAAATACTTTTAATTATTAAAAATAATTTGTTTTACAATATAAATATCATTTGCTAAAAGGAATTACTTAAGTAAACAAATTTATATATTTTTTTTAAACATTTAAAAAATATAATATATATATAGAGTGTAATAAAAATATTTTCATTAGACTATAATAGTAATAATCACATTTGAAATTATAAATTAAATTAATATATATATATTATATTTTTTTTTAATCATAAATAAATAAATACGAATAACTTAAATCATGTATTTTTTTATTAAAAATAGTTTATAATGTCAATATCATTTCATTATTTCAATTTGCTATTGTACATATTAATCAAAAAATAATTTTTATTTATGACATTATAAAACAATATTTATTCTGTTAAAATAATTAAATTTGTATGAATATAATTTTTATAGAAAAAATGGATCCTGCCACAGAATTAGAACAAGTTGAAAAACTAGCAAAGGAAGCAGAATCTCTTAAAATTCGTTTAGAAGATGAAAGAAGAAAATTAAACGATGTTACTCGTAAGTAATAGTAATTACAGATATATTTACTATATTAATTATGTTATAACTTATATATAATATTTTTTATAAAACATTAATATTACAATTTTAGTATATTGATTTATTTGAGTATTAAGTGAATAAGTTTCAATATTATCAATTCTTTTACAGTTGCTGTCGTTGCTGAAAAACTTGAATCTATTGGTTGCATAAATGTAAAACATCGACGAGTTTTAAAAGGGCATCAAGCAAAAGTATTGTGTTCAGATTGGTCACCAGATAAACGTCACATTGTTTCCTCTTCTCAGGTATTATAAAGAAAATGATTTATAATTATTTTAAAAGGAAAATTTAATATTAATAATGAAATTGTATGTAATATTTTATGATTATTTTTTATCATGGCATTAATAAATAATAACAGTTGATTACATCTTTGTTTATTTAGTGGAATCAAACTAAGTAAGCCTTGTTTCAACATACTTAAATTTAAATTATTAAATATTTCATAAAAATTTTGTTGAATGCAACATTCAATTTGACTGTAAAAAAATTAATAAATAATTAATTACTAATTCATACACTATCAGCTATATTTTATATACATGTATATTTGTTTTTTTATAGGATGGTAAAATGATAATATGGGATGCTTTTACAACAAATAAAGAACATGCTGTAACTATGCCAACAACATGGGTCATCGCCTGTGCATATGCACCTAGTGGACAACTTGTTGCCTGTGGGTAGGTTACTCAAAATTATAAATATATTTATAAACTTAATTTGTAAGTCTTATCTGTTCAATACTTAATTTGATTTTTATTTCCAGTTAATAAATAGTAATCCAATTTTTAAATTAATAGTTCTTTATTTTCATTTCAAAATTTATTTAAAATATTTTTAATTTATGTGAAAACATATATACATTCATGTAAATCTAAATTTAATTTAAAAATGTATTGATGTTATTATTTGTTTATTTTTATTTTATTATTTTATTTTTGTGCATTTTATCTTTTTATTATAGTAATTTAATTCTTTAAATCTAAACACTTATTTATTTCTACTATTGCAAGAAATACTATAAAACATTGTTTCAAAAAGATTCATAACATAATCTAGTAGAAATATAAAATAAAGATGGAAATATGCTTAAAGATATTAATTTTATTGAAAAAAAAATTTTTCTGAAGCATAAATAATTTTAAATGTTTAACTTGCAGAGGTTTGGATAACAAAGTAACTGTTTATCCTTTGAGTTTGGAAGACGATGTTTCATCAAAAAAGAAAACAGTGGGCACACACACATCTTACATGTCTTGCTGTGTATTTCCAAACAGCGATCAACAAGTACTCACAGGTAGTGGCGATAGTACATGCGCTTTATGGGATGTAGAAAGCGGTCAACTACTGCAAAATTTCCATGGACATTCAGACAGTGTCATGTCTATAGATCTGGCGCCTAGCGAAACGGGCAATACATTTGTTTCAGGCAGCTGCGATAAATTAGTATTTATATGGGATATGAGAAGTGGTCAATGTGTTCAAAGTTTTGAAGGCCATGAATCGGACGTCAATTCGGTAAATTTTATTTTCATAGAATTAAAATACTATTTAATTCCATATGTATATATATATTAACAATTTATATACACATACATTGAACAGGTACAAAATTGAATAAGTAAAATTATAATAAAGTAAACAACTGATTCATTGGAAACTTTTTTTTTTCAGTAATTAGTGAATAAAAACAATAATTTTGCTTGAATAACGTACAATAATAAATTTTTCCTTATTTAATTAGAATCATATACAATAAAAATATGAATTAAAAACATTCGTTTCAAATAAATAAATACTATACATTTTTTGTATGTTACATTTTACCACATAATTAGATGAATTTTAAAAATAAAATTTTAATGTATTAAAGGTATTCGTAAATTACGTTTACATTCATTTTATCAATATTTTTATATTATATTTTAAAATGTAAAAAAAGGTTCGATTCCATCCAAGTGGTGACGCAGTAGTCACAGGATCAGATGACGCGACTTGCCGTCTCTTCGATTTGCGTGCCGATAAGGAAATCGCTGTCTACACCAAAGAAAGTATAATCTTTGGTGCGAACGCGGTTGATCTTTCTGTAAGTGGACGACTATTATTTGCTGGCTACAACGATTACACTGTCAACGTTTGGGATACGCTAAAATGCCAGCGTGTGGCCCTTCTTTATGGCCATGAAAATCGTGTCTCGTGTCTTCGCGTTTCACCGGACGGTACAGCGTTATCTACAGGTAGTTGGGACACAACGTTACGCGTTTGGGCTTAAATGAAAGTTTTTCTTGAACGTACAAAACGTTTATTTTCTGATTTATCAATTTAAAAGATCTTTTTATGAATATATACACATTTATGTTCAATTAGTCAAGAAAGTACTAGTCACGAATTCTATTAGTTTCTATATCTATTTATTAATGTTACACATTATTACAAAATCATTATAAAATTTAACTTCAATCAGATTTAAAAAATTCTTATTAACTTAATTGTTGACATATTAATGTCAAAATAAATTATTACCATTTTGTTGTATTAAAGTTGTTTACTACAATGTCTTCTTCATATCTGATTGGAGTTAGTCCTAGAATCAAAAAATATTTGAAAAAATAACAAAAATTTTCATATATATTTAAATTAATAAAGTATTAGAACAATATATTGTGATTAATATTAAGAATAAATCTAATATTCTATAAGAATGTTAAAATTGATTATTAATATATTTGTATTATATTTTGTTATATTTATTTTTGCTTGTACAATATAGAAAAAAGTACATAGAAATTTAAAAAATAGTAAAATGAATGTTAATGAATGTTTAAATTAACATAAACTAGGGAAAATGTTTTTAATTAAGTAATAGTATGCGACGCTTTTATTATGAGTATTTATTTTTGTATAATTATATTTTCTAGAATCTGAAACTTCAGTTTATAGGTATTTTATTAATGGCATACACAAATTTTTTTTTTTTTTTCAATATAAATTAATAAATTTGAACGATTTAATTCTGTTTTTTTTACCAACAATTCAATTTTTAAACATTATGGTATATTTCATTATAAAATTATAAATTCAAAAATTTTCTATACATGCAAACTAATAAACAAATTAAAAAGTGTAATACTATACATAATTTGAAAAAGTAAATACATTTATTTTTAGACAAAGTTCAAATTTATTATTAACCTTTATGTTATTTAAAGTCTTTTACATAATCCTATTTTTATATCAAATTTGAATGCAGTTGTAAGAAATAATTCATTCTGAATATTCTATTTATGAAAGAAATTATTCATAGTAAATTTTATTTTTAATTTAATTAATGTATTGATCCCTTTTTAAGTTGATTCTTATTAAAATATTGAATACATTTATCAATGTTTAAAAGTAATAAAGACTTTTATTAATTATTTAAACATTTTATGTAATAAATCTAAAAAAATATAAATTTTTATATAAATTAATAATTGAATAGTATCTATATTGATCATTTCTATACCAATAATAATTTACTTAGTATATTTGAATAATTTGTTATATTGTAGAAATTATAATTTATATATGTATACAAATATAGGGGTGTGTATACAATGTATATGCTCCCCCCATACGCACAATCAAACATCCATGGATATATATATAAATAATTGAATAAATGAAATACAAGCAAGGTGTGTATAAATGAATAACTTTTTGTATATATATTTAGTTTACATCATTTTTTGTGTTTAAGGTACTTAATAGCCTACAATGAAATAAATTTTTCATTTGTTATTTTTTTTTAATATTTTCGTTATAGATTGAAAAATTACTAATTGTAACAAATAAAATTTTTTGATCAAATAGAATAAAATAAAAAATGAGATATCAAAAAATATTTTATAAAATTTTAATACAAAAATTAATAGAAAATAAATGCTTATTTATATTAAAAAATCTTCGTAGTTTATACAGATGATATTTATAGTATATTTTAAAAATATTCCTTTAATACTTGCTTAGATTTAATAATTTAAATTATAAGAGAATATTAGGAACTTATATATTTAATAACTTAAGACTTAACAAAAAAAAAAACTTATAATCATTTGAAAGTAAAACAATATAATAATTTTGTAAACAAAATAATAAAATATTTAATATTCGTAGGTTTCCAAAAATTTGACATTCATTTTATTACAATCTTATTTAATATTTTTTTATTATTCTTAATTTCTATTAGAAATTTAAAATAAAATTTATAAAAAAGTTTATTATTGTTAAAGATAATATTATTTTTTTTCCTATTATTTAATAATAATTAAATATATATTTAATAAAAACCAGTTGTTTTAAAATTTTTCCGCACGAATTTTAAAATATGAACTAGCTTTTAATTGTAATGCTATAGACACACAAAGAATTTTTAAAATGTTTTATATAAAATTACTGCCAAAAATATTTTAAAAATCAATAAAATATAACTAAAATACCTCAGTTAATTATATACTTTTTTCATTATGAGAAGTATTTATTTTCATAAAAATGACTAATATCAAATAAATATTTATAAATTATTATTTCTAAAATTATTTTTAAAAATAATAATTCAATGTTGTGTTCATGTGAAGCATAATTCAATAATTTACAAAATTTTTATTTCATATAGTTAAGTTTAAGATATGCTATCATTAGATTTACATATAAAATAATTAACGAGAATATAATTAAAATTGTATTTCTATGTTTATATTTGGTTTCAATTAAAAAACAAACTATTTCCGAAAAAATATTTGAAAATCAAATAAAAAAAAAATTAATGAAATCAATAGTTCTGAATCTGATATGAGAAATATCAACTAAAATTTATTAATATTACATATATCTAAATACTTATCATGGGTTAGTTTTGGTTAAACAACAGTTTTTTTAAAAATTATATTAAATATTAAAAAAAAATATATGTATGTTGAATTACAAAGTTATTAAAAACTTATAATTAATTAACGTAAATTAATAAAATCATCTGCATTTAAAAATACAGTGATTGTTTGTATTAGGATTACTTAAAATAAAAATTGTTTGCTAAAAATTTTTATAAAAACTTTTATAGTCAATTTAATATATTACTTTTTTATTATAACGATTGATTAATGCAATGATTGATCAAAAGATAATCGAATTACTTTTCAAATTTACATTAATGTAGAACTTTTTTTATCTGTTTCTATCTATGGTTCAATATTTAATTTTTTTTTTTATTCTTGAATAAATATTATATAATCATTACATAAATTATTATTTTAAAACAAAGTATGTTGGTTAATTTTTTTTTTTTTTTTTTTTTTTTTTTTTAATATTTACTGTATTTAACATTTGTATTAGTTTATGTATACAATTATAATAATTAAATATCTTATAATCAAATGGATCAATAGTTCATTCAAGGATATAGAATCATCTTAATACATAAAATAGTTTTCATAGATTATTAAAAACTATATTTTGAATCTGTATGTATTTGTTAGAATATAGGTTTTTGCAGATATTTATACTTTTATTATTTATTTGATAAGCTTAGTAACATAAGTAAATTTTTTAATAAATGAATTAAAATATTTTTCATATTCAAAATAAACCATTTAAAATACTGATTAAATAAGTAGATGCAAATAAATTAATATATTATGCGTAGATTTTATGTAAACAAATATTTATAATATTAACAAAATGTTATTATATATTTTCTTAGCTTTTTGAATGAGAAAATTATAATGATTTTATAGATATAAAAGTTCAATTATACGAATTTTTATATCTATTCCATAAAGTACAATGTTTATTATTTTTAAATAAATACAATGCGAATCAATAATCGAACTTAAAAAAACCTTCAAAAATAATATTATACAATGTATTATTTATATGTAATTTTGTTAGTATAAATCACATGAAAATGTACTACAAAAATATAATTAAATATAAAAAAGATAATTGCACAAACATTAAGCGTAAAAATGAAAATTTGTTACGTGCGAATGGTTATATGAAGTAAATAAAAAAAAATAGTTAATGCCAATTTATTAAATGATGTATGGTATTTTATGAATATGGTGAGAGTCGATATGTTTACAGTAACAATTTTTGTATCTAAAATTTAAAATTTGATGTTAGAATATTGATTGATATAATTCTACTTTTATCATTAATAATGGTTTAAAAAATTAGAATATCTTATGAACATTAGATGAAAAAAAAATTTCTATAAATATTTAATATCAAATATTTTCATTGTAGATGCAATATAAGTTGCCAAACTAAAATTGCATACAGAGAAAAAAAATAAATTTTTTTTTAATTATTTAATATTGAATAAAAAATATAAAACATTTAATAAAATAGAAAGCAAATATACACGCAAAAAATAAAATAATAATAATCTAAAATTCACAAAAAAAAATAATATACGAATCTGTAGATTGTGTTTAAGCTAATTTCTAATTTATAGATCGTTTAAACAATAGAAATATAAATATATCTATTATTGATTGTTTAAATTAATTAAACAGATTAAATAATTAGTTTCGATATTTAATAAATGCATTAAGTTACAAATTGTTTTAGTTAGAAGACATAAATTTATTTTTTGTATGTACCTAAAATTCAAAAATGAAATTAATGCAAACATAAATGCTTGATATTTGATTCAATTTTTTATTTTAATGTATTATTTTATAAAGAGCTTTATGATAAAATATTATGTTACAGGTAAAAATTTCTACCATAATTAATGATAAAAAAACCTTTTTAAATAGCTCAGAGTTAATAAAATTATTAAATATAAAATTAAAAAATGATAATGTGTATCTTTATTATTTTTTACCCATACACAATTCCTATGCATAATTGATTAATATTTATTTAATTAATTATAGTTACTAATTCCAAATTATTATTTCTAAATTATAATTGAATTTTCTGTTGTAACAATAAGTTTTTATAATTATAATTTCTAATATTATACAGTAAAATTATACAAACAACAAAATAAATTCAATAAACTTCATGTTTAACTTACGTTTTCTATTTAAACATGTTCAATTAGAAGCTTAAATGTGTATTTATATAATATTGTAAAAATTTCTTAGATATATTATCTTTATATGTATAAATTGATAAACTATGCATTACAAAAATATTAAGTTTTTATAATTATTTAAATACCTTATGTTTAAAAGCAATAAAAAGTACTTCTAAATATTTAGTTTTATTAATATATGATGTAAAAGACCAATAAAAAATTAAAATTAAATTTTTTTTATAGGCTATTAATTTATGAAACACAATTTTAGATTTTTTTATATAATATGAATTTATTAAAAATATAATTTTATATAAAATGGAAATTTTTAATTCTCACTATTATCATTTTATAAAAAACGTTTGTCATGAAAAAGTTTATTCCAAACTTTTTATCCAATTGAAATATACAATATTAAATTTAAAGTCACAAAAAAAAATTTTTTTTATGTGAAAATAGTAAACATTAAATATTTCATTTTTAATGTGAATTATAAAAATATTTATCTTTATAACATTAATTATCAATCGAAATTAACTTTATGTATAAGAGCAGACACTTTGTGATCTAATCTTTTACAGCCAGCTGTAGAATACAAATTATGAGGAGGAGGTCCATAAGTTACATGTGATAAAGCTCTTTGAATCATATCTTCTGAAGGATCAGAAATTCCCCAATGTTCAAATACATCATGAAGGCATTCAATAACCTGTTTTTCTTCCATTGGAAGAAAAGGAACATGATGATCAATAAGTTTTGATTCTATAGTATCACTTTTATATAAACCTCCATGTTCATTGAAAGCACCAATGGCAATTAAAGATTCAAAATCTTGAATAGTTGTGTTTTCACGACTTCTACCATTTTCCCACAAATACAACATACGTTTAACAATTTGACTACTTCCTGTGTTTGATAAAAATATAAAAATAGATTTATTTTTTTCTTTTTCGTTCCAGCTTGTATAATCTAGAAAAGGTACTAATATATCTAAAATTCCAGCTGGCATTTTATCTACTTCATCAAAAACAAACATGGATCTTTCGCAATTGCTTATCTCTCGTTTAACCTTGTCCTTAAGAGTATTCTATTACATTAAAACAAAAGAAAAAATGCATTATGAGTATGGATCTTTTTAAGGAATGTATAAATTATTCAAATTTATCATTTAGTTATTGATATATATGTATATATATATAAATGAAATTATTTTAACCAAACTTATTTATTGTATTTATAATTTATTCTACCTTATAAATATCAGGTGTATCTGATGGAAAATCACTGCGTCCATTAAAAAAATGATAATATTTACTTTTTTCTCCAAATTTGTACAGTGCATTAGCAATCATCGTAACAACATAGTTTTTTCCACTTCCTGGTAAACCATGAAAACTTAAAACTAATGGCTTTTTTGGATTTGAATGGTAAACATGACTATGAATAGCACTATAAATAATGTCAGCTGCAATTTGTTGCCCATATAATTTATTTTCAAAATTAAATTTTAAATCTGCAAAAATTTTTGATATTTATTTTTATAAATAAAAATAATTATTAATAAAATACAATGAGTATTAATTAATACATGAAAAAAACTATAATTTCCTCTGGGAAATAAAACATGGATTTTCAAAATAATGCAAAAAAATGATTAAATTTATATAATTAAGTTTGATTCTTATTATTCAACATAAAATACTCACTATGAGTATTTCTAGGTATATAATCTGGATCACAACATTCTTGAAATTTACAACGCAAAGAATAAACAGCCGCTGTAGCTATACCAGCAAATAATCCTTCTAGTACAATTGTTGATCCTAATTCAATAAAAGTTATTAACACTATAAAAAAGGTAAGTAAATTATTATATCTCATTTTTCAAAACTTCAAAAGTTGTTAACTTTAAAATACTTTTCTTTTTTTTAAATTTTACTTAATCTAATATTAATAGTAAAATTTTGCACAACTTCATTAAACAGTGCCGGTAAAATATTAATTTGCTAATTTGCAAATTCTGAATTTGCGCGTACATATGTGTGTTCGGAGTGTTTTAGTGTTTGTATATTATGTTACTGATCGAACTTTAAAACGATTCGTATGAATGTAATCATCCAGATAATGTGTCGCGGGGCGACACATTCGTCAGCCTAACGCCAAGGAAAACACACAAAACTAAAATTAACGATACCAGGTCTTGGCTTATAAATACAAGCGATATTCTGTGCAAAATTAATAGAGACCGGCAACAGAGAGTGAATCTTTAGATTAAAGATCAAAGAAATGCAAACAAATATGGCTGAGTTGCATACATAACACGTACTGTAAAAAACAAGAGCCTATACCCACTCTTAATAATTCTTAAATATTTTGACAATTAAACTTACTTATATTTCTTATATTTTCATCTACATTAAAAAAGTAACTTTAAGTTTATTAGAAGAAAAATTTAAAGAAATTTAATAAATATAATTACAATGAATATCCCTTTTTGTAAGCCGTACCTGGTACATTAATACACGTGATTATGTATCGTTCTTCGAACACATGTACTCAATATAAAAAGGTTTTTTATGATACAAAATCACTTTCTTATTTTTATATAATTATAAGAAAAAATGTTTTAAATTATAGACATTACTAAGCAGAGGATTCGACACAAAATAAATAAATAAATAAATAAATAGGTAAAAGCATTTATTGCAGTATGTATATTTTATTTTTACAAGATAATATATTTATACATAAAATTATAGAGGAAAGTTTTTGTTTAAAATAAATCGCTTGCAATAAAACATTATGTGATAAATCTTAGAACCAATAATCTAGGTTTACAGTACTGTATAACTAATAATCCACAAATTGTTTAAAAAATTACATTATGATATGCATTATATTATAAATGTAGATACTATAAGCATTTAGGGCCACATAACAGAAACAAAATAATATTCTTTTTATTTGTAATCTGAATTTGTCTAATTATTTTCTGTGAATATTCGAATCTTTGTATTATTTTTTTTATCAATTGGAATGTTATCAATTATTTCTATCGTAAGTAAAACATTATTTTTTTTTAATTTACCACTCGTTAAATAAATTTTTGTAAAATGACTCAATAAATTCGTTTCATTTTTATTTCTTTTTATTTTTTATTATGATGAAATAGATTTATTCATTTAAATAGTACCGGTATATCATTTTTATTAGCCTGATAAACTGAATTGAAATCATAAATTAAACAATCGAAACTTATTTAATGAGTTTTGGCTTTCTTAAAATAATAACTAAAAATGTTACTACATTATTTTTCATTGAAAAACTTTATCGCATAGACTTATTGTGCACTATCTGCAGGGTTACAATACAATTTTTTATACATAAATTAAGTCCTAAACTTTAATTTCAACTTAAGTTATATTTTATTTTATTATGTGAGCTATTCATGTGAATATTTTTTGTTCGGTATTTTAAAAAATGATTAATTTTTTTTGTAAATATCTTTATTGATTAACAATTTTTTATTTTCATATTTTATTGTTGTTAAAGAAACAAAATTTCTTTCTTTAAAAATAATTCAAGAGTTATAATATACTTACACATATATCTTGTAATATTGTTAGAGATATTCAAAATTATCTCAACAAATTCTTTTCTAGGCACTTTATACCAAGTGATTCATTAAAGTATATTATTTCAAGTGCCATCTATATTTGATTCAGACAATGCATAACGCAACTGTTTATCTGATTCATTTTTTTATATCAGAGATGAATATCTTTGATTGTGTTGTACCCCGGAGCAGAATTTTAAGTATTGAGTAGATTTAAATTCTTAAAGGGAATACTCATGAAATTCATGAAAGCGATCACATTAATTAATTTTACTACGAAGTCAGCCTTTAAAAATCTAAAATTTAGAAAAACATAAATCATTCCAACGATTTAGTTTGTGTTGAATTCTGACTGTGCAATTTATTTGTATTTTATAGTTTCAAGAAATACAATAACAATTAAAATATAATATCTCATATTACTCAATCAATAAACGCAATCAATAATAAAAAATGCCGCAATACGCAAGTAAGTAAATATTGTAATATAATTTTTTTCTAACCTCGATAAAATTTTTGTAAACGAATTTCATGTAGTCTATATTTTGATATATTTAATGTAGTACTGTGTGTTATGATCTTTTGTTATCAAAATTTTGTTTTCTATTTTCTTAAAGTCAAAGTGAAATGGGGTAAAGAAGTTTTTTCCAATATTGAAGTTAACACTGATGAAGAATTAATGCTGTTCAAAGCGCAGCTCTTTGCATTAACCGGAGTACAACCAGAGAGACAAAAAATCATGTTAAAAGGCATGACTTTAAAAGATAGTGATTGGGGGAACATTAAATTAAGAGATGTAGGTATTTTATTTATGAGACTTTTTACTTTATTAATATTATTTTTATTAATATTCATGATTTTAATTCATTGTTAGGTATTTAATTTTGATAAACTATAAATTTAAAAAATAAATTTAGATTACTTTGATATTTTTAAAATAATAAATTAATCATAATAAATTTAAATCATAAATTTAAACAAAATTGTAATATACACTGGAAGTAAATATAAAGTATATAAATTCAAAAAAATGTATTTTGAAGCCAAATTATTTTTAGGGTATTATGGTATTAATGATGGGATCTAAAGAAGAAGATTTACCCAATGAACCTACCGAAAAGCCAATATTCTTAGAAGATATGAGTGAATATGAACTGTCATCTGTATTAGACTTACCAGCAGGTTTAACAAATCTTGGAAATACATGTTATTTAAATGCCACTGTACAATGTTTGAAAACAGTACCTGAATTAAGAGATGCTCTTAAAACTTTTTCTGGTAGTCTTACTAACGATAGTTTACAGTTTGTGCCTTCACATAGCATAACAGCTGCATTAAGGGATTTATATGAAGGGATGGATAAAGGTTCTTCACTGCCACCAGTTGTTTTAGTTCAAATGATGCATTCTGCTTTTCCAAGATTTGCAGAAAAATCGAAAATGGGTGGTTTTCAACAACAAGATGCCAACGAATGCTGGACAGAACTTGTTAGAATGCTACAACAAAAATTACCAGCAAAGGTTACAATTTAAAAGAAATATATTCAATAAAAAATATATAATGTATAGCAATAAAATTAATTTGATTTTTTATTAACATCTTGATACAAATCATATTTTATATATTATTAAATTAAATTTTATTGTAATAAAATATATGACTAAAAATGTATTTTCAGTATTATTTAATAATATTATTCATAAAAAACTGCATTATTTTTGTATTATAATAGTTTTTTATTATTTTTGCAATAATTTTTTAATACATGATCAAAAATATATTTTATTGGCTAAATTATTAAATTTTATTTTTGTCATATATGTGCATGTACATTTATATTTTTTCAGATTACAGAAAGTAAAGCTGTTACTGAAGATACCAATGGTTATAAACCTCGGTCCTTAATTGAACAATATTTTGGTGGTACTTTTGATACTGAATTAAAATGCACTGAGTCCGAAGATGAATCATTAACTACAGGAAAAGAAGAATTTTTACAATTGAGTTGTTTTATTTCGACAGAAATTAAATATATGTTTGATGGACTTAAAAATAAAATGGAAGAACAAATTACAAAATTGTCTCCAACACTCGGAAGGGATGCTATTTATAAGAAAACGGTAAAAGGTTAATTTGAATAATTAATTGGATAAAATTAATTTACTGAATTATATTCAGATACATTTTTTAATTATTAATGAACATAAATAAAAAAGATGTAATTGTAAAATATATTAAAAATATATGAAATATTTTAAATTTTAGTCTAAGATTAGCAGATTACCAGCATACCTAACAATTCAATTTGTTCGTTTCTTCTTTAAAGAAAAAGAAGCGATAAATGCAAAAATTTTAAAAGATGTAAAATTTGCATTAAATTTTGATGCATTTGAATTATGTACAAGAGAATTACAACTTAAGTTAACTTCTATGCGAGAAAAGTTTCAAAAACTTGAAGAAGCTGAATTAGAATTTCGTAAAGAAAAGAAAGATAAAGTAGAATATAAAAAGAAGGAAACAAAACAAGAGCCATTTTGGTTTCCAGATGGTAGGTTTAGTTACACATTTTTATAATCTTATATGTCAATTTGAAAAAAATAAGGAGATAAACTTACCCTTATGATCGTTATCACTTTTCCACAAAGCAAAAAGTACATGTAGATTTAAATTAATATTATTATATTAATATTAATATAATTAATATTAACACTTTAGTATTAGTTTTTAACTCTAAATATATTTTAAAAAAACATATATAAAAAATTCTTGTAAAAATAAACAAAACATTTAATATAATTTTGTTTTTTTTAAATAAGAGTTAGATGGATTCATATATAAAATTAGATATTCATCTATAAAAATACTGAAAGGATAATAAAGATCTACAATTTATTTTGATATTTATTAATTTTTATATACAATTTTAATAATTACTTTGTAGATCTTGGATCAAACAATAGTGGGTACTATACTCTACAGGCAGTTTTAACCCATCAGGGGCGCACAAGTAGTAGTGGTCATTATGTAGCTTGGGTGCGTCAAAAGGGTGATACGTGGTTTAAGTGTGATGATGAGAATATTAGCATTGTTACAAGTGACGAAGTTCTTAAACTTAGCGGTGGTGGTGACTGGCATTGTGCTTACGTTCTTTTATATGGACCACGCATTTTGGAACTTTCGCCTCATGAGTCAGAAGTACCAGTGAACACTGATGAGTTAACTGAACCTACGTCTGTACATGACTAGTTTATAGTTCATAGCTGCTCTACATTAGCAGCCAATTTTGACTCAGGTATTCCAAGTTCTTGTGTTCTTCAACAATTAATATATCTGCACTTTTTGTGACAAATCATCATGGAAAGTCAATTGTCAATTTGAATGAGAAAATTTTAAATTTTCTTAAAAGTTGAGAAAATCTTATCTTCTAAAAATATTCTATTTAAGAAATTGATAAGGATCATTTTTTATCGATTATAACTAGGTAAATGCTTTTTTTGTTCAAATAAGAACATTTTTAAATCAATTGAGTATAATTACTTATTTGGTTAGAAAAGATCTTTTATAGTTAAATATATGAACTTTCTGTGAAAAATGTGTTACATTTATAAGAATATTAGATTTGAATCAAGAGCATTAATATATTCAAAAAAAGTTACTATTTTTACAAAATATAAACAATTGTATTTTACAGAAATTTATTCTAAACATTTATTTAAAAATTATTTTTATTAAGTTAAATGAATATTTCTTTTAATGTATTATAGCATTACTTTTTAATAAAAATGTTTCCTATTAATATGGTTCTTGTACTTACTAGTACCTTATTTTTACGAATCTTTATAAAAAAAATAAAAAAAATTAAGAACCATGACTACTTGCTTTATTTAGAACGTCATATCAACAAAGTAATAATGTTATATATGAAAGTAAATTTTTATGGCCTAAAGACTTACTCAATATTAATACATTTTATCAAATTAATAATAAATAATATTTGCGATTTAATATTAAATTTTTATTTTTATTTAATATTGGTAAACTTCACCTAACAAAAATGATTTTATTCTTTCATTAGATTAAGAAATTAATAATTGTTTAAGTTTTTATAATATTTTTGATATATTAGTAAAACAAATGAATTACTGTGAATAATTAAGACTGATAAATAAAATTAACAAATTATTTTTTCAATGTTTATACTTTATTTTTTTAATATTATAATACTTTAGAAATAAGAATTCTTTAATTTCAATTGAGATTGAATTACAAAATAATTTATAAAGAAAATTATTCGTGAATTGAATATTATGGTTGATTTGTTTATATATAAATTATTTTTTAAATTACTTATAATCATCTAGCTTTGTTGGGAGATTAATGAAGTTTTTTTTGCTTTTGTTGATATGAATAAAAATTCATCTTTGTTTATCAAATGTTAAATTTATATTTTTATTTATATAAAATTTATTAAAATATAATTTTTTAATATTTCAATAAAGTGTATATAAAAATATTATGCTTGAAAATTTTATTCAATTCCTAAATTTTACACTTCTTAAAGAAGTGAATTTTTTTATTTTACAGATAATATTTATGGAAAAAATATTGAATTTACTTGAGAAAATTCATGAATAAATATTTTATTTTTTAAAAATTTTATTGAAAATTATATATTCTTATTATTTTGTTTTTAATTTTAATGAAAAATTTTTTGTAATTTTCAGTAGTGTTTTATTTATTTATAAAAAAATTTTAAATATATAATATATTTTATCTGAAAGAATTATTGTCCTTATAATTATTTTAATAATTTTTTAAATTATAAATTAATTACGTTAATATATACTTAAACACCATTATACAATCTACGAACAATCATATCATAAATTTATTTATTTATTTATTAATTTATTTAGAAATTTTATTAAAAATTAAAACCGGAAATTTTTGTTTTTTAATTAAAAACTTGTATATTATACATATATATATATATATAATTTAAATTTATTATATTGAATACATTTGTTTAATAGTATTATGACAATGTCTTTCGCACATTAACTGATGGGTCATTCGTAGTGGGGCGACGCTTATTTAGTTACAATGAATTGTTCAAATATTTGAAAAAATATTTCACAGGATTCAATAAAATAATATTATATGAAATAGTTTGTTATATATAAAGTATGTAAAATTTCTATTTCGTACAATATGATACAATATGGAGATTGTCTTTTTTTTAAGATTTTGAATGCAATAAAATTATTGAAATGTTAAAAAAGTAATATATGACATTCATGATATGAATAAGATTTCATTGTAAACATACAATGTGTTAAGCGATTTGAATATACAATGAAACAGGTAATCAATTATTTTAATTTAAAAAAAAATGCGAGGGCTAAACAAAGTTGAAATGGGGAAAGCGATGACGTAACCGGTGAAGAAAAAAAATGTAAGTTTTTGAATGAAAATCTAAATAACAATAGATCTAACTAAAGCTGATTTTTTATATCTACATTTGTGGTATTGTGTGTATATAAATGCGCGCATATACATGTATACAAATCACTAAAAGCTTCTAACTCAACTCATACCATTGGAATTAATCAAAGAAATATACACAACCTTATCAATTTATTTGATACCATTGAAATTATTTATTCCAATGGCATGTATAATATCCTATTATACAAAACGTCATTTTATTTTGTTAATACAACCTACTTATTTAAACTATATTATATATTAGAGATCAAAATATATTATAATTGAAACCAAATTTATTTTTGTTATATCTTATGATAATACTAATCCTTAAACAACCAATACATAAAGAATAATCCGATATTATTAAATTCAATATTTATATTTACAATTAAAACACGTTTTCATTATATATAAATTTATTATAATAATGTGTTTTTTAACTTATAATAAATACAATGCGCGTCATTTTTATGTACTCACACTATATTTTACACGCTATATTTGTCATTTTCAATTAATTATCCTTGAATTATTGTATTTGTTAAAAATCATAATAAAAAATAAGGTTGCCTACTTTAAAATTATTTGTTAATAATATTTTTATTTATAAATTTATATAATTTATATTAAACCTTTGCATGCATTTTATTTTATTTTCAGATTTAAAAAGTTTTATCAATGAAAAATCTTTCTATATAAAATATGTCAATATGTCTTTAAAATATGTCTTTAAAAAAAATTTAATTTTTACAATATATTTACAATATAAAATATATCAAAAGATTTAATAACTCAGGGTAACGCTCATTGTAAGCTTATCTTTAAATATATACTCCCAGTAATAGAGTATTTTTTGATCAGCAAAATAAGTATATGAAAAATCATAAAGAAATCTACTATTTTTAAAAATTCAACTCAAAAAATTAATCAACTCATTTTTAATAAACACTGTTTATCGAAAAATGCATTTTTTTTTAACTTTTTTTGTTATAAAATGACCTAGGCATTGGCCATGCCTTTGAGTAGGTGTGATAACCATTACAGTTTTTTCTCCAGTTGTATCTATATAACTGAACCTATTTATCAAGTAGTTATTTATGTATCTAATAATTTTGAGTTTGATTTTTCTAAGAAGGTTGACATCGAGAAGCGACATCCCCTTGGTATCTTATCTCATCTCAATAAAGATATAGACATGTAAGATGTTCGATCATCTCATGTTTAACTTCTTATCCTTTGCAGAACTATTTTATATTTTAAAATTGATATTGTTAAGTGATATTTAAATTTACACTTTACCAAAAAGTGGTCTATCATCAGCTTAATATCATGTCTACAAAGACTATTTAATTTAAATTGTCATTCGATAACTAGACAAACGTTGATTAGTGTTTTTGACAGCTATTTTGAATCCATTAGTTATTTTTTTTTGTTTTTTTTTTGTTTTGGACACAAACAAAGATGACTTTTTATTTCGCATTTAGGCACATTAACCCGATGCTTTGTTAATCTGATGCTTATAGCGCCTTTTTTAGCCAGCCTATCGGCATTTTCCTTGTCAATGTGTTTGTTGTGACCTGAAATCCAGATCAGGGTTGCAGTATTGTGGTTTGTCAGCAGCTCCGAGTGTTACATCAAAACATTTCTTTTAACTAGATTGTGACAACATCCAGGACGAACACCGTCACCTGATTAACCGAATGCACAGTGACGTCTAATTACTTGGCATCCTTGTTTAGCATTGTTCTTATGCTTGAACTTTTTATGCTCCTGAAATTTCTCCGCGAACAAAAAAGTAATTAATTATTAATATTAAAGTTTTTTTTTTTTTTTAAATAATTCTTTAATATTTACTTTTCTTCTAAATATTTAACTTTAGTTTTCATTAAAATGTTTAAATAGCTTTCTTAAGTCGAATAACATAATTATTGTTAATATACCGTCGTCTGATTAAACACGTATGAAAGTAAAAACATTTATATATCTATCCCATGAATATAGATATATTGCATTTAATAATCACGTAAATGGTTGTTAGTTATGAAATAAAGGATATCTTAAAAAAGAAAGCAGGTCAGTTTGCGCGATGAGCTGCTGCTGGACTTTTCGTGGCTGTCATTCGATGTGCGTAGGCATAGACGACTACGTTTTCTAGATTCATGAGCTTTTAATCCATGGAAATATTTTGACAAATCGAAAAGAATAAATAAACTTTCAAAATTCTTGCGAACATTCAGATTTGCTTTTACGGAGTTATCTTGAGAAGAATGTATTTTCAATATAATGGTAACATTTTGCATTGGAAAAAGGTCTTTGATAAACTAAAATGTTTTTGTATTCATTTTATTACTTATATATGAATATTTACACTGGTTATTGATAAAAAGATGCAAGCTTTTTTTTTTTTTTTTATTTCAGATTAATATTATTCCATAAACGCAATTAATATATGTGTATGCAATGATTAAACGTAATAATTTATTCAATTTTTATTAATAAAAAAAGGATTTACAATTGTTAGAAATCTATGCTGGTGTAAAATAAAATACTAAGGATTGTCAAAAACTTGTTAAGAAACGTTCATAGTATAAAAAATAATTATCAAATATCATACATAATAAATAAATAAGAAAGTAAATTTTACAAAGATAATTAATAATTATGTGCGCTGACTGAAAAGTAATAATTCTTTTTTCTGCCTTGTTTTAGTACTAAAATAATAAAGAACGAATCTATTTTATAAAATTATACAATAATAATTGAAAAAATATAATGTTTATGTTTGAGTATTAAAGTAATTGATTTTGCATGTATACAATTAATAATATAATAAAAGACAATTAATTATTTATTTATTAATTTATTTATTTTTTTATTTTTTTATAATTGAATAGTTGAAGATACAAGCATGATGATTATTACTAAGTAGGCTTAAGCACTATTGTTTAAGCCTATCATCTTGAAAATAACTAAGAGTTATTTTAAAGATGAATAAATTACTGTTTGGAATAATTTTAGAAACTGTATTATTACATATATTACAATGAACTTGATTAGTTATATGATTTACTATTAAATGTAATTTTATTAAGTTTGAGTTTCAATATTGAAATTTGAAGAATTTTTAATTAATAGTACCAAATATTTTGTAATATTTTTTTTTATGCATAAAACTAAATATATAAGCAAAAATAATAAATTTTTTGTGTAATAGATTAAAATTTTAATCATATGAAGAGCATGTAATTTGTGAAATTGTGAAATTGAATGTTATTTTAAAAATCTTTGCATTTACTTTTAAGTTTAGAAAAATCAATTCTAATAAATATTTTAATATAAACATAACATATAAAACTAATTTATTTCTGTTTTGATAAATATAAAATTAAACAATATATTATTGGGATACTTTGTATAAAGAAGAAAAAAGAAACAATTTAATTATTTTAAAATTGATTTAATATAATAAAATATTATTGAAATATTATTTATTAGTCATCAAACACAAAAATAAAAAATTAGTTTAATTGACAATAAATTTAATAGATGAATTAAAAAACATTTAAAAATAAGGGTACGTATATTTGCATTTATTTATATTATTATAACTTAATTGTTTTATTATTTTTTAATAAAATCATTGTTATAGTTATAAAATTAATAATTATATTGATTAAATAATTATTTACAGTAGTAGCTATTTGGTAAAGTTTATTATTATTATAAATTTCAAAAACTATTTAAAAATTTTATTGTGTAATTATAAAAAATGTATAAAAGTATATAAATATTATGTTAATATTCTCCATTTGTATAAAATATATTAAAATAAACATCATTTTCTTTACATAAATGTAAAACAAAACATTTGAGTATTTGGATAGGAAATCTCTATTTTAATTAGGATATTTATTAAAAAATATTAAAAATATTATTTTAATACTGATCATTTGGTTAAAATAAAAGTGTAAAGATAATTCTAAAACAAAATAATAATTTCTAGTTCTAAATATAATTAATTTTGAAAATGATCAATAATTAGTTGTTTTGAAATTGAGTTTTAAGCTATTAGATGTAAAACATATGCCGACAAACGAACCAGAGCTTGTGCAACAATGTATTGAATCAATATTTATTAGAAATATAAATTTTCTATATATTTTTGTCTGTTAATCGTATTGTTATTTGTACATAAATCATTTCAAAAATTATTTTATTCTTATAATACATTTCTTTGTCTAAGCTCATTACTTCACTTCAGTCAACGTTCTAATTACAATCATTAGAATATAATGAAATAAAAGAACTTATATTTTTTTGCTTTTCCATGTTTCAAAATTTCAGTGCTAGGATTATGTTTAGTTTCGCCGATTTACGAAGCTATGCAATCAGTAAGGTTAATATTATATGCTGTACTATTAATATCTTATTTGTCAATTTTACATTTACCCAATGTTATGACTACGATTAAAGTTTTATTTTTATCAAAGTTTCTTAATATATTAAATTATTTTTTAATATAATTTTTAATATTTACAATAGATATTAGATCGAATTTTCATAATTCATCCAAAAAAATTGGAATATTTTTATTTGCAAATAATATCAATCGCGTTACTTGTTGCAAACTAAAATTTCTTAAATGTAATAATCTTTGGAGTACCACAACACATTTCAATACAGCAGTAACTACTTTTACGTATTGAATCAGTCAATTGTTTACTATGTTATATATTTTTATATGATATTCCATTAAGGAACCCAATTGTATTATGTAACAAATATTTAAGGATTTAAAATATTATTCATAGAATATAAACAAAACAAGCTAAAAAAATATTTATTTTTTTTATACTTGATATTTATAATGAAAAAATACACATTGTATTAGAATACTTGAGTCCGTAAATTTTTCATCCGCAATTTTAGGAATAACCTAAATAATAAGGAGTTGTACTACTATATATAGTTATTATATATACACAATCAATTCTACTTAATTTATGTTAACAAATAAGTATTAATAAATGATCATAACTACATTTATAATAGAATTATGTTTGCGATTTAACAGAAGTAGATGTTTTTTTTACGAATAAATTAGATAAAATAGGTAAAAGGTTTTCACTTAATTCAACTGAAATTAATTAATATCTATAATTGTAGATTAAATATTTAATATAAGTTAAATACTTAAAATTTATATGCTAGATCTATAAGAGCTTCCACCACATATTTTATATGCAGAAATTGGTTCGTCGATATTTTACATTGAAATTTGTATGTACACGGTATTTTAACGAAATAATATTAATTATTGAAAAAATTATGGTAAAAGTCATTGAAGCTATGATATTAAATAGAAAGTCCAAAGGAGACACTATTTTACTATTATGCATTTCAATGCTATCAGTGCAGTTCGAATAATTACAATTACCCATTCGTTTAGCATTTGCAATTATAATAAATTAGTCATAAGGACAAACATGGATCTTATGTGGGTTACATCTAGAAAATTCATGTTTTTCTCATGGACAATTATACGATGCATCTTTATGTGTTGAAAAACTATTAAACATTTTTATTTATACTACTAATGGATTTATGAGAAATATTGTGATTATATTAAAATAACCATTTAATGATAAATCATTTATAAAACCAAAGCAATTCTCAAAATATTTATCATATTTGTTGTATTTATATGCATTATTAATTTTTTTGTATTTTTAAGTTGATATAATATTAATTGATTGTAATAATTATTTATATATATTTATAATTTACATATATTTATTATTATTATTTTATTTATTTCTTGTTATATATATTATTATTATGTGTGCATTAAATACGCAAAGACTACTGTTTAATAATTTTTTTTCTGTAGTAATGCTGTATTTGCTCTGTATTGTTGTCACTGAATTTATTTAGTAGGAAAGATAATTATTGCTAATGAATCCAACTTTGTTCCTTATTATAATTCCGAGACTCATAAAACAATAATGATATATGATAAGAATATAATTAAATAAAACAGAAGTTATAGATCAAAAATTTACTGATGAATGTTTATTAATACATAGTATAATAAAAGTTTTATTCTATATATATATATATATATCTCAAAATTATGAAGCTGTAAAAATATATACTATTACAGAAAAATATTATTTATTGAGTACTTTATTTTTGAAAATGATTATTAATTGAATTGAAAATTTATAAATAAAAAATTACGAGATAAAAAAATATTTACACAAACAGATTTTGCTGGTAGGACTAATGTTAAATTTGTTTTATTAAAAATAAAAATTTTTATCAAGATCTATTAGTAAATTTTTTATTTGTACAAAAAAACTTACACTGGATAAAAGAATCAAAAGACACTTTAAAAAAATAGAACGTTATCGAATACAAAGATCTTCGTGAGATATCTTCTTTTGCTGTAAAAGATTGGAGTACTTTTTATTTATGGAAACTACTGGATCTCAAAGCAGTGTGAGTATTTTTCTTTAGGAGGTAATGAAAGTGCCTGTTGAACAACTTATAAATTAAAAGTTGAAAATATCATTATTAAAAAAGTTACATGTGTCATAAAGATGAAAAATTTAAACTACATATTTTAAATTAGAGGAGTACAGAAGAACCAGTTTAAAAAAAAAAATGGTTTCAACTAGAATTTTTCTATAATGGTTTTTTAAAATTTCATCGATTTACCAAGAATACAATACCGAAACTTACAGTAGTACCAAATAAATTCATAAACAACCATTTTGGTTATCTTCATATGAAAAGTATCTTTGATAATTTATAATAATTAACTTTATAGCACAAGTATTATTTTGAAAGTTTTACTATTTATATTAATACATTGATTTAAGGACTTATATTTCGATTTAGTTGATCCATATAAATTATAAAAAGTCCTTGTGAAACTTCAGAAAATTATTCATAAAACTATCATAAGATTATTAACATGAGATATCCAAAATTGAGTCCAAGAGTGAATATTGCAGAACCTCATCTTTGATCAACTCTTGTAAGAGCTAGTAAAAGTGTAATAGATTATATAATATTTGCTTATACAGAAAAATCTAGTAAAAGATGATTAGAAGGAAATTTAAAAGTCGAGAAACAAAAATACCCTCAGAAGATATTTTCAACGTACACATTCACGAAGCTGTGATTTTCATATAAAAAGTTCACTACATTTTTGGCTAAAAGAAAGCTCCACCATAAAGTTCGATCAATCATTAAGATAGAGCGACAGCATAAAGACGTCATACACCTTAAAAACTCTCAGCATATATTTTTCAACGGATTTTTCGATAAAAGTACTTGTTAATGTTGTGATCTCAAACAATATATCTTTATTCGCAATATAAACCGAATTGTTAAAAATCTTTAGCGTCAAGCATGGATTTTTCTCCTGTCTTGTTAAAATCTCTTTTTGCACATGCAAAATTTCCAAATTCTTTAATAAAATCTGTAAAGTTTAATATGTATCATCATCTTAAAGAATGCAAAGACCACCATTTCCCCCTGACATTTTATCGCCATAGCTAGTTTGTAAAATGAACACATATGGTCTATTTGTACATGTGAAAATTCTTTTGAGACCATTGATAGTAAATTTAAAATCCAACTCTTTCTAATATATTCCTAAAGTGCATTAGTATTAAAAAAATTTCGTCAATGAGTTTAGTGTAATGTATGCAGATAAGTTGTTCAACTTCTGAGCACGATAACTTTCAAAACTATTTCAAAATATTCAGATTATTTAGCGAGAATCATTGTTTTTTATGGTAGACTTAATTTAATCAATAAATTATTTTATTAAATTTAATAATTATAGTTTAAAATATTTCTTCATCTTTGAATTATAAAATTTAAATTCGATGAAATAATTTTGAAAATTATATTCATTTTCATACTTTATATCAAAGTGTTAGAAATATACCGAAGTTGCATAACATCAGGAATCTTGTAAACCGAACACCTGCATGTTTATTTATTCGTTTCTAAATTTTCCCAGAAAATAATAGATGAGAATTTGGTAAGTGAATAAACATGCTATTTGAATATTAAATTTTTATGAATATTAAAATATTGAAATACAGTTAACATTAAAATTTTTTACATTTTCGAATATCGAAATATTATTTTCCTAATTTTAATTTGGTATATAAATTATATATAAAATGATATAAGTGTATGTGCATGTGTGTATGTTTCACATATATTTGCAATACCAATTTTCAATTTCAACGGATTTAAGCGAATTCATTCAAGCTTTTTTTCTCTATGTCTCCTTTATCAATGGTAAAATTATTTTAAGCGAAAAAAAAATAATAAAAATATTTTCCGATACAATGTGAAGGTTGAAAAAGTAATCACAACAAAAAGTTCTACCTAAAGAATTGGGAATCGTGATTCTTACTACCAAGTCTTTAACAGGAAAGGGATATTCTTATGCGATTAGTCGTGATAAAATTTTAAATTATTTTACTTAAGTCTCTACCATGATTATTTTCATTCGAAAGAATTTCAAAGCATGATGTGCTTTCACATGAGCAGATGATGTAATTCCTTTGATCAGTTCCTTCGTTTCTCTTGGTGCAATGTGCTTTCACGTAGCCGGTAATGCAGTGGTCTTTAATTTATAGTTTACTTTATACAAATATGCATTAAATAAATCGAGAAAATTTTTATGTATTTCTTTAAACAATTTTAAAAATACTAAATATCATTAAATCTTTGCATACAATGTTTTATCAATTATTTTTTTACTAAACAATTTTCTTGAATAATAGAATAAGTTTTTAATTAGAAAAACTTTTAAACAATTCTTAACCATGGAAAATCATTTTTTTTAACATCAACTCTTTTATTTAAGTAAATTCTAGTAAAAAATAATATTAATTTTATTTTTGTAAAGTTTTTAAATATATCTATGTATTTACAAAAAGATATTTTAAAAAAAGAATATACATAAAAATTTATAAAAAATAAAGAAATTTAATAAAAAATGTTGATTATAAATAATTATATTTATATTTTTTATTGATTTCACCATTGAATTTCAACGTCAACTTAAATGTAAAAATTTTCATTTAACTTGACGTTGGTTTCAGGATAAAGTTAAATTAATAACTATATCAATAAAAAAATTGCTCATATTTTCCTTTTTCAGCTATTTTTATTTTATTTTACATTTAGAGATGTTATTCCTGTCCGTTGTTATTATTGTACAAATAAGAAGAAAGAAGTTGTGATCTGCTTCTGCAAACAAACCCTATTCGGCAGGATAATCAAATTTGCGAGAATCTCTTATTATATTTATGAATTCGCAGACTTTTTGCCTGATTATTTTTCTGCAGAATTATTTTCTCGAAAATAAAATTATTTTATATCGATTCGAGACATAAAATGATATCCGCGACGAAAATCCGCTCCTTATAAGGATTTGTATTTATGCCGTTTTCTCATTTCAACGGGTTTCTAAATCTTTATGGAATGGTGGCGTTGTCTTCGAACTTCCGTTAATCGAGATTAAGACCATTGGCATCGGGATTGGGTGCTACTGTGTTCACCAAGGACTAGACAACTAAAATCTTGGCAAAAAATCTTGAAAATAAAAATTTGCTTTTAACGTGTTCAAAACTCTTGTTCTGCTGGGATTTTTCGGGAGGCTTTTTGGCTAACATATACGCGAATATTTAATATTAGAGGGCGATACCTCAAAAAGAAATACTTTTCTTAGAACTATATGGAAAAACATTTAGGTAAAGATATTTAAATAAATACTTGATAAATGTAAATAAATATATTATAAATACAATAGGAAAATCGTTAAAAGAAGTACAGATAAATTCATATATGCGCATAAAATTATTTTTATATATAACTCACAATTTAGGTTTACGTAAAAAAAAACTTGTAGAGAAGGGAGAATATAATAATTGAAAAAGCCCTACAATAGAGTTTTTTAAAATCTTAAATTAACTGAAAGTTTCCTAATAATTAAATTACATTGTTAAATTATTTATAAGTAATGCTTAAATATTAAAGTATTCTGTAGAATCATAAATTAAGATAAATAATAAATATATATATCAGTTGTACAAATAAATTGTCAACTAAATTTTCGACAATAAAAAAGTTATTGCAATGAAAAAGCCTATGCACCCGCATAGATATAGATGCGCCACAACATTAATATTTAATGAATAATGTGTAATACAATTTTTATCAGTATTATAATTAAATTTTTTTTATTATATATGATGGTGTATTAATTAATACTATAAAATAATTTTATGCAGGTATATTATAAGAATTAATATTATATTTGATTATAATAGATGAGGTATGAATGATACGCTTCAATTGCATCAACGTTGGTAGCAAACTGCAGTTTGAGAAAAATAATTATAAGTCCATTTATAACAAATTATTTTTGTAAAAAAAAATATATTTATATCTTAATCAGTTAAATTAATCAGTTTTTTTATATTTAAAAAACTGATTAATTATGAGGAAGATCAATTAATTAATAAGTTGATTGTTACAAGTAGAATAATTTTTTCTTCCAATTCATTAATTGAAATATTAAAATATATTGCTTTTCTACAGAGATAGATTTTCTATTTAAGATACATTTTCTTATATATTTGTAAATTAAATTATTCTGATTCCGTATGGTATTTGCGAAGTATATGAGTCTCGTGCATTGAACTATTGATTGATTTTACTTATAATAGGGTAGCTAATAGTCTTTCTATTGATTTATATTAAGTAATCTAATTTATAAAAATAAATAGTAAAAATTTTACCATAAGATTAAGCAGAGTCCAAGGATCTTTAATTTTATTACAAAATACTCATCTCAAAACAATATAAAAATTGGAAACAGGAATGATGTGTACATATTTATTATTTAATAATTTTTATTTAAGTAATTTTAATTTGCAAATATTTTTTATCCCGGAAATTAATGTGTAATCCTCTATTGGCAAGTTAGCTGTTAGACTAATTTCTATCTATATGAGTTTATAAAATAAATTGAATTTACTTTAATTTATTTCATTTATTTTAAAAAAGTTTTAAAAAATACGAATAAGGAATATAAAAACTACAAATGAAATGGATTTGTTAAATTTTATACCGAATAAATGATTTTTACTTATTTTATACAATTTTTTTCAGGTGCAAAAAAATTTGTTTGGTTCAAGGAGAAAAAAGCTTTTATCATTATTATATTATTAATAATTACTCGCATACGTCTAATATACCATTAATTAATTATGCAATCGATTGTGTTTAAAGTATAAATTTTATGAATTTCGGCGTATAATTATTGCTAAACAAATTTCATACCAAGAGTTACATTCGCTATCATCAGTTTAATTATAAATTTGACTAAAGATTACAATCATACGCATAAGGCATGTCATTGGTATACGTGAAGACATAAAAAACAATAAGACTTTAAATCGAAGAGATTGATCGATTAATATATGCGTTACAAAGTCATTATGTGTATTTGAAATGCATAAACGAAGGTAAATGAAGATTTCCGAAGACTGAATAAGATTAAATTATTTTTTATAAATGTTAAGATGTTGAGGATAGTTAGTTCCTATGTTCTTGCCCTAATATAATAATACTTCGAGGTCAATCGAAGTATTTAATTATTTCTAATTTTTATCTGTATTTTTGATTCGATCATGAAAAGGGCATAAATAACATGATTAAATTATAGAAAATTTTCGGAAAATATCCAAAGAAGTCTATATCAGGATAAATAGTTTTTTTTCCACGCATAGTAATAAAACGAATATAGATATTATAAAATCTTGCTTTTTTGTTAACTATGTTATATAAAAAAAAAGAATTTTCTTGGCTTATTGTAAATTTAAAAAAAAGGTATTATTGCTTATCTACACACTCTTGAGTAATTTATCTTTTTGTTATATTTCCCATAAAATCTACATTTTATTAGATAATACTCGAACTTAATATAAGAATTTTAGTTAATAAGAAGTTTAATTAAGTTTAATGCTATTATTTGGGTATGTTTAAATTTGTTTAATTTTTATTAAATTAAGTTTTAATTCATTAATTTGTTTTTTTCTTATTTATATTGAACTTTGTGTTTAAAACAGTACTTTTACTGAATAAATAAAAGAAGGACTGAATGCTATAATTCAGCATTTTTATTAAAAAACTTCCTTCTCATATTTATAGAATATTTAAAAAGATATTTATGTTTTAAAATCAATAGGATATTTTAAAAAATTATGTAATATTATAAATATTTAAGTATCAAATCAAATTTGTTTAAGTACCTTTAAATTCTGTTTTATTTATTTTTCTTCTTTATTAAATTTTTAAATTTTCATTCCCACAATATAAAGTTTTTTATAGTGTATTCATTTTTTTTATTTCTTGCATTTGTATTTTAATATTTAAGAGTAAATTGGAAAAAAGTTCTTTAATTAGCTTACAATGGAGATGGTTGGTATATTGAATCATTATTATTTAAATTGTAAAAATATCAGCAATGAAATAAAACATGTTCAATGGAGAATACATGTTATGTAGGCACGCTAAACATTTATTGTTGATTAAACAGTAAAAATTATATGGACGTAGGTAAAGATGGTTTTTTAAATAAAACTGTATCTGTTTATAGTAGATACCAGTAATAGTTTTTTCTTATTTTGGAAAAGACTTTATCAAATATTAAAAATATTGAATAGAGATATCGCCTGCCCCCCTCCCACCCGCCCAAAAAAAAAAAAACATAAACAATAAAAATATTGTAAAATGCAATGCACACGAATTAGATATAAAAATCAAGGCATAAATGAAAATAATAAAAAAAAAAAGGTAGTGCAAGTTTATCATTAAATAGATAGGTATTTGTACGGGAGTCACCGGTATTCTCGTATAATGGACACATGTATGGCTCATTAAAAAAAAAAGTGTACGGGTATCCTAAACAACAGAAGTAAGAGTTGGTATCATTAAAGGCTCTAGCATCAATACTTTCGCCGCACATGGGCTCGTCAAAGTAGTTGCGCATGCGTGGTGGATCTGAGGCCCAACCGCGATATAAGGAGGCCAGGGGCGCGAGGGGTCCGGGAAGAAAAGCACATGATGAGAGGAAAGGCGGGCTGAAGGGGCAACTGAGTCACGGGACTTAGTGAAAGTATCGGAGAGAGAGAGAGGAGCAAAGACAAAGAAAGATGCCGTCCTTTTTCCATCATGTGATGCGCGAGCCCGATACAGCTTTAAGAACGAGTTCGCAGGCTTTATGTTTCTTCGCCTGTGTTTCCGCGCGTGTCATGCATTTATGGAAATACCTGTGTGCAAGCCCCTGTATACATGCATAACTTGATAACGGGTGGGAACAAACAAACATCGCCGATCGGGAAAACTTTGCCGTAACGTCGACTCAAATCGATTGCAAAGGACCAAAGGACGCCAATAAATAGCCCCCTTTTTCCTTTTTTCCTTTTTTCCTTTTTTCCTTCTTTGACACCTTCTTCCAAATCCAAGGGCAATTATTCATTCGATATTAAATCAATCAACATTTTTTTACAAAGTACAGAAACGCTTTAAAGTTCACAAATCGAAAAATCAAAGCAAACTTTTATGTAAATAATACAGCGAGACTGGGTTTAATTTTTCAAAGGCGCATTCAATATATATCTCTTTTTATTCATATTTACCTTATTTTTTCAAAATGTCGATTCAAATTCAAATTAAATTCAACAACTTTTTTTAAGGTTTAATACCTTAAAGTCTCAAGATCAATTTTTATGAATATTTTTTATTTTTTTAGCAAATTTAATTTCTAAATATTAAAGATTGATTATTTTATTATTCTTACAATAACAACTATAAACAAATAGTCTTGAATAATCGCTTCATTTTGTGGATTGTTATTAAACATTTTTAATTCCAAAAGGTAAACGAAACTTAAACTTAAAATTAAAAATAATATTAAAATTTCATGTGCATCGTTATATACATAATATAATACTTGATAATAAAGTGTAATTTTGTATTTTAATATTAAAATTATTTTACGTATTATTATATAATTTTCATCTTACTCTTCTGTAATTTTATTCAAATAAAGTAGAAATAATGTTCAAAATTTATATAATTGATGTAAGAATATAATTTGGTTATCTTTCATGCAGTCTTTAAATCTTAATTGACACATTTTGATTAAATTTCAAAAGTATTATGTATATTTAACACGTACTTTGCATTAGCCAAATCTATATTCTATGGTATTATAATCTCAAAGATAATTTTATTGCACATATACAGAAGTATATCTTATAAATAAATTAATTTCAGCAAACTATAATCACATCAAACGTAGATGTTGTTTATATAATCGCTGTATTATTAAAAAATGAATACATTGATCTAGCATTAAGAAATTCTCAAACTTTTCTCGTTTAACTCAACTTTTCAATAACGATTTTCAATTTACGATAATTAAAAACAATAATTTCATTTTAATTGATATCATAATTTTTTGACGAATAAATTTTTTAATTTTACATTTCATTTTTTAAATATATTGA
Source organism: Eupristina koningsbergeri (assembly GCA_018907245.1). Classification (NCBI taxonomy): domain Eukaryota; kingdom Metazoa; phylum Arthropoda; class Insecta; order Hymenoptera; family Agaonidae; genus Eupristina; species Eupristina koningsbergeri. The sequence goes on along the minus strand of JACCHV010000145.1, from coordinate 300,140 downwards.
CCAATTTTCATCAGCAATTATACTTTTATTACATTTTTACGAAAAAAATGAAACTCAACATGAACAATGCCTGCCAATTAATAGACTCTTATGTTTATACAACTTTTTCAATGTATCTATTATATTTATATATTTTTGAGTAATTTTATCGATTAAACTTAATATTTATTTATTTTTTCCTCACACCAGTAACTATAAACTTTAAGAAATTTATCTATATTCTCTATATTATTCTTAATTGTTAATATTGTTCTCTATAATATTCTATACTATATATATCTTAACTTTTTTTAACGACAGAAAAAACATGAATTTAATTTGTCTCACAAAAAATCATATTTCTATATTTTAACTAATTTTAACATGTAACTATAAAATAATTTTTGTTAAAATATTCTCATTAAAATGTTTTGTTAATAATAATTAGATAATATTTTATAAAAGTGTTCATTTCTCGCATTTTAGGAATCAAATAATAAATTTAGATCAGTTTATTGTATCTCAAAATTGTCAAATATTTTTACTATTTACTTAAGTTTGTATATATTTATTTAAAAATGAAAAATTGAGTGCAAAAAATTTTTGTAAATTGTATATAAAAGAGCAGTTATATAATTGAGGATATTTATTAATCAATAAAAATAATATTTCAAAATTTATCCAAAATTGTTTTTGACATCGATACATTTATTAATGTACAATTTATCAATTTATTATTTTTTTTATTGTTTATTTTATATATATCTTGATTATTTAACATTTCGAAAAATGAAGTAATAATTATAATAGCATATTATTTTTAAAGTTGTCAGTATCATAGTTTTTTAGTGTATAGATGAACTAAAATAAAAATATAACTATTTCATCTATTCAAGACTACGTATAAATTAAGTTTTATAGGTATAACTGTCAAACTTGTATAATAATATTCTTACAAAGATAACATTACAACCATTAAACAAATACTTAAAGTTAATGATTATATGACTTAATTGTTAATAAATAAATCATAATATAAAAGAAAAGTAAATACTCCATCGATATTATGTAACGATAATTACGATTTAGCTGTGATTTTATATCATTACTTGTATAAATTTTATTAAAACTCACAGTTATTTAACATGAAAGATATGGTTTATGTACATTATCGTTATCTAACAATAAAATAGTTAAAATCATAAAATTAGGTAGGGTTTAAAAATAATTATGAATATTGCTCAGTTACATCTGCTAAAAAAATAAAATGCACTTTGAAAATTTGAATTTATAAATAAAAAAATGTGTAAATACTATTTTTAGTTACATTTTCAATAAATAAACGAAGATGATGAAAGTATTGGGCCTTGCAAAAAATTATATTGTTTGATAAACCAACGTTTTTAGTCCTTATCAAAATTGTAATCTTTTCTTATATAATAAATATACTAGATTATTAAAATATCAATAAATAATTGTAATTAATTTATTATAGATAATTACAAAACAAATATAATTTACTGAAATAATTAAATGTAAATTTATATATCAATATTTATATAACAATATATAAAACAATATTGTGATGATTTGCTGTAATTATTAATATTTTATGTAAAATATTCCTAGAATATGTTGTCGGTATTCATCGATTATTCGGGATAGGTATATGACTGCATACCTTAAAATAAAAATACAAGTATTAATTTATAAGCTTACTTACTTTTTGATTTAAAACGATGAAATAAATCAAATTCAATATTTACTTAAAAGACCACCTTTCTGTCATCTTAAAACAATTTATATATGTCATTACATACAATAACAAACATAAATAAAAAAAAATTAAAGATGATTTTTTTAAAACCTTTTTAATATAAATGAATCGATGATTGTCAAAATGTAATTAATTAATTATACAAAAAAAATTAATTACTAATAATCATTAATATCAGTGAAAAATTATATAGATATAACACTGTCTCAATTTCTTTAAAGTATCATTAATTATATCAATTCTGTTTAACATGTCGCAGAAATGCTCCATCTAACATGTATTATATCTTTAAAATTTTAAAGTTATATCCTAAAAATTAAAAAAAATCTCCAATTAAATTAATTAAAAAGAATCCTCAAATAAAAAATAAATTTCTATAGAAAATTGTATATCAAATAGAAAAACTCTCATCATAAAAGATTAGAGATAAGCAGTATAAGCATACAGCTTATGTACATCAAAAGTATTAAATTTTGCTTATAAATTGTAGAAATATCTCAAACAAAATAGAAGTTTCCAAGATATTAAAAAAAATTTTACATACTCATTTATGTTAAATTATGATTCTCAAAGAAGAATAGAAATTTCAACATTTCTAGATTCCAAACATTTAGCAAGATCATCAAGATAAAAGGGAAGGATGTACAATTTTTTTTATTCAAATCAACGTAGTGCATAAGGACATACACAAACGTCATAATTCCGCATATATTAGTCGAAATAACAGATGAAATGATTACAAATGTAAACCTATGTCAGATGAATTAATTATTTGTTATAATGCATTGTTTCAAATAATAAATAATATTCATGGGTATAAATTATTGAAAATTATTAATAAATATAAATTAGGGAGTTAGTCAATTGATATTTAATGCGGAGTACGAATATCTTAAAGTTTTTTTTAATTTTTTTTCAAAAGATGCAAATTTAATGGGATAAGTTCTTTTAGGTTTGTTTAATTTCTTTGAAACTTTTGATGTTATTTGTTAGCCGTACATAGTATTTCATCTGTATTTTAATTTAATAGCTTTATTTTTTATACACTCTATGTATGTAGAACTAACAACTTATATTAAATATGGAAAAAGTTAAAGTAGATAATTATATTTTGTCATTAAAAGAGGACATGATAACAGTAGTTCAATTGATGAATTAGAATGAAAGACATTGATTACTCTTTGAATGATACATAATTGCAGTGCCATCAATAATATGTTTGTTAGATTTTTTGAGATGCTGTCTTCGAATGATGAATGTAGTCGACAATCATCGTAAAATATGTAGAACTTTCGCGTGAAAAGCAAAAGAGAAAAATAGACTTTAAAAGTTCTGTAGGTGACATAAATGCAATGGATATTTAGAAATTTGTGTAAAAAACTCCTAATATAAAAAAAAAATAATATTAAGTACTGTTAGTGTCCATTCAATTTCAATAGAATCTGGCATTATCTGTTAGTGTAAATTTCAACTAGTAGGTGGCATAAGATAATCTCTCATTAAATTGACCCACCATTTTCACAAGGGTCAGTTTTACTGAATTTTAAAATTTAATTTGTATATATGGAATACTTTATGTATCCTCTTAGTCAGTCTTTATTATCCTTTTACGTATTCCCGCCGTACGCACATATATATCTTTATAATACGACTACTTCGTTTCTGCTTTCGTTTTTTTGTGTAGTTCGTACTTTTAACGACTCCACATTTGTATTCCTTCTCCTGTGGGTTCAGCTTATGATTTTGCGACTCCACACATAATAACAAGTCTTGTCTGCTATTCTAAAAGGTGTTAACAAGTACCATCACGATGCACTAAAATACACTTTTACTTACCTTCAGTAATAATTTAATAGTTATTTTGTTATTTTGTTATAGATCCGATTAACAAACTGCGGTCAATAGAGCAATTTAAATGTAAAACATGCGCAACACAAAGGTGTTAAATAATAAAGTAGGTGTCGAGTAGGCTTTTGTAAAAAATGATTTAACTCTAAGCTTGTAAAATAGCGCATGTAATAGAGATGCAAATAGGCTAATCAACAATGGAAAAAGTTTAATCAAAGGCAAAATCAATGTTGAAGCGTTTAGCAAAACGAACTGATACACACAGGAGGGGATGTGAGATTCAGAAAAATTACATGCCGCACCTAAAAAAGCAATGTTCAGCGATTGTTATGTTCGAAGATTTGTAAAAAAAAATGGGTACATCAAAGCATCTCTATCTCTGAGATGAAACAATGATGAAAACTAATATTTTTAAAAATTATAACTGATTCATTTTAATTTTTTTCAAACTTCAATAATATTTTAAAAAAACAATTACACAACTTACTTAATCTAATTTAGGTGGTTTTTAAATATATTTTAAGATGTATTTTAAGATTTATATTTCATTAAATATCTAAAAAAACATATAAATATCTCAAACGTAAAGATCACCTTTACTTGTATATAAATTTATGTATTTAACCAATGAGGATGTGAATAAAGCTTTTAATTAATGAAAAGTATAATAGAATTTTTAATTAATGTCTTAATTTCAAGTCATTAATAAAAACGAGGACCAGAAAAACTGTTGATATTAGTTTATTATAAATTAGTTTACTAAACACAAATACAAATTTGCAATATAATTTATGATTTATTTTATTATTTATTCAACAAAAATTTAAGAAAAGTAATGTAAATATGTAATTTATATTTACGTAATTAAAATTAGTTTTTAATAGAGAAACAACAAAAATATTATTTTAAAGTAGAATTATGTATGTGTAGTAGTATAAGCGATGTAATATTTATACCAAAGTAATAACGCTTGTATTTACTGAAATCAATATCTTCACATTTATAATTATAGTTATTATTTATATATCATAACTATGATTCTAATTATTTATAATTTCATAAAGAAATATCATGAAGTATTTTACTTTCAAACAAGAGAGAATTAATAATGTATTTCCTTAATAATACTAATTCTACTACAAATAATTTTTCACAATTAACTATTCACACATAAAAATTTTTTACACGAAGATTTACTTAAAGGAAATGGACATTTATAGAATCAAATAATTACTTTATCATCTACGATAACCCTATTATTTCTTTATTTTATTTAATTGTTTTATAGTAAACGTGATATAATTTGTACTTATATATTGCTATAGTATTTAAAAATATTTATTTTTTTAATACTTTATTTATAATTTATCAATACATAAATAGTTTTATTTTTTTAAGTTAATTACATTTTTTTAGTTCTGTTTTAAAAATATTTAAGAAAATTTAGTAATTAAAATAACTAATTATTCTCAATATAGTATTACAAGTAAAAGAGATTCTTTTTCACCATAAAAATTTTAAAAATTTTAATTTTTGGTACTGTAGCAATTATTTGTAACAATAAAAATGCAAAGCATCTCAATAAAATAAGAAATAATGAAAACTGTACAATTAAAAAAAAAATACATTCTAAGTTAAATTTTTTTTATCATTTTACGGATTTATCGAATTATTTCTTATTGACGTTGAAAAATTTAAGTAATAAGATTGATTCTACTGTATATAATTAATGATACATTTTTTTATTTGCTGAATATACTAAAAATAATTGATGTACAATACTCAAGACTTTAAAAAGATACATCTATTAGTAAAAAGTATTAGATTTGATAACAAATAAAAAGAAAAGTGATTTTGGGGAAAAAAGTATGAATTGAAAAGTATTGGACATTAATGAAGAGATACTTACGTTCTTTATATGTATTTGTTCATTTGTTACCATTTTTATATATTAATTGAAAAGTCAAACTTAATGTTGACTCTATAATTTTATTTATTCTTATAAAATATGTAAATAACACAAAAGTTGAGTTATTTTAAAGCAATTAGAAGCGCTTTGTTTTCCACCTGTTTCTTTATTGCTGATACCTAATAATTACGGCTTATTCCCCGATACCGTTTAGATTTATTGCAACTTATTATTTTAAAGATTCAAGGAAGAATCATAGGTTTCTGTGAAATCGAAGCAAAGAGCAAGAGGGAAAGTAGTGGAAAAATAATCTAGTAGTATTTAGTCATATGACTTGCTTTTCAGCTCCTCATAGTCACGTGCTTCTATGACTACCCTATCAAGTAAAAGAAGACAGTGATAGTAAGTCAGAACAAACGTTGACATGAATTCTAGTGCTAAATAACGACATGACGTGTTACGCTACAAGTTTTTTTTTTGTTTAGTTTAATAGTTTTTGGATGTTGAAAGTTGTAATTTACTTTCTTTTTTGTGTATCTTGATTTTATAACTTCCAAAGAAAAATTTTAATGAAACTTATAAATTTTGGTCTTATAAAAAAAATGATACTCTCAGAATTCTTTATTTTGTCGCAAACTGTGTGTAAACAATACTGATCAGTAGTGATCATTTGACCAAATTGATTAATTTTTCGACAACGCGTAGTATATAATTTTTAATAGAATAGAAACAATTTTCGCTTACATTATTTTAGAAATTATTCTTATGATTCTTTTGGTTTTTAATATATTTATGAGATTTTTTTTTTTTTTTGAAAAACAATAATAAACTTAAATACTAATATTTTGGAAACTTTTTTATACTTCTCATCTTTTCAATTCTTGGTATTTAATTTTGCATTTCTCAAGATTAAAATTATTTATATGTATTGTTTTAATTCATTAAATTTTATTATATACAAAAAATTCATTTAATCCTGTCAGTTTAATTAAAAATATTATTTTTCTGTTTATGAAAAAATCTAATCGTTTAATTAGAATTGATGAAAAATACATCATAAAGAAAATATAGCTAATCATACTCTATTTATGTTTACCTTGATCATTTTGTTTCCTGTATTATAAATTAACAGTATTCTTGTGTATTTTGTTTATTATTTCTGGAAATATATTCATATAATAATTAATACAATAATTATTTAATTTATGTTTGAAATTTGATAGTTATATAGATACATATAGATGTATGTACCTTTTAACAATATCTCTAATAATATTTTATATGCTTAGAACAAATGGCTAAATTTATAATTTTTATATGTTTTTGTCCTTAACGTAAATGAAAAATTATAAAATATTTCCTTTTTACTTCTAGTATGTTAAAAATCATTTATATAAGTCAGAAATGGTAATATTGTTTTAATTGAATGAAATATTATGTTTAAAAAATAAAATATTTATGTTTCAAAATCAGTATATTTTTTATATTTTGTTTCTTGAATCATTGAATTAATATTATTATCATTATTATGATTATTATGTAAGGATGAGAAATCTTCTCGTTAAAACGTCGGTGTTATAAAAATGAACCAATTGTTTCAATGTTACATCTACCAAAGTTCCTCATATTTACATAATTAATCAACATACAGAATAATACTATTGTATAATATAATATAATACTGTTTGATTAATTATGTGTATATTAATTATGAGATTCCTCACTAGAATTAATATTACAACAATATTTTAATTTTTTAACGCTAAGGTTTGAGTGAGAAGGTTCCCCATTCCTATCTTGATTAATAAATATAAAATGAATTTATCATCTACTGCCCAATAACTAACTCAGAGTAAAAACGTAATAAATAATGAAACAAATTATTATTGACATTGTTGATTTAAAGTGAATATTGAACCATTATGATGATTAAGTTTTTTTAAAATAATACTTATTGGTTAAAAAGAAAGAAAAAAAAGTACTAATAATAATCTGGATCAAATCTGTTAAAATTGATGTAAAAAATAGATTTAAAGAGCAGGAAAGAGTTACAGCCACATAAACTTGTAGATTAGAGATTTACAAGGATGTATTGAAAGGGGGGAATTAGTGGGGCTGTAATAATTATTTGTGAGGATGATGACTCGACAAGGAGTATCAAAGTAGTGGTTGGTGGTAAATACGAGTAACACGGTTTCTTAATCAGACTACCAGACAACCAGCCGGTCTTCCTCCGACTTAGTTCGCGCAACGAGAGATCGCATATTTCATATACACATATACACGTACACGTATGTGCTTCAGCTTGTACCTCCAGTGAGTGACGACCGACCCGCGCTTTCGCCGGTTGAGAGTGAGTGATGAAAAAATAGAGAAATAAAGAGAGAGAGAGAGAGAGAGAGAGAGAGAGAGAGAGAGAGAGAAGAAGGGAGGGAGGGAGAGAGAGAGAGAGAGAGCGAGCGAGCCAGCGAGCGAGCAAAAAAATACCTTTCTTTTCTCGCACCTTTCGCTCTCCCTCTTCAAGTTTATTCGCTCGGTCGAAAAGAAAAAAGAAGAGCGGTTTTCAGACTTAAATTAGGAGCCTTACTGGTCAGACGAGTGTCCGCGAGACCCGGAGCCAAAAATTTTTTGGTGGTGTGGTATCAGCGGGGATCGATCACGCGCACGCGGAATTTCTTTCACTCTCTCTCTCTCTCTCTCTCTCTCTCTCTCTCTCACTCGGTTTCTTGCTTTTACTTACTTCACTACCTGTCCCAAGCCACTCAACAGAGAGAAGAGCCACAGCTCAGTAAGCACTGGTATCGCGACTGTGTCAGTTGTAACTATTAGTTAGTATATAGTCCTTATTCGAGCAGCTGTTCGCAATGCAGGACGAGTTTTAAGTGCTCGTTATCTTTTTTTTATTAAAATACATTCATTACTCCCTCCTCCGATATTTTGTTGCTCCAAGATCAATTGGCAGACTTTTGGTGATTTACGTTACAGCCAACGAGCTTATGAGAATAACAAGAAATTGTCATTTTAAAAGTTGATAGACAAAACCGATTCATTTCACGAGAATGAAAACAATTGGATTATTTCGGTGAGTATTTAATGATTTTTATACGCTTCACCAATTAATCTTTTCACATTTTCCTTTACCATAGTCAAAAATGTTTATTGTTCTGCGAAACATATTACATTGCAAAAGGAATTTGTAAATGGTAATTTCATATATCTGTGGTAAAGGAAAGTATGTTATTTTAGCGGTAAATTTCATAACGTAGTAGCAGCTGATTTTTACACACTTTTCCAAATATACTTAATTTTTGGAGATAGATGCAAATTTGAAAAATATTTTCAAAAACAATTTTATAACAACAATTCTCAAATTCAATGCCAGCAATGAAATTTACTTAGTCAATTGCAATAAAACTTATTATTACATAATTTGCAAAAAACAAATATATTTTACTTTTAATAATTCTAACATACAACACCTAAGATACTGTATTTCTTAATCGTCATATTATTTAGTTTTTATTACATGCTCTTTATTAGCTCATGCTCAAGTAGATACAACATTTCAAATGATTAAAAAATGAAATTAATTAAAAATGTTCAAGTATCGCAAACGTCAATTTTTTAAAAATAAAGAATTACGAAGCGACCAAATCTATGTGTTTGATATGGAAGATCACTGAAATTTGTTAATATTTCATTACATTTGATATATTCATATAGAAATTGAATTAATATTTAAAAATAAAAAAACTTTTAATAAATATTGTGATAGAGAAATACAGAAAATTGATTAGAAACATAAGTAATTAAAATAATTATAGTGTATATTATTAGAAATAACCATATATTAATTGTTTATATAGTTATTTTGTATAAATTAAATTCAAATTATTCAATATTAATTAATATTATAAATTATTATTAAAGTATAGTACATTATATTATTTTCAAACAATAATTTCGATTTTTAAATTTTTTTATAAAAATAAAATTTGTTTAATATAAAATATAATTATAAACTTTTAAGAATCTAATCTGCGTAAAAATAAACAGATAAATTAAAAAATAAACAAAATTAAATAAATTAAGACGAATTAACACACAGCAACTACATCTATAAACAAGTTCATTAGATTTAATTTTAAACGTGTTTTTTTTTTTGTATGTACTAAATACATTGCACGGTTTGATGTATTAACTACAGGCTTTTACGAGTATTAATTTAGCAATTTAAAAAAAAAAAATTTTTTATTTAAAGTTGAAAATATAGTATTGATTATTTATGATAGTTAAATATATAATCCATTATAGATGAATTTCATATACATTTTATTCTCCATTTATAAAAAACCAGTTTAATATATGTTTTTCTACATTGAGGTAACTTTGGACAGCCTTTTATTGTTAACACTTTAATTTTATCTTTTAATTTTAATTAGTCATATAATTAAAAACTAATAATTTTGTTCATTTCTTTAGCAAGTTTATTAAACTATGTTTATTATTAATATTATGCTTTTTTTGTATTAAATTCAAAAAATTAATAGAATATCTATTAAAATTTTAAATGTATAATTTTCTTAGATAGGGATTTTCAAAATATTGAATTTGTGTAAGTAATAAAAATATTAAATTAAAAATTGAATCTATTACATAATATTTTTATAAATTATATATTCTAAAATATTTTTAGTTCCTTCTTTTTTAAATATATTTTATCTTATTAACAATAATAATTGTGACTATTATATTATTAATAATGCTTAGTTGTAGATGTATATACATGTATATATATGTATTATTATTGTGCTTTTAAAATTTAAAAAAAATCTCAAAGTTAAAAAATTATTTCATTTATATATTTACAATATAATTATTAAAATAAATAACAACGATTGTAAAATAATAAGTATTTATAATTATTTATAAAAATAAATAAAAGAGCAAATAAAACACTGATTACTATTGTATATTTATAATTAGTTTTTTTAATCTTTGAAATTAAGATGAAAGCAGTACATTTATAATTGTATTTTCAAAAAATTATTGATATTAAAGTAATATTGAAAACATATTTTAAATCATATTTTATGGAGAATAAAATTTAATAAAGTTTGGTATTACGTAGTAAAGTCAGTAAACTAGAGTTCTAAGCCTTTTTTTTAAGTATTATATTACGCAATATTAAATAGGAGATTAAGATACAACTATTTTAATTAAAAAATATTTATAAGGCTAAAATATAATATTGACCTTTTATTATTTTTTGATTTCTATTATAATAATTAACAATAATAATAAATTAAGAAATAATAAATTTATGAAATTTTTGATTATATATTTATATAATATAAATGTATTAAAAATTTTTCAAGTATATTCAGGTTCTTTTTAATTTACGATAATATCTAAAAATAAATTTAAATGAAATATTTTCAACTTGAGTTAAGTAACATAGGTAATAATCGTAGAAATATTAATCGGTTTTTACTTACTCCTTTAATTTGTTTAACAATTATGTTTTTTTTTAGATTAAATTTATTTTTATTGTGATATGTTTTTTTTGCAATTTTTCTATATAAATATTTTGCTTGCAATTAAAATTAATAAATATTGTTTCCTTTATAAAATAAAATTATTTTTAATTTAAATTTTTATAATCTAAATTAATTAATTTATATAAATTTTTTATTACCTGATCACAATTAAATTAAATATAAAAATTAAATATAAAAAATAAAAATGATACATAGATGAAAAATATAATTCTATTTTAAATCTTAGAATAGGCATCCAATATTATCTGTGAATAATTAAATATTCAATATTTATATAAACAGTATTGATTTCATTTATTTTAGTAAGTTATATAAATTAAAACACGTATACACTGAATGCTATTAATCATAACAATTTTATATAACCAATACAATAGAACTTTTATTTCTTATATTTATACATTAATATTCTTTTTTATATATTATATTTATAAATATATAATATAATATAAAACATAAATTAATAAAAAAATCATATAAGTTGAATTTAACTAAAATAACAAATTAAATTAAAATAGATTTAAAAAAGTTACATCAAAAACATTAATTAGATCATTATTCATTATATATTATTAGGAGTAAAAGGAAAAATTGGTATAAAATTTAAAATTCGTAATTTAGTACATTCAAACTAAGATTAATTACAATATATATACAATATCAAATAGAAATTTATAACAATTAAATTTAATTAAACTTGTTAAAAATATAAGTAAATGAATATTATTTTATGATAAAGTTTGACTCTTAGAATTTGGATTTTATCGAATTAGCATATAACTGATTTGCCTTACAATTAACTGTTGTGAAAAATATAGTTTACTCAATTATTAAATTGAATGATAGATAGGGTTTTCCATTACTTAAATTAATGACAAATAGGAAAATCTCCACTACAAATCGTACTAATAGAAATGGCAAAGTTGTTAATTGAAAGGACGAAAGCGCTTCAATCGTGCTCGTATTAGTTTATTAACAACCCGTCTAAAGACTTTTTCTTTTTCTTTTAACTTTTTCATGCACATAAATGTAAAGAAATGTAAAGAAATTAGGGTTATGGACAGAAAAAGTAAAGGAACCATTAGGTAGATTAGCAGCAGTCACATTGACTTAGGCTACGTCATTCTTTCACGCATATGCTTGCAACGCTTAGCTGCCTAATAATCCTGGATCGCTGACCTAGTGACATAAATTTTCGAGATCGCAGCGCCACATCAACAAGGATAACGACCTTGGGAGGAGGGACAAATTTACTCTTTGCGCTTTGTAGTCTAGGAAAATTATCGGGAAAATGAAAATTATACGTGGTGCACGAGACTTTTTTTTGAAATGGGTTAGCAGAGCGACACATGGAAAAAGATCATCCACTTCCTACCAGTAAAATATTTCGAAAAGTTTATTTAAATTAGCGGCAATTAAAATCTTTCCTTTTTTCACTCAAAAAAGTTACGATGCCTCGAAATAAAGCCTTAGGCGAAAACATTTTATAACTTACATTTCTCAAATATAAAGTTATGTAAATAATAGGTTAATCTTCGAATGAAAAATTACAATTTTAATACTGTAAAAGCCAAAAAATGCAAAAATGTGTTATACTTTTTAAAATGTACTTGGGAAAGGCAATCATTTTTAATAATAGTTTACTATTAAATAGTTGACTATATGTTGAAAATCAATTTAAAAATCCGCAATCAGTGGGGCTAATATTTTATTCGTAATTTTTTGTTAATAACGGTACTTCGAAAACCGTAAATAAAGCCTAACTGTTTAAAAAAAAAAATTCGCGCGTATAGTTTACGAATTTTTTCCTTATATTTTTCGATGTTAAGAACCATAAAGTATCAAAAAGGCCAATGTCTTCATTTTAGAACTTTAATTTTTTTTAGAAATATTTACTTCTTAATTAATAAATTGATTTTAATATTAAATATTTATTGATCGTAAATTCCTTCTATTTTTAAATTATTATTACTTTCAATTTCGCTTCTGTTGATTTTCATAAAATATAAATATTTTTATTAAATTCAAAGATACGAGCTTTTAAAGCTTATCAACGTTTGATGTAAAAATACACGATTACAGGAATTTTGCAAATCTTGAATAACAACTCAATAATGATACTCATTAATAACATATAAATATATATATATTTTTTTTTATAATTTAATTGATTAAATCATAAAATTATATTTTCAAAATATAGAAATTACATAAATGTGTCCCTCGGCAATTACTAGAAGTGAGCATTATGGTGGCGAATCATTTCAGAAGAATTTAAAAATATTCTTGGATCTTAAAATTTGTTGGCGATGAAAATTAGAAAAATTTTGATAAAATATTCATATTTTAAATATAATATATTCAAAAAAATACGGTTTTTTATAAATAAAATATATATATATATATATACGTTGAAGTAAATGGTTAAGTTGCTATTAATTTCTTATAGTAATTAAAAAAACAATTATGTTAATTGATAAACCTGCCGATGAGAAATTGAAAAATTTTCATTGGAAATTTGAAGCGCTCAAGCAAGATTTGAAATTCTTTTCAAGTGGTTTTCCTTCCACTGCGGCTCGAAGGTGGGAGAATTTCTATTTGTTGCCGCAGCGAAATTCATATAATTTCTATATGTTTAGAAATCTTAGTTGAAGGCTTAATCAATCATATATAAAAAATATATATATTCTTAATTAATGAGCTTATTCAACTATTTATTAAGCTTTGCAAAATCTTTTTCGTTATAATTTCTTGCTTAAAACGTTAATACGATTTAAGAGTTGTTATCTTCTAATTTAATAAAGTTATTAGCATTTCATTAAACCTGAAATATCTAATTTAATGTATAATTACATAAATAAAAAAAAATGTACGATCGATAACTAGTTTGCATCAAAATTGATTTCAATTTGAAATTTTAAAAATTCTGTAGTGTTTTAAAATTAAAACCAGTGCACATTTGAGACCCTGTAGACTATAAAATATGATAAAGATAAAATACAACGTAAAAAAGATTTAGGCACTGCCTATGGAAATTACAGTATATATACTAACTACAATATTTTAGTATTTGTAAATTTATTTTCAACAAAACAATTAAATACTGAATACTTGATTAGTATTAAAAAATATTAATATTTATTTTATTTCAATACATTTTAGAAGGATTAAACATTTTGATAGATTTTAGCTTTTGCAATGTTAAATTTCAATCTTTTCATTTCTCAATCATTATATTTTTTATAATAATACATATTGGAGTTAAATGAATTGATGAACATTTTTCGTGAGAGGGTTTTTTTTATGTTTTAAGCGAAAGGAGGAAGTTATTGATATAATGCTAATTTAAATAAACTTTTCAAAATATATCGAACGTATCCAGTCGATATGTTTTCCCTGCATATCATCATTAATCAATTCTAAAAAAAATCTCATCTACCTCATTTAACTTCGATTTTCAAGTTTATTTTTTGTAATTTATTTGAGCTACTAATAAGAAATAAAACGACTAATAGATTTCTGAGCATCGGCACTAATAATTCAATAATTGATATTTAACATAAATCAACAATTACTTACATTATATACAGGTCGATTTAAAATTACCTATTTCTCGAAATTACAATTTCATAAACTCTAAAATAATGGAACAAACAATATCTTATAAAAGGTATTTGCGTATATGATAATCAAATTATGCTTAAGTTCTATTATGGTATATATTTAGTATGTAAATATTCACATATTCATATCTGAAATATTTATATAATGTTAATATTACTATCTATGATTTACTAATTTTGATCAAATTATTTTTTAATTATTTTTTTTTTTTTAAGAAATGGTATTCATAAAAATTTATAACTTTTAAGATTTACATAATGTAACTTATCTTCCTTATTGTATTTTCTAAAAAAAAAATATTTAATATACATGGTTCACGAAAACATTATGGTTAGTAAACTAAGCTTAGATATATTATAATCTTTACATAAATTTATAGAAAGAAGTAAAATAGATTTTTTTTAAATATTACACTCAATGAATTTATCATTTTTACTATAATGACTATGTATTTTTACTAAGTGACTATGTAGAATCCTATAATTCATAAGAGTTTAGAATACATCATAGCTATCCGGGTAAAGTGTTGATAATCAAAAAAAAATTATCAGCTGATACTTTAGGATTTATTCTAATGATTTTGTATAGCGAAGAGTTGAATGGAATTTAAAACAAGACGTGAATGCTGATTTTTCAAGAACCTTTGTCGTACATCACCAATTTCGTTTTCATTTTGATTAATTTGTCGATTAAAAAAGTTACTTTACTTAGGCTTCAGAAAATCGATGCTTTTTCTCAAAAAACAAAGCATTCACAATGTTTCATTTTTTGATAAGGTTTTTTAATGGAAATAACATGGACCATTTTTTTTATAAGGCTGTCAAAGTAATTACTGTTATCGATGTTTCTATTTTTTATTTATAATTTTTATCATATGTATAAATACACCTTTGTTATATGTATATAAATATTATAAATTTATATTATAAAATATTGATTTAAATAAATAAAAGTATCAGTAATATATTGTCTTTAAAAGCACAATGGAGAGAAAAAATTTGAAATATTTAAAGTTAATTCCTTAAAATATTTTTAAATTAAAATAAATAGTCTCTTGAGTCTTGTATTAATATGTTTTATATTCAATAAAAAAATACCCGAATGAATATTTAAAAACTAGTTAATTTAATAATTTTGTATACAGAAGAAATATCATACACATTAATTTTAATTTATTTGGAAAGTACAAAATCAGATCACGTTAGTTGTATATAGACATGACTTAAATGTAAGTGTATTTAATAATTCAGTCACAATTATAAAAAAAAAAAAATAGTATATTGTATTAATTCTAAAAATCAATTTTAATATTTGCATATTATTTTATTTTAATTTAATTTTAATCTGCAATGTAGGTATGTAATTTCCATACAAACATTAGCATCTCCATTTGTTTAAAATCTTAAGTAATATGAAAACGCAGAAACACGTTGATATGCTATGTATGTAATTTCGTTTAAATTCACTACAACCACCCTTGGATTAAAATAAATTTTTTAATACATACGTAGAAGATTATTGGTTACAGTGACTAATTGTTCATCTCATAAATTAGTCACTAAATATTTACGTAAATTATTCATGCAAATATGTCGCGTAGATATTGGTAAAACAATGCTATTCACGAGATATTGTCTCCGTGTAATTACATTGCCATGTCAAAATCACAGGTTCATTGTTTTCGTGTTTCGAGATGGAAAATCAAAGTAATTGGATGGTCATTTGAATTTATGGGATTCTATGACAATTAATATATTCAACATAATAAAAATATGCTAAGGTTAAGTATATTTTACTAATTCATTTTATTTTTTAAAAAGAATAATCAAATGACAATGTGATAATTGTTGACATTCTTTTGTTCATTTACTTATGTTTTTACTTTAACTCAAATTTTGATTACACATTTTAAATGTACGAATAATGAATAAAAATTAATTGTACAATAATAATATATACAAATTATTATATTAGAAAATTTCATTTAAATTAATAAATAACTAATAAATATAAAACTGTTAATTTTGTATATAATTAATTATTTCATGGTTTTCCTACATAAATTTATGTACACGTATTAAAATATATATTATTAAAAAAAATGGATACAAATTAATTGGATTTATGAATAAAATATTAAATATACAAAAAAATTAAATTAAAATTGAAACAGTATAAAGCTGTAATGAATCGCTTATGAAAAAAACAGTGCAAACAAAATTTGCAGTACATGCAATATATGTTTAAAACTTGATAAATTCATTATAAGTCTGCTGAAAAAGTTTAGTAAAATAATTGTAGAAATCAAAATTAAGAGTATATTATTATATTACTAGTACAATTCGCAGAAAAAGTATATCTATAATTATGATACTTAATTTATTAAACAACGTTACATTCAATATTAATAGATTTTTATTTTATATAAATAAAAAAGATATATATATATAGACATGGAGGTTCTTCTTATTTGAAGCTTTTAATCAACTAATACTTCTATAGTTTTACAAAAATTTATTATTCAAGAGAATTTAATTTTAGAATAGAATTTTTAAATAAGATATAATTATTACAGGTAATATTAAAGATTCAATCAAATACATAAGATAGTGTTGTATGTAATATTCAATTTTGATTAGGAAGAATAGTATTGAGGATTTAAAATAAATTCTAATAAATATTAAATAAAAAAGTTATTAAAACTACTAAAGTTACCTATAATCATAGCATAAGAATTATCATATGATTTTGTTTTTGTATAAATTTTATTAAATATCAATTTAATGTTTAATATCAATAATAATAATAAGAATTTTTCTTCAGACCCATTATAAACATTCAATATATAAAAAGCTAGAAACAGAGCCAATTAAAGAAAGTGATTGGTGAAGTGGAAAAAATGAATTCTATCAAAGATAACCAATATATTTACCTCAGTAATAAGTAGTTGTTATAACTAGACTTTCTTAAAACAAAGATATAGATCGTATGATCATATGGCCAATTATGTCCTGTTGTTTAAATTGATATCCTTTAGATTGAAGTAGATTTTTTTGTTTTTCAAAGAATTATGATTCAAATATTAATTTCAACTAAAGAATTATAAAACAAATTATTATAAAAACAATATTATTATTGAATATTTAACTATTATTTATATAGTATATGATATATAAAAACAAATGCCCAAGAACGATTATCACTGAAAATTCCTAACAGTTTATATGAAAAAAACAAATTTGTGAAATTCTTAAAAGAAATTGTAAAAATACCCACCTGTAAACACTCTTTTATATATATTACTGCAACTCTTTAAAAAAAGCCAATAATTTATCAAAAAATGATTGACCAGTACGTAGGGAATAGACATCAATTCTAAAATGAACATTTTCTGAAGCTTGAATTAGCGTATATTACGATAACATTTTTATCGTCTGATTACTCACTCGATTATTTAAATACAAATAGAAAATTTATATTCTACGTTGATGCAAGGTTTAAATCCTCTTAATAATTTTTATAATCATTAACGTATAGATGGACTATGATAAGCTCATCGATTAAACTTGGTTTTATGTTTCAATAAGTATCGAAATCTCTAAAATCAGAATCAATAAACTTAATTTTTTTAAAAAATTTATAAAATAACAACGAAATAATAAAATATATTGGGTTATAAAATAATGAAATAAATTGAATAAAATAAATCAATAAATTACTATTTAAATACGATGGATTATTCATCCATTACGTTTGTTACCTCACATGTCATTTTCAAATTAGAAAAAAGCAAAAAGAAAACGTGTGTCCTATGAATATTCAAGATAAAAAATCATTTTAAAAATGCATCGATATTGGTGAATTATCAATGATCGAGAAAAATAATTTCTACAATTAAAATCGGGAAGATAGGAATCGATTCTACAGTAAATTATCGGCGGCTAATTATCATCATCTCGATAAATATAGCAATCATTGCTGTGTGCATAAGTTTGAAGCCATTGAGTGTGAATGAATAAATTTATCTGCGATACGGATCTATAAAAAAAATTCCTCTGATAGCTGAATAAAGATATGAATAAAAAAAAGAGAGATAGAGAAAGAGCGGGATAGTAGAATGATCATTTTAACATATTTAATTGTCAAGAAGAATTCATTATTCTGGGTAATAAATAACATTATGTATCTCAAGAATGCGAAATTCCAGCAGCGACAATAGTAGTATAAAAATTAATACAGTTTAAAATTTTGAGTTAGAAAGGTGAAAATTAACAGTAAAAATGTAGTCAAGTATTTTCACAAAAAAAGAAAGAAAAAATTCACCGTGAGTGAAAATAAAAAAAAATGCTGCATTCATAAACAAAAATAAAGATAAAAATATATAGAACTTAACGGTTAATTCTAATTCCAAAAAGAAAATTTAGACTCCTCCATCGTCTAAAAAGCAAGCAAAATATATTATAGTAATGATATTCAGGTGAAAAGGGTAAAAATTCCTGAGAGATATTTGTCATACGTAGTGCATTACAGTTGATTACGAAAAAACTCTGTTAAAAAGGATTAGGATCGTAAAATATATCGATTAAATTAAAAAGATAATTTATTCAGCATAAATTATTGACGAAATTGCAATAATGCAGTTTATATTACTGTATACATTTTTCTTCTTTATTTTTTGTTTCACGAAAATACGTTTCGACTTTAATAAATAAAGGTAACTATGCTTCCCCAACAATAGGCAAAAAAATATTAACACCAAAAATTATAATAAGATTATATAAATTATTATAGTTCATAATAATTGCTTTGTTTTATAGTCACGTGTATGTGCGCTAATAATTATTATGTAAAATTAATATTAGAAGATATGATGCACAGAAATTGAGCATCACACAATTAAAATCTGTCGACCATGGCTCACGCGTTGAAAAATCGTAATTAGCAAGAATGTTAAAGGTATAAATCGAAAGAATCTGGAAAGGAAGAGGAGCTTTTCTCTTATAATTTCACAGTATTCCTCCGTGAATAGAACAGATTATGTCCCACAGAAATTAAAAAAAATATTTTGATAACCATGAAGATGATGATACGAAAATCAAAATTGAATAATCCTCAACAAGTAAATAATGTCATGGTCAAATTTGTAAAAATTTTTTAACAAAATACAATTTACTGAAAATTTAATGTTATAAATATTAAAAAAAATTATTTCTAAAAAAATAACAAAATACTTTGAAAATTCAATATTACAAAGAAAGGCAAATTCAATTTTATTTATAAAAAATTTATGTAAAAAAAAGAATAGTGTTTGAATTGAAAGAAATGTTAATAGAAAAATTATGAGATACAAAAATATTTACATAATAATATTCATAGTTATATTTATATCGCTAAAAATTGTAGAACAACATCTATGAAGGAATGATAGTAAATATGTGTATATATAATAAATTAAATATAAAATATAAACTGATTAATTATATTACCTTGAAAAGCTCTATTTTATTAGAATGAAATAATTAATTTTTAGAGTTAATTTTCTGTTATTTATACATTCTTTATTTAACTATTATTAATAAAAAATAACATTTTTAGCATACATAATCATTATTAACTAATAAATTTTATATATAAATATACTATAAAATATATGTAAATTACTTAATTAATATTTTTACTTTTATTTATTTATTTTTATTTTATCATTGACATTTTGCTATCATCAAAATAATTCCTTATATAAACTTATGTATTTATTTTTGATTAATAACAATTATTAAAAAAAAGTTCCCAATATTGAAGAAGCATTGTCACTTTATTAATTTTAAAAATATTTTATTTAAAACATTTAAAACATATAGCATTATTATAAGAAATATTACCACAAATAAAAGCAACAGAATTTGAAAATATATATATAACCATGCAATCATCTTAATTTTTTTTTGAAATGCTAAAAAATAAAATTAATGAATGATTATTAATTGAAACATGGATAATTTTTTTAATTATAAATAATTTTTTTTTATTTAAAAATAAAAATTAAATATTTAATAACTAAGAGAAATTTATCTTTAACAATAGTAAATAATTTTTAATTTAAACCATTTTTTGTTAAATTTAAAACTATTGAATATTAATATATGAGTGATTATTAAATTTAAATGAAAACATAAAATAAATAAGCATACCTAATAAATTATTAGCAACAGTCATAAAATACTAAAGAATTATGAATACTACTGTATAATAAAAAATAAAATAAATTACATTGCATTTCATTTCAAAAAATATTTTTTAATTTAGTAAAATTTTTTCATATATCTATATTGATTAAATGAATTTGTCAAGACTCATTATATGTAAAATTCAAAATAACATTCACAAATAATAAAATTAATATTAATAAGTTAAATTCTCTATAAATCAAAATGGTAGAGGCATGAAAAGTTTTTAAGTTGCACGTTTGAACAGTGTATTAATACAGAATTAAGTTACTGGTAATGATAATTAAATTCCTTAAAATTAAGGGAGATGTCTAATACATAACGGATTACGGGATAGAGCAGAAAAGAAAAATAATTATTTTACGATGGTAGATAATGCATATGTTAGTCCCGCAGTTTAATATACTATCTTCGTGTGATTATCGTGGCCATTAAGTAATCGAAAAAAACAGCTCTGATATTCAAGTTATGAGAGAATTAAACTAATAGAAGGACAAGATTCATAGCATAAGACTCGAAGTCAAGGAAAACCACTCGGTTGCCGGGTTCAATTCGCCTGTGTGCTAGGGATGTTCTATGTATGTGTTGAAGAGCTTATAATTTAAAACTTTATTTGCCTTGTTCTTGATTAAGGACCGGTTTCAAATTTGACTATTCACGAAATTCTCTTACTACCATTTATTATCCTGCATAGCCTAAAAACACAAGAATTAACGGATGGGATAAAAAATATAATAATTCTATACGCGTGTTTGTGAACCTTTTATGAATTTTTCTTTTGTCCAAAACTCGGAAATCAAATAAAATCAATGTGAAATTATTAAACGAAATATATTTCCATCTCTCACATTCTCTAAAGTCTTTGAATTCTTAGTTTTTATGTATTTAACAAATTTATTGCATTTATACTGAAAAACTCAAAAATGTCAATGATAATCTAATTTTATACAATACTTTAAATAAAAATATTTTACATATAGCATCATAAACTTTAAAGTTTTATTTTTTATACCGTACATACATGAAATATATTGTTGTAAAGATTGTTTTAGTCATCCAACTTTATACATTGCAAAATAAATGATATTTCAAAAATAAAAATCTCTGCACATAAAACATCTTAAAATTCTAATTTTGCTATCTTTATATACTTAAAAAATTGTTATTATAATATAGATTGAATAAATCATATCCAAAAATATTCCACACATATTCACACAACAATTGTATCAAATAAAATTAGACATTCATTATTTAAGCATTTCTTCAAAATTCATAAATTATATTTTTTATTACACAGCTTTACGATTAGCTCCACAAGAACTCCATGTTTTAGTAGACGCCAGTGTAGTATTCACAGTAAAGTACAGATATTGTAACAAATTTTAACAAATTGTAACAAATAAATTCATTGTTACTAAATTAAACCTAGAAAAGATGTTTTTTCCGCTTTGTGGAATCATTCTATTTGTTTATATAATCCTTAATGTTTGATATTACTTTTTAATAAATAAATCTCATAAGAATTTCTATGTTCTTCATAAACTTTCCTAATAAATTAATATTCATTATATATTATTATTAAAGCAAAAAATGTAAAAACTATTCTATATGTATTTAATATAAGTTCAGTAAGAATTTGAAACTCCTATAATAAATATACATGTCACAGCAGCACATTTGCATTTACAATGTGTACGTGTGCAGACTATTCAGTGTTAAAAAAAATCGAATAACTTTCCTTTTCTATTTTCGTTACTACTACAGGAAAAATTCTTCCCTTTTTAGGTCAAGGTTACCAAATTTAGGATTGAAATTATATTACCATTTAGCATCTGCTTTAATTATTTTACATGGGATTTGAATATTGATGAGTTTATATACCTAAACAAAATGTTTAATTGCAATATTTATCTTTAATTTATTTCATACCGTTATATTATAAAACATAAAAATGATTTAAGAAGTTAATATTCTGCCAAATTAATACTGCTGGCAATATTAAATTTTAAGTAATTATTACGATTTTCAACTATTCAAAAAATGATTATTAAATCGAAATCGTTGAATAAATTATAAATTTCAATTTTTGAATTGAATTATTACAAATCTATAAGTTATACCGTTAATTTTAGAATGAATGATAACTAAAGTAATTAATGGTGAAAATTAAATATAAAAAAAAATTTAATATTTTCATAAATTTTAAAATTTATACAAAACTGTTTTGATTACGATAGTAATGTCTTATGAAACTTTACGATAATTACAAAATTTTTTGATTAAACATTATTTTATCAAGTTTATATTTATTTTGATCCAGTACAATATTTTTATAACTCTTATTAGCCATTTACAACACCAAGTTACTAGAATCTATGTTTAAATCAAATTAAAAAGACATATAAACCAAGTTGTATATTTTGTACATTACAAATAATACAAACATTAAAGATAATTTTTATATCTATCTATGAAAAGTCAATATAAATTCAAATAACGTTATGGACTACTTTTCATTCATTAAATTCAGTAGATCTGAACTGGTGAATAAATAGAATGTAAAAAAAGCCAAAGATATTAGAGAAAATAATATAACGCAATGGATGATGTCTCGAATCAGTCAATTTAATGATGTTGAGATGGAGCAAACGGTTCTTCGTTTCGATGGGAGATTTTACTTTCACCAAATCTACAACTCGAAAAACGCTTAAAGGCTATTTTCTCAAGTATTTTATTTTTTTATTATATTATTGTGGGTAAACATAAAATAATATTACATTGAAGCTATGAATTAGAATATAGAAAGAACGAGTATTACATTATAAATTATAGCGGAGCGCTCAAATTATAAAATTGAAATTGGTAAATGAAATATTGAGATGTTCAGAGAGATTTAACCACAAAAATGCCAGAAAACAAAAGTGAAGGGGTATCTGAATATAATACATTTGTAATATAACTTCGAAAATATCTTTATATTTACAAAAAAACTATATACATTATTAAAATGTTTTTTTAGTTTGAAGGCAGTGACATGAATGTCGCTCTAAATATTTTTGATTTTACAGAAGCATACAATAAATCATTATTCATAGGAATTTTATTACACTTAATTGGGATTTTACTCACGCCTGCAACTACAGTTTACGGAAGCGTAAATGCGTAAACCACGTTGGTCTTCAATATTTGTATCTTTTGTTCGTAATATTTGTATCCCACTATAAAAGGTATTTCTTACTTTTTTGTAGGAAATAGAGCCATTTTTTAAAATAATCGTTCATAAATATTAAGCATAAATTTAATTAAATATAATTAAATGCGTAATTTTGTTAACTTCGGTAATTATTTCCTTATTTATTCAATAATTTGACTAATTTTTGCAAATATAAACTATTGCAATTAAAATTATTCGAATTATTTAGATTATTCAAAAATATTTATCGAATTTCAACAAATGAAATTTTAGACTAATGTAATAAAAAATCAATTTTTTACCTTTGCAAATTTCAGTTTATATTTATTAACATGAATATTTACATTTTTAATAAACTTTTTTCAATAAATAATATTTAAATATTTTAAAAAATTACGATTCTATTAAAAATAAAAATTTTATTTTGTATGATTTTTAAGAAAATATTTATTGTATATTAATAAAAATAATGAAAATTAATATATGAGATATTTATTATATTATTATTTGCATAATAATATAATGTATTATTTATATAATATAGTATAAATAAATTCGTTTTAATACTTGAAAAATTGTATGAATAATCAATAACACTTGTATAGTACTATAATTTCATTACAAGTAAAATAAAAAGAAAAAATTAAACATTTGCCTAATTGAAAATGAAAATAGGATCTAGAGTTATCAACATTCAAAAAACAAAAAAGAAAATGAGTCCAAAGTATGTTGAAAATATTACATTGTAAAATATTACACATCGGCATGACAAGGCCCTTTTTCCTTTTCGTAAACCGGAATTGTGCTATGTATTTCATTAATTTTAAATTTTCACACAATCATCCATATACATTGGCATACTTTCAAATGATATTTAATTAAACTACAGCATTATTTAATACGATTTGTGGTAAAATTCGATGGCCAATAAACATGTCCAACATTATCAATATTTCTATCATTCGACGCAAACTCATTTATAGGCGCGTAGGTCTTGTGGAAGGGCCAATTACCTAGAGAAATTATCAATTCCAAATCAGAAACCACTCGGTTGAGAATTTGACTCTGCTTTTACAAAGATTACAAGGCATCCAAGCGCCGGTGAAGAGTATTTGTCTTTTACACCGACTCCTAGGCATTCGTTCCCAAGAGACCGAGTAGGCGTTTTACGTAATCCTAGCCACCGCTCCCATCTGCAAACAGACCCTCGTAATTTACGTAGACTTCAAGCCACCCAACCTGCGAATAACTTTTACACCACTGAATACTTATTTACAAGTTACAAACGTGTTAATATTTATAGCTCTAAAAGCTACGTAACTTACTGTAAATAATTGATTTTTATTGTACGACTTACTTCTCAATAAAGTGAAGATACCTTTAAACATTATTTTCTATTCGGTACAAATTCCATTGCAGCAGTAAATCATATCCCTGGATCTTGCTTAAAATTGACTTAACTACCGATTAATTTAATTAAAATAAAATATTAAGTTATAAAAAAAGTACTAAAATATAAATACACATTTTATTGTATACTTGTAACAATGTACATACAGTTTTTATTACTGATCCAATTTTTTTGCACAATGGTTATAAAAGTAAATATCAATTTAATTTTTATTAAATCATTTTTTTTTAAGATTTTTTTCTCATTTGTAATGAACTTTACGAGATGTCATATTACATTTATAATCGAAATAAAGTATTACAAAATCAATCGTCGAACAGATCTATTTAATTAAAACTATTCAAAAACTCCAATTTCACTTTCATTTACCTATTTTTTCTAATTTTTTTTTTTTTTTTTTTTTTTTTGATAAGCATCAATGAATTTTAATTAATTTTAATTTTAAATATTATAGACCACGATGTGATTATTTATATATTAAAGAACCTTTTTCATAAACAATATTAAAACAATTACTAATTTAAAAAATAAATAACCTTCGCAGAACATTAATTTTTGTGACAAAAAAAAATGTCGAAATGTATAATACGTTTATAAGCAATTATGAATTAAAAAATACTTTTTAAGTTCGTGTAGTACCAGATTTTTCGTACAAAGTTGTATTTATTACAGAAGAATAAATTTTTAATTAAAATAATGTTTTGATGGTAGCTGAATGTATGAAATCCCATAATTAGTATTAATGATATTATCTTTTTCAATTTTATTGTAACAAAAACATATTGTGGTAAATATCCAACATTGAAATGATAATAATATATTTGTGCAGATACACCTGTACAATAAAATGGCTCACACTTCCATTTACATGAAAGTGGTAGAAAATAATTTTAATTATATATGAAAAGTATATAAATTTATTTCAAAGTTCAGTTTTATATATATATATGTATGTACAAATATTCACAGAGAAGAAAATTTTCTCCTGTATTTGTGGTTCCGCTGACCCACTAACACTGAATTACTGAGTCTTTCCATCCTACGAAAGAGTGAAAGTAAATCTCTCTCTTTCTCTTTCTCTCCATTACTTCGTATTTTACGAGACTTTTCAAAGAGTAGAATTTTTTTAATATTCGATTGAATGATTATATTAATAACCGAATAAGTGAATATATTTTATACATGTGTCTAAGTATATGAAAAAAATCTTGTATTCCCGAGACACTGAATTAATTGACAAATAAAATTAAAAATAATTTTAATTGAAAAATCTTATAATCGAACATTTATTGATTGATTTTCAATTATTTTCTCTTTCATTACACAGTTTATAAAATAATGTACAGTCCACTTATACAAGATATTTACTTTTTAACATTTCCAAAATAGCTCTAATTTACTAATTAATAAATATGTCAATAAAATTTTATTATATTTCATATTGGTTTTTTAATATCATTATTATACTTGAGTGGAAGGCTGCTGCAAACATATTTACCACTATTTTTCCAATTGATTACTCTTATTATGAATCACATAAAATGAACTCTGGGAAAACACCCATAAAATTTGAAGTGACCCATTAATAATACCAGTTGGCTTTCGAACTGGAAGATGTAAAGGAACAAATAAAAGAAGTAAATAATTTTTCAAAAATATTAGCAAAATTACGTAGCCAACAGTAACAAGATTCTTAGTGAATTTTGGCAATCTTTTTAGAGATAAGATGTTTTATTTTATTTTTATTATTCAAACTTTATGCAGTTACAGCATAGTTAAAGATTATGTTCCTTGTTTCTATTGTTTTATTTTTTCTTACGCACAAATTCAATAATTTTTTTTAATTTTAAGAGCAATTATTATCGAGTGAAATTATTTCCGCATATCTCTATTCCGTCAATAACTATGTTTTATCACAAAAATATAATTAAATCAGGAAGCGCCTTGGGTACGTGAGTACATGTGAGTAACATACTGGAAGTTATTCCTCCAAAAACTTAAACTCCGCAAGAATTTCGAAGTTTTACATAAAAAGATATTCGTTATATTTTATTTAATATTTAATACTGACGTATATTAAAAATCATTAATAAATAAACAAATGATAGAGATAACTTTATTAAACATAGCATGAATGAAAAATAGTAATATTGAATAATTAAATAAAAATGAAATAAAGCGATTGTAATAATTCAAATATTATTAAATTTAAATTTATTAATTAATTAATTATTAAAATTAAATCAATATTTGTTTATTTATTAAGTTTATTAATAGTTGTACAGTAAATAAATATTCAATAATTTCGTTTACCTAATGTTAACTTTAATTCCTTTTGGATATTTTATACACAAAAAATTCACAAAATTATTTTCTCTTTTTCTTACTTTTTTTTTAAATATATTACCCAGGATAGATTGTTTCCGACTTCCGATATCTTAGGTCTTCCTATTATATAAAGTTATAAAGAATATTTTATAATTTAATTTTTAATCACTTTTATAAATATTGAATAATTTATATTTTTATGAGAATAATTATACAAATATTTTATTTCAGAATCAGCTTGGTGTTACTATTTGTGATTCTTATCGGATCAACACATTCTACAGTAAATCATCAATTTGACATTTCCGGTAAGTTTCTTCATGATTATTTATTAATTTATTTATTTAATTACTTATTAATTAATTTACAAATATTTTCGTTTATATGCAAAAGTAAATTTCACCTTTAGACACATTGTAAAAAATCTAAACATTAGAAAAATGTAGTTATATATATAATATATATATATATAACCACATTATTACATTATAGTATAGGCAATATAAGTATTTTTGCAATATAAAAAATTCAAAAAAATGCATGTTAATTCAACTTTTTCTGTAATTTTTTTTATATATTAATATAAATTATTTATATAAATGTTTATATCGAGTCTTTTGTAGAACTACTACCAAATATAAATTAATACTTTTATTGATATTTTTAAAAATTTTTCTTATTTCCTACATGTCGAAGTATTCCCCCAAGTCAGTGTATCTGACTTAGTATCGAATTCATAGTAAGTTACTTTTTATGTTTTTTCCCTAAAATATCACGATACATACTATACATTTATATTGATGTAGTGATTATGATAAAATTAGTACAGTGGTTATATGTAAATATACGTGTTGCATTTCAGTTTCGCTATCCTAAAATTTGTTAGCGATGATTCAGCAATTTGACTGATTGAATTGATTTTGAACGAGAAACCAAAAAAATAAAATATTATGTCTACTAGACAAAATCCCATTAAAATTATTTATTCAAATTTTGAATATTCCAGACGTTGTTGTTATTCTGACCCACGACATGAACAAAAAATACTCACTATTTATGAACTTATTTACACTATAAATTATATACTGCCTATAAGTGTTAATATGTGTTAGCTTAATTTTTTAGCATAATCATTTTCCCCCTTCTTTTAGGACTATTTTATACAAGGATAAACATTGTTTTATATGTGGAAAAAAGTAAAGTAAATATTATATTAAATGTTTGAATAATTTCAGTTCTCACATGAATTGTAGTCTTCCAAATCTTTGAACTGTTTAGACATTACTATTCAAAATCAAAATAACCATATAATCTAAGACTGGTACCAAAAACTTATTGTAACAAAATTATCAACTACAATTTAAACCACTAAATAAATCAATAGAGAAATATGGTATAGAACTTGATACACAGAACTATTTTATTTATGTTACCACAAATGTAACATTAACAAAGTGAAAAATATTTTACGACTATCCTGATTACTCTATCAACAGACATATAAATAATAGACTGAGAAAAACATGTGAGGGCTACTGTAAAAATATTGGAGATAGAACAGAATTATAAGAAAATTTTATACAAAAGTTATTATAAAAAAGTTTCTGAAATGCTACATATACATATTAATTCTAAGACTACGAACAGACAAGACGCCACGTAATTTCTGAACGTTCAGTATACACATTTACTTTCGATCATGACGAAATAAACAACTGATTGAATTTAAATAATAGACACGTAAGTTTTCGTCCAGTGCATTTAAAGTTGCAGTCCTGACAAATTAGCTTTTACTTTAGAATATTCAAAATTGTATTCAAATAATTATGTTTAATATATTTATAATATTATCCTTTGTATCATCTTTAGTAATTTTAGAAAAACATATAATTGTAATGTTAAGAATTTATCAGAAAATTTATTAAATTTTTAATCACTATTTACTAAGTTTTAATATTATTTTATATAGCATACGTATTTCATTTTTTTTTTCAAATAAGTCATTATAAAAAATTTAATTTAAAAATTATAATTGACAAAAATAAATAATAAATATTGAAAAATATACATATTTAAAATTGATTGATAATTATTGAAGCTTAAACGGTTTTTATTTATTTTATTACTTTTTTTTATTGCATATTATAAAATCTTATGTATATGTAAATTTAATTTAATATTTATGTTAAAGTAAAAAAGTTATATAGATTAAATTTTTTTTTTTTACTAGATTCCTATGTTTATGAAAGCTATAATTGCAAAATATAAAGAAAACACCAATTTAATAAAAAAATTTGTGTAGTTAAATGTAATATATATGTAAATGATAATTATTATTTTCTAGTATAATTTTTATTTCATAAAAACTAGTAGATAATTATTTATATTTTTAAATAATTACACAAGAATATTTATTTCTCAGAATATGTATATGGAGTGGATTATGATCTACAAGCTCGAGCAAGGGCTGCCATTGAGGCAGAAAAGTTTAAATTCCAAAAGATGAGCTGGTGAGTTTCTTTTTATTAATATTTAGTCATTTAAGGAATAAACTAATAACTGCATAATAAATTAAAAACAAATTTTATTACAGTATATTTAGTAAACTGTACCTGTATATATCTGTATGTGATATTAATGTGGCTTTTTAAGTATTTTATTTCTATTTTTTTGTAATTTTATTATGTTTATCAATGTGATTTTTACTTTTATATTATTAAACTATTGTAGTTATTATAATACTATAATGTATACTGTATAAATAAATATAAAAAATAATGGAAAGTTGATGAAAAATCGCAATGTTGATAAGAGAGATAAAACAAAAGAATGAATGATATATAACAGAATGTGATAAAAAAAAAAATTTGACACAGAGAATCCTTTGAGTGTTCCAAAATTTTTCATATGAATGTTAATTATTATCCTTGTGTTAATAATGACTTCAATATAGCTGGATTTACGGTATATTTTTGGTTGTAGATTCTTTACCAATGTTGACAAATTTATATGCAAATGAATTGTGACACACTCTATAAAATTTGCAGTCTTAAAAAACAATTAATTTTTATTTGTAAAGCAAAATATTTTAAAAATGTAAAAAACTCATTTATTTGTAAGAAAATATGTAAGATAATTATATAATTATAATTTTAACACAGTTTCATCATTCATTGAAGTATCATAATTCAAATTATAAAAACTATACATATTTCTTTCTTCAATAAAAGATATTTATCGGAATTTCCATTGGAGCAAAATTAATTTTCTCTTATTGATTCATAATTTTCAAAATTTTCTTTTCTTTTATAATGATTATTATTCTGTATATTTTGATTCCAAATATTTCCGAGACATTTCAGAGCCACAATTGTTTCAGCGTAGAATCTTGTGCAATTCCATTTAAATATTTGATATCATTTTTTTAGGTATACACAGGTTTATAATAATTTTGTTGTACAGGAAGCAACACACGGAACAAGAACCATGTCGTATACGACAGGATCAGCCTTGTCCACCGAGTAAATACAGAACTCCTTCCGGTGCCTGCAACAACATAAGGCACCCGGCCTGGGGTGCGAGGGGGTCGCCATACCTAAGAACCTTGCCACCGCAGTATGTCGATAGTAAGTTTATTTTACCGACCATCCCTTTATTATCTAATAAAATTAATCTTTATTAGGAGGGAGCTTTAATACACTATTAGAATTATTTCCTTACTAATGTAGGAGATACTTTGCGATAATAAACGACGTCCATTATATTGATTAATTTAACTTCTTTCTCATTGTATAAAATATTTCCTATACTAAATTCTTTAGTTTACAAAATGGATCTTGAATTTTTAGATATGAATTGGAAATATTTTTTAAAAGACGAAAATTTATTTTTGAAATTAGTCAAATCACAAGAATAAAAATATGTACAGCGTATAAAAATAAAT
This sequence comes from Eupristina koningsbergeri, assembly GCA_018907245.1. Lineage (NCBI taxonomy): Eukaryota > Metazoa > Arthropoda > Insecta > Hymenoptera > Agaonidae > Eupristina > Eupristina koningsbergeri. Next base: position 268,337 of record JACCHV010000145.1, on the reverse strand, counting down.
TCCCCTCGCTACTTTTAATTAATATTCAGCGTTTCGAATCAAATTTTGGTAGCACTCATTTTATATCGAAAATATTTAAAAGAAAATTTATAGTGCTAATCAATTGCTGTACCAACGTCAATAGCAACTTGTTCAATCGGTTGTTCAATCATTCGTTTATTTCAACGTTGTTGTATATTATGATGTACTACAGCGAGTAGAGCAGTCATTATTTATAATACCGTCATAATGTTAAGTCTCAAGATACTATTTATTATTTATAAATATAAATAAATATATTTTAGGCCTTTTTATAAATATTGAAAACGTGATTTTTGAGAGGTTCAATAGAAGGCAACTTCCAGTCATTGCTAAAAGTCAGTAACCAAATGTAAGGGTAGTGACTAGTGACTAGATTGACACTAAGTGGGTCTCATGTTGTGAAAACTCCAATGTGAGGCTTCTTGTTATTTTATGAGACAAGACTACTGTAAGTATGACTGTGTGTACTTGATGTGTATGTGTGTGTGTGGCTTCTTTCCATTTATTTATATTAATTGATATGTTTTACATTTTAATAATAATAAGTTTCATATTTTGTCGATGCTTTGCAGTATGTACATTTTAATATCTACGTATTAAATAAAATAAAAAATTTGATAGTAATAAAGTTAAATTTTAAAAGTTTTACACTAATAATAATTCATATAAATGCATGATTTATGAGTAGTTATTTAAAAATAGTTGTTTACAAAGTTTTTAATTAATAAAATGTCAATCATTCTTTTGTTTTGCGCTACTTGGTTGTTATCGAAATGAAAGTCGCAGCGACTAATTGATTTAATTGGTCCAAGTTTCTACTGTTTGCTTTGGCGTAAAAGTGAGAAATTAAACTTATAATAGAATTTTGAAATTTGCAGCGATTTTTTACCCCTTCAGATAGGTTGTTTCAACAAAGACCGGAATATCTTCGAATATTCATAAATTCTTCTTTTATTATTTTATTAATTTGTATGTCATTATTCCCTTCCAGGATTGTCAGGTTTGTTCAGAGCCTTTAACTATTTTTGTAACGTATCTTCTTTTTTTATTAGATCTTTTTTCTTTTTTTAGAAAACGAATTATGCATTAATCATCATTGATATATATTGTTTATAACCTCTCTCTACATTTACATTATATTTATTATTATACTTTTATAAAAACTATTTTATAATACTAATATTAAATATGAAAGATTAATCATATCAATACCTTTAATGGAAACTTCTCTTAAATCAAAAAAATATCTATGACCGTATTTTCTACATGTATTTATTTTTATTGCTTTGTATTGTTGTAATGAATATTATTTAATACTTTTTTATCTTTACAAATTAGAAAAAGAAACTTTCTGAAACTTTTTTTATTTATTTATATGATTTTAATAAAAAATACATATAAGTTTCAAAATATGAATTTAACAGTGATTACAGTAGGAATTCATTATTCAGGATATATTTTACTACACATTTTTATTATAAAACTGTATATTTTAAATGTTTTAGCATAAATTATTATATGTTTCTCAAATTATTAATGCATGAAATGCATTATAAAATCTAAAAATTAACTAATAAATTTATTTAAAACAACTCAAAACTTATACAATATTATCTACATACTTTATTAATAAATATGCATATTTTTACTTAATAATTATGTTTGTTGAATTTCAATAAATAGTCTAATTAGATATTGCAATGATTAACGGTAATATTTTGATCTTTTTTATTTATATAAAATTAATAGTTAAATATTGAAACTAATATAATCTTCTATGGTTAAAGTAGGAAACATTCTCAAGACATACATCATATGTAAATTATTGAATAATAATAAGCTAAATCGTATGTTGAATATTCAGAAGAGATATATGCATTCTTATGCATGCATGGTTTTTCAGTTCTTCAAGAAATAAAATACATCAACGTCTAGCTTTGTGCCATCACACGAACTCAAAATGAAAGTAAACATTGAAACGTGCAAAATTAGAAAAGACTTGGAAATAAGAAGAAATGTATATGCCGAGTTTTTTGCTCCCTTATCTCTTATCATGCATGCTTAGTTTAACTATAATGGTGAAATGAATCACTGATGTATGCATACACTCAAAACACAAATAAAATAATAATATTTCTCCGTATTTTGAATTCCAAACAAAATATCAATTCAAAAAAATTTTTAAGATTGTTTAGTCGCTTTTGTACAAAAATAACATCAGCATAATTGCGAAATTAATGCTTATATACATTAAATTACAATATATAAATATTTGTATTATAATAATATAATATATGATATACCAATATAATAATAAATAATTCACTTATATAAATAATTATTTTCTATTAGATTTTAGAATTAGTTATTTAAAAGCCTCATATATAATATTCACGTGGAATACAACTTTTGCAAATTGCATCAAAACTGGTTAATAAATCTACAATGATACGGAATGATCTTAATTTAAAAAAAGATACATATATATTTTTAAACATTTTAAGTTTACAAAACATAATGTATTCATTTTAAATTCATAAAAATATTGAATATATCTAGTACCTTATAATTTTATTTAAAATTTTAATTAGTATTTTATCTTAGTAATTATTCATTCAATTAAAAAAATTATTTTTCTCCGTGCTAATATTTAATAATAAAAACAATCAAGAATAGATTTCTTTTATAAATCATAAATAATAATAAATATATATAAATTTAATAAAAAAAAATTATTTTGCTTGTATAAATAATTATACAATTAGTTACATAAGTTACATTTATATTATCATTTAATGAAAAATTTTTTAAATTCATTAAGAATTATTTAATTGCAAAAAATCTTTTATGAAAAATAATTTAGTTGTATTATTTAAAATATTACATATTTTATAAAAACATTATAATAAAAATTTTGAATATAAATAATTATATTAATTTTGTATATAAAATTTATAAAATTAATCTTTATCTCTCAAATGATATTTTTTATTATATGTATCATATTAATGCAACTTAATATTGTAGATAACGTATTTCACAAAACTTGAACTAAATAAAATATCTATAAATTTTAATGTTATTGAATTATTATTATTATAAAAAAAAATTATAATATTATTATATTAATAATTATAAGTAATGAAAATTAATTAATACAATAGCTTTTAATTACAATTGTGTTTTAAATATAAAAACACGAATAACTATTTTAATAAAATAAATTTTATACTTGAACACATAAAATAAAAAAATTATTTATAAATATTTTATAAAATACAATTTAGATTATTATTAAATATAACAAATATTGTAATAGGATTTTTCCAATTTATATTAAACATCTTTTTTTCTTAATGATCGCGTATACTTCATTTGTAATTATTTCAATGTGTGAAATACCTCGTTCAATATATTTAGATGTATCCTAGTCCTTAGACACACCGGACCAAACAAAAATAACTAAAGATCTCTGTAAAAAGATAAAAAGTTAAAACTATTGTCTGTCTGATGAGGACAAAAAAAAAGCTTCATATCTATGTCAAGCAATTCGCTTGGTTTGCTGAATCTCATTTGGCAATATAAAGGAAAAATCTATCTAAAACTTATTGGTACGTTGTTTCTTCTCTGTAGTCATATTGTGATTATTCCTCTACTTAACAAAATACTAAAATTCCGATAATATAATAAAAATATAAGGCAATACTTTGTCCTCAGCTACTTAACGAGATTATTTCTCCTTATAATATATATAAATATTATTATTCTGAATCTAAAAATCTATATTTTTATTTCTAAAGACACAATATGCCTTAAAATTTTACACAAAAATTTAGAATAATTAAAAATAATCATTTAAATATTTAGTATTTTTTATTGAATGATTTTATTAAAATTGAAACACTGTAAATAATTTTAATTTTTTCTTCAACATATTGTGTATCTATTTTTTGTACCTTTTCCTTCTCATTTTTGATGTCCATTCCTTTTATTTCGAAATTTTTTCTTCTAAACTTCCTGTTTTGTTCAAATGAAAATCTCATCTTTCATTTAACGTTCTTTTCTCATATAACTATGACTTCATTTCTTCCACTGCTAGATGAATGTCTTATTCCCCCACTTTTTTTCTTACTTCCCAACTCATATTTTTTTTAATTTTTTGTCACTTTCCTTCTCGTTTATCATCTTTTTCACTTTCTCTTATGCCCTTGCTATTCTGCTTTCTTTCCACTTAATCTTTTCTTTTTCTCTCCCAGACGTTTTCGTAATTTTTAATTATCTGTTCTAATCTTTTAATATTTTTTTTAATCACTTTATATTGTCATTTTGTTATATCTCTCTAGCTCTAAATCATGCTTTAAACCTTTCCATTGCTGCTTTCTTTTTCTTAAACCACTGTTTGAATTGATGTACTACATCTTACTTTCAACTCTGTCTTTTATTCTTCAAAATTTACTTTTCTCATCATTTGCATTAATGTGTTTTGTCTGTTTTCTTTTCTTGATTCTTCTTTTTCTTTTCTCCCCCTTTAGTCCCCCTTCTGCTCCATTCCTGTATTTCGGTCTCTTAACTGCATTCTCTTTTTTTTATGAGTCTGGGAATTTGCAAATATGCTTGCAATTTCTCTCAATTTGCTTGTTTACCTCGTGGTTATCTAACTTTTTTTTGTATATTTTTCTTTTTTCTCTCTTTCTTTTCTTTCCAACTTTCTCTCCATCGTCATTTTTCCTACTTCTGTTAGTTTTTTTTTTAACTTGTCTCATTCTTTAGTTTTAATCTTTTGATTCGCAGCTTTTTGTATTCCACACTATTTTTATCACTTCTTACACAAGTATAATATTTAACTTACGCTTACTAAGTATAATATTCTTATAATTAAGTATATAATATTATTAAAAATATTAAAATATTATAAATACATTAAAGCTTTCTTATTAATTAAATACTTTTAAAAAGTTATGAATAAATTCAATTCGAAACTATAACTTCTTCTTACCTGAAAGCAGCATACGCTAATATATATTTTACTATTTTATATAATTATTATATTTATATTTATCATTACAATTTAACTTGTAACTATTAATTAGTTTTACTTACTAATTATAATAAAGAAAAGCAAAATTGAAAGTTTAAAAATGTACTGAATTCAAACTGAGTAAAAGTATAAAGAACTAAATATAGTTTAAATAAAATGACATTATTATTAAACTCTTGTAGAAAAATAAATGTTGGCAAATATAAATACTATTAAAAATAAAAAAAAAATTTATACGAATATTAAATTTAATGCACAAAAATGTTACATAAATCTAAGATTACAGATTATTTACACCAAAAATAGTGTGAATTTTTACACACAATTTAAAGATCAAAAGAAAAGAAAAGTAAATTCAATAGTAAAAAGAATCTGTACGTACACAATAACTCAGATGTAAACAAAGTAATTTATCACAAGAAGCAATGTTCTTTCTATCGTAAAAAGCTGACAATCAAGGTAGATTTTACTCAGGTGGTTTCGGCCTTTTCTTGAAGGTATCAGACAGTTGGAAGCTGAAAGATAACTGCCTGAGAAAAAGTGCACAGGTGTTTTATCCCTTAGCTCACTGCCCTCTCACCCACGATGCACATTCAGAGGAAATTAATGGTAAGAGTGAGATGGAGAGTTGCTTGATATGCAGACAGTGCTCCTTCATTTATTGCACCTGTGTTGTGCATAAGAGATAACGTCGCACGGGAGGCTTAACGCACGATAAGGATAACCAACATCTTGCAAATTGCACAAATGTAATTTTAAGAGTATAAGAATAATGATGTCCTTTTGTATTGAGGAGAAAAAATTGTCTATTCATTCTGAAAACTAACATTATGTAAATATTATTATCTATACTGAATCAACGCAATGATTACGGTAGTCACTTGTAATTAACACACGTGTAAGCCATTAGCCGCAGTAAAATATATAAAATGTATACATTTTTATATCTTTTACTGACAATGCAAATTTGTACGAACTAATATAGATAATTAACATGATTGAGTACTTATAGCACTTTATTATTCAATTTTATTCCAATAATTAATAAATTTTTATTTGCACGATAAGTTATATAACAAAGGCTTCTTTTAGACATAAATAAACCTCGACAGCAGTCCTTACCGAGCGGGTCATTGGTGATAACACGATTGCGGAGCGAACGACCGTTTAGTCCTTTGGCTCATGAAGGTCTAAGTAGTTTGGCTGGTGTCTGGTCAGAACTCTTACTACGTGATATTTCGGATCACGTGAGACCGAGGAGACGAGATGAGGAGTGCTGCAAGTCAGCCTTCCGACACCCGGAGTGCATGTCCAACCTCGACGGCCATGGACGTTGCTTGGGGTACTGGCGATCGGTTCCAACCCTCAGCGCCCACAGCTGCTCTTTCCAAACTCGGGAAATCATGAATGGAGCATCGGGTTATCTGGATGGCTCGGATTTATATGGCGCTAACGATGATAGGTTACACAGGCTAAGAACATACCAGGGTGGAAAAGTGGATTTATCGAAATGTGAGCTCTGTATTAGACCGAACTCTAGCATTGGTCAATTGTATTGGATAATCCTATCGGAGCACAATCGCGTGGCTGAAAAACTAAATTTATTCAATGAACATTGGGACGATACAAAGATATATTTGGAGGCTCGTCGAGCTGTCATTGCTCAGGTACAACATTTCATTCAATGAGAAAAATGTTTAACTTTACTATTTAAAGAATGCATTATCGTCAATTCACAAACGTTGTAATAAAATTGTAAATATTTTACAAATAAGTTGAGTGCTTTTAAATACGATCGACTGCTTTATCTATGCTACAGCTGCAGCACGTGACGTTAAATGAGTTTGTCCCAAGTATACTTGGAGAGGCAAGTTATGCAGATAAAGAGCTGATGCCAACGAGCAACGGATTTTACAAAGGATATTCATCAACGAATCGAGGTGGTGCCATTGATGCTGTAGCTTTTGGAGCTTTGCAAGCTCTTACGTCACTGAAGCGACAAGAAAACTCAAACCTCTTGGAGCACCTTATATTAGCTGCAAATAAAGTTAATTTCAATATTGCTGAAATTGAAACACCTTCACCTGGATGGGACCCGAGCTCACTCTTACTACAAGCAGCCAGAGATCATGGAATAGCTTCTTATGTTAATTTTGTGCACCATTGCTCATCTGGACAAATGAAAGTAAGTTTATAAATATTTATGTTTTTTACATTTATTTTGAATGTACAAATCAAAAATAATAAATTTAAGAACAAATATGTGCAAAATTAAACTACTCAATTTTTTTAAGTCAGAGTAATAGTAGAGCAATATAATAATACTAATAAGTAATGTAATAATGACATTAACTAACACAATATATTCATATAATAATAAATATAATAATAAAAAGGTTTTAAATAAATTCAGCAATTTTTATCAATATAATTAAGTTTTTATTGTTAGCAAAAATCAATCTGTGATCAATAATTACTAATTATATCATATTGATATTTATTAAACTTTGTAAAATTATATGTTTTTAAGTCACAGACTATTTTAACATTATTAAAAATATTAATAAATATTAAAAAATGTATCCATTTATTTCAAATTGTACAAATAAAATGTAGAATCACATTATCTACAACGATATTTCATAATTGATTAATTAATAATATAATTATAAGCAAATGTATAATTGATAAAAGTTATATAAAAATGGTGTGGTTTTTCTCTGCATCTAGTTTGGAAATTGCTCATGCTTACCAGATAATTACACTTTAAATTCTGATCTATTAAATATTGTAACATATTATAAAATATAATAAAATTAAATACTCATTCATTCCATTACAACTTTTTGTATTAAAAGATAAAAAATTATATTTTTATCTATCTAATTTAATTCTATAGTAAATAATATAAAATATTATTGAACATCAATTTATTTAAAGAAAAAATAAAATATTAAATTACCTATTTTTCAATTTTCAAAATGAAATACTATGAATATTTTTGTAGCACATAAGTTATTGAATGTGATTTGATGAGAATATAATAACATTTTTAAACTAAAAAAAAAACTTTTTTTTATATTTAGATTCAAAATTTTACTAGTTTAATGCATTTAATGCATTCCAAAGATGTCATGGTATTGCAACAAATTTATTCACGTGTAGAAGATGTAGACCTACTTTTGGGTGGTATACTTGAAATTCCGACTGAAGGAGCAGCTGTTGGACCTACTTTTGTCTGTCTTCTACGTAAACAACTAATTAAGTTTCGAAACTCCGATCGATTTTGGTATGAAAATGATATTCCACCGTCCAGCCTAAAGCCCGAGCAAATTGTTGAGATTCGTAAAGTGTCATTATCGGGTATTTTATGTGCAAATTCGGGTATCAAAAAAATACAACCCAAATCATTCATTCAACAAGATCCTTATTTAAACTTCAAAATCAATTGCGATCAACATGGCATTTTGGATTTATCAGCCTGGAGAGAAAAATCCATTTCACACCCTATAAATGATAATCACATGACCACCACTACAACACCCGATCAGGCCACGTCATTTATTTCAGAAATTAATCAAGAAATGATTAAAAATGCATTAAAAAAAGCCGAACAGAACTTAGTTGAAAGAAAGCAACTTGAGTACAACTCTTGGCTGGAGCAAAGAGTTGTTGATCCAAAATCACCAGCTGGTACTGCTGCCAGTTTTTCTAAAGCTAATAAAGATGCTTTACTCCTCGCTAATTCATCTATTTTATACGAACTTGCTACAAACGAACTTATCAATGAAATTCATAGTTTGAAAAGGAAAAAGCGACAAACTTTTGATGCTGGTGACAATATTTTAGGGTTTCCTAATAATGAATTTAATGATATTCTTCAGAATGTAGACATTTCTGGTTTTATTACACAAAAACCGCCAACTAATCATGAAGAAGTTGATTGTCCTATTGATGATACCGTTTGTGATCCAATGACTCCTTATCGTACTTTCTCTGGTCATTGCAATAATTTACGAAATCCTTCATTGGCAAAATCACTGACAACATTTGCCAGACTTTTACCACCTATTTATGAAGATGGAGTTTCTAAACCTAGAATAACGTCTGTTACAGGTATAATATTTTTTTGAATTATAAATGTATATATCTATTATTATTATTATATATATAATGACTCGTTTTATGACAAAATATATTATTATTTTTTAAATTATTACTTTAATAAGAATATTTGTGCATATTTTTAAATATATAATTTTGTTATAATCTTCAATAATTAATTGTTTTTATTACATTTTTTATTAACTTAAAAAAATTATTTAAATAATTTAGCACTACAAACGTGTATCGTGTAATAAAATAAATTAGAGTCTTATTTTAATTATATTGCATAAAAAAATAAAATAATATAAATTATAATATCATTTATACTTTTAAAAAATAGAAAATTGTACAATTTATTTTATGTAATTATATAATGTTAAAAATTTTTAAACTAGTTTGAAAAATTGATATCCGGATTTATATGACGTAAAATAATTTGTATATCTTTAGGATTGAATTAATATTTACCAGACTTACTTAATAAGTACTATAATTTAAAATTAACTTTATAACAAAATATCTTTAATGTCATTATTATTAATAATTATTACACACACACACACACAGAGATATATATATAAATATGTATATATAATTGATTAAGCAATAACTTTTTCATTAATATAGGAATACCTTTACCGAATCCTAGGGTGATTTCAACAGTAATTCATCCTGACATTTCTAATTTACATAATCGTTATACACTCATGGTGATGCAGTTCGCTCAGTTTCTCGACCACGATTTAACTATGACACCAATTCACAAAGGTTTTGCCGAATCCATCCCTAGTTGTAGAGCCTGTGACTCATCTCGGACAGTTCACCCCGAGTGCAATCCGTTTCCTATACCACTCAATGATCACTTTTACCCAACGGCCAACATCTCCACTGGAGCTCGACTCTGCATTCCATCTATGAGGTCACTCCCAGGACAACAACACCTGGGTCCTCGTGAACAGGTTAATCAAAACACTGGTTTCCTTGATGCATCCGTTGTTTACGGTGAGAACAACTGCATTGCCAATATACTCAGAGGATTCAGCGGACGCATGAACATAACTAGCCATCCGAATCGAGGCAAAGACTTGTTGCCCCAGTCGCGTACTCACCCCGAGTGCAAAGCTCCGTCTGGTTACTGTTTTATTGGTGGTGACGGACGTGCTTCTGAGCAACCAGGATTAGCTGTAATGCACACCATGTGGGTTAGAGAACACAATAGAGTAATGGAAGGCCTGAGACAGGTCAATCCACACTGGGATGCTGAAAAACTTTTCCAAGTATGTTTAAACTAGATGTTTTTCAATTAAATTTTTCTCATAGTGTGATTGAATAAATTACCAAAAACCATATTAAAAAAATTATAAACAATAAAATTGATTATGTGTAAATTTTGAATTTTTGGTGGAATAAAAGTATATGTAACAAAAAAAAGGTTTCACGACAAATTTATCGGTAAGTTATTAAATTTAATTTTGAGTTGTGTATTAAGGTACATTTGTGAATATTTGTTTTAATTTTTTTACAACATAATTATTAAAATAAATTGATCGTTTAAAATTTTTACACCATATCATGAAAAAAAATATCTTTTTTTAATACTTTTAATTATAATTTTTTTTATAATTGTGCTTAATGAAAGATAAAAATAAATTATTGAGGGATAAAAAAACTCGACTTAAAACCTATTAAAATAATAATTTCGCTCAAATTTGTACAAAAATATTACTATGTTAAATGAAAATATCTTTCTATGTATTTATCAAGTCATAGTTTCAGACGCAACAAATTTTTTATTCAATGTCAGAAATACTAAAAATTAATTTACTCTAATTTACATATTTAATTTAATAATTTACATATTTAATCAATTTGATGTAATGAAAGAAGTTATATTCATAGTCAAAAAAAAAAAAAAAAAAAAATATATAATTTTTTATTCTTTTCAATTTGTCTAGGAAACACGTCGAGTCATTAGCGCTATGCTACAGCACGTCACGTATAATGAGTTTCTTCCACGTATTCTTGGATGGAATGCGGTAAGTCTCTATGGTTTGAAACTTTTACCTCAGGGTTATTACAAAGAATACTCGCCTACCTGTAATCCAAGTGTCCTCAACGAGTTTGCAACAGCTGCTTATCGTATTGGGCATTCTCTTCTACGACCCCATCTTCCAAGGATGGATCGCAACTACTTAAATATCGATCCACCAATCCTATTACGTGATGGCTTTTTCAATCCAGATATGTTGTATCAGTCGGAAATGATCGACGAAATGATTCGCGGTCTAGTATCTACACCTATGGAAACGCTCGATCAATTTATTACTGGTGAGGTCACGAATCATTTATTCGAACAAAGAGGTATTCCACATTCAGGTGTAGATCTGATTGCGCTGAATATTCAAAGATCCAGAGATCATGGAATACCGGGATACAATAATTATAGAGCTTTATGTAATTTAAAAAGAGCAATCAATTTTGAAGATTTATCAAGAGAGATGGCACCTGAGGTGATTGCAAGATTGAAAAGGGTTTATAACTCTGTTGATGACATTGACTTATTCCCAGGTCAGTTGAATTTGTCTTTTGTTCTTTAATATTAAATTTTAATAATAATAGTAATAATAACTCGAAAAAAATATTTGAATTCCTAGGTGGTATGAGTGAAAGGCCATTACAAGGTGGTTTGGTTGGGCCAACATTTGCTTGTATAATTGCTATTCAGTTCCGACAGTCTCGTAAATGCGACCGGTTTTGGTACGAGACAGACGATCCAAATATCCGATTCGGTGAGCATCAACTAGCTGAAATACGTAAAACGACCCTGGCTAAGATCATGTGCGAGAATATGGATCATCATACCGATATGCAGAGGGCAGCTTTCGATTTGCCAAGCAATTTCCTAAACCCGCGAGTCCCGTGTCACTCGATGCCCCACATGAACTTCGAAGCTTGGAGAGAAACGAGGCACGGCTGTCAAATTGGAGGCAGGAATGTTGCAGTTGGAGAATCTGGTTTCCCTACACCATGTACCAGTTGTGTGTGCACTGCCGAAGGGGTAAGTTTAAAATTAAACATCTGTTAATTGCAAATTTTTTATTCAATAACAACTGGTCAAAATGAGAGCCAATTGAACGACAATATCATCATACTTTTTCCATTTGCCTTTAGTGTGCAATTATATCAAGTGCAGATTTAAGATAGGATATGAGAATTTATGTGTGAAGTTATTAAAAGAGATTAGAGAAATGATTTTTATTAGAGTAAATATTAAATGGATAATGGAAATTTGCAGATCGTTGGTTTGTAGAAGTGTGTGGTATAAATTGTATGTTATTGTATTTACTTTTAGACCCATTGTGCGTCATTGAGGGTAACCGATTGCAACCAACTTCTTCGAGAAGCATCCCGAGAGGCCATTTTACGGGATGATGTCTGTACAGCACAGTGCGGTTTTGTTTTGGCTGCAACTGAGAGCTCCTCTAATATACAATTCAAAGCATCCAGTAATTTTCCGTCCTTCCAACACAGAAGTACATTGCAGAATCCATTTTCATCATCGTTTAATGGCTTCAAATTACCAGATCTTTCACAATTCATTGGATGAATGGCAATAGTACAGTAAAAAAAAAATGTGCCAATAGAAATTACTTCTTAAAGACTATATGATCGATAATATTTTATTTCGATATACAAAAAAAAAAAAATTAAGAAACATGTATGATGCAAGAAAGTGTAAGATTTTTAAATTTTACAAAGAAAAGTGAGAAAATGTATGTAACTCATGTACTTAAGTTATATGTAAATTGGTTAATGAAAAATTAATCTTACATTTAATGTAAATATAGATTTTAAGTTGCAAATTTTTTAGTTTGTAAGTGCACTTACTGTTTACGATTAGTGAGCTCTTAAGTGAATACAAAAGTTATTGAAATGATATTTCAATTACCTTTGTGAATGTCTATAATTATGTAATTAAATAATAATTGAATATTAGACCTTTAGATCTATATTCAATTATTTCAACTATATTCAATTATAAGAGATAAATGTATATGAGTTAAATAGATTCTTCATTCAAATGAATATACTATAACAACTAATTATAAACTTTTATATTTTGATAGAATTTTGTTAAAATAAATAAAAGTTCTTATTATTCGTATTTTTTATAAAAACTATCAGATATTAGTATATAAATTTGTAAAATAATCAATTTGTTAAATGAAAGCACAAGAACTCATGATATTTTTATAAAATTACCATTGGCACTAAAAATTTCAGTTTTATATTCATAGGAATGAAATCAATATTCTATTGCAAATATTATTATATGCATAATGTATTTTTGTAAACATATTTTTTATTTCTTAATATACAAACTTTACACATTCTTTGTATGATACAATTATAATATTGTACGTATAATTTTAATAAATCTGAATTTTTATTTTTCATTATCAGACTATTTTTTTACAAATAAATAATAATTTATTTATCTATTTTATTAAAAAATAAAATGAAAATAAATAACTTAATTTCAGAATTAAAATAATCATAGAATATTTTATCTTTAATTAATAAATGTTTATTTACACAAAATTTTGTATGAAATCACTTATAAATGAAAACATTGTCGACAAATTTTAGTATTTTATATTTATATTTAATTACAAAGGCAGATTTGTATTTTTAATTTGTTAACTTTACATATATTTATAATTTATTTCAATTAAATATAAAAGAAAATTTCAATATCATTTTTAATTTATTTAATTTTAATTGGCAGTAACTTCTTGCTTGTTGTTTACTATTGTCGAATTTTCTTGTGTTGGAGATTGTTCGATACATCGCCACAGTCCATAAGTCTTACCAACAGTTGTCTGCCAAAGTCTCAAAGTACCATCTTCTGAACCACTTGCATAAAGTTCACCATCAGGTGAAAAACATACACAATGAATAGGACCAAAATGTCCTTTGAACGATTCTGTAAAAATAATTATATTTACTAACTTAAGAAATTTAATTTTTTATTAATTATAGAAAATAAATTTTTAATCTATTAAAAATACAATTGTTAATATCGATAATATAATTAATTATCATAAAGAAAATGTCTCATATTTGTTTTTTTATTTATCAAAATTTGAAATTTTAATTTAAATTAATTCATATATGGATAATTATCTTAAAAATTAATTCGTCATTTACGTTTATTTTCACTAATTAATTCATTCATTCGTTTACAATAATATAAAAAGTGTGTATATTAATTTTTTAAATTTCTTATTGTTGCTTTTAACCATTACAGTCCTAAGATCATAAATAAATAAATACTTTAATATATAAATTTAAATATTAATTTCAACAGAAATTTTGATATATTAAATAATGTATTAAAAATATTCATAAAAACATTATGTTATGGATTTTATAATAAAATTCTATATATACATAATTTATAAAATTATTCAACAAAATAGATTATATATATTCAGTATTACTATGTATGGATCTATGTAAACATTTTATTGTTTAGTATACACATTTAAAAGTTATTCCCAGTTTTGATGTATATTATAAATTAAGTATTATTAATGTTTATTTAACTTATGAAAAAATATTACATAATCAAATGATGTAAATTTAACAATAACATAATAACAATAATACACATATCTAATATATGGAAAATGACTTTTAGAAAATCATATTAGTCAATATTTGGTGCATATTTTAATTAATAAAAATCATCTTTTAACATTAGTTTTAATAAATAATAAATTTTATCAATAATAATAAATAAGAGCAGAATAACCTTACCTATTTCTACACCTGTACTAAAATCAAATTTATACATCTTCAAATCTTCACCTCCACAAACAAAAATACTATTATCAGGATGTAAACTTGCACTATTAACTTGTGTAGGTACAGTAAACTCATGCAGCTTAGTAAGTCTATAATTAATAAAATGATTAATACATTTAAGTATAAAAACTTATAAGGTAAAACAAATTAAACTTTCTATCTACTATATATAATTTAATTTGTATAATGAATATCTATTAATAGTCTAGCAAAGTTTTGATTAAATCTATTTTAAATTCTTTGTTTAATTCAAAATTTTTATTTGAAAATGGTCGATGTTTGTTTTATTGATTTCAAATATCTATAAAAATGAAAATTATATATATATATATATATATATATATACATATATATATGATAAAGTAAAAATATTATTTATAAACTTTCTGCAGTACAATAACAGATATGATTTAATCAAAAAATACTTAACGTATCTAATTTAACATAACTTTATGTTTGATATGTTTATTAAATAGTTTCTTGTTAATTAATTTTCCACAAAAAAACATAATTATTATAGGAATATTCATAGTATATATTTAAAGTTAAAATAATTATTTAAATTTTTTATGTACTCTTTGCTATCCCAGAATGTGACAATGTTCGAATGAGTTGTTGTAATAATACTGCCATCTTTTGAAATCTCCATCGAACGAGGTATTGATGGAAAGTCTAGCTTATTTATTTCTTTAGCATTAACCCTATCCCACACTCTCAAAGTTTTATCTTCTGCACATGTTATAAGTAATGTATCATTCTCAAAAAATGTTGCATGTCTAATTCCAGATGTATGACCAGAAAAAATCTGAAAATATTTAAATTATTTCTTATTCTTGGCATAAAAATATTTTGATTTAAATTTCACAAATTTAATTTTCTAAACGATATTTTTTATTGAAATAACAATAAAATATACACTTTATTTCTTACTTGTGGTTCAGCTTCAGGTTTATTAAGGTCAAAAATTCGAACAAGTTTTTCATTAGAGGCAGTAACAAGATATGCAGAATCTTTACTAAAATCAACAGATTTAACAATATGTTTATGTTGAAAGGAATGTATTTCTTCACCCTTGATTGCATCCCAAACTTTGGCATTAAAATCAGCAGCTCCACTCGCTGCTTTTGTGGCATCTAGATTTAATGAAACACCCCATACTGCTCCTTTATGTCCCTTAAAAGTTCCAATCCAATCCCCCGTATCACCTTGTCGTAACATAGGTTGTCCATCTTTAAAAAAAATTTTGCTCATAAATATTAAATTAAAGTAAATAAATCCATAATTTTTTTCCTATTAATATGTAAATATTATATATATATACATATATACATATGTATGTAAAAAATATAACTTTGTCATTTCTTATTTACAAAAGCACAAATATAAATTGTCTTAATATTTTTCTATTTTGTAATTACTTTTTCTTGTCACTATTTTAAAGCAATTAAAAATCATTATGTATAAAAATAAATTAAGAAATAAATAAAAAACCTTTTTTTACGAATTTATCATCTTTTAATTAATGTGTTTTATTTATGTTATAATAGAATTGTTTGACTCGTTTTTTTAATTTCATATATAAATTACATTTTAATTATAAATGAATAAAGCTATAAACTATGCATAGAAGTTTTACCTTTACAAGCTGAAATTAAATAATATCCGGAATCGGTAACATCGGAGAATTTAAGATGTACAACGGGTCGTGTGTGACCGCTACAAGTTAGCGGAGTTTGTCTTAAATTCGCCATTTTATTTTGTTATTATACACTTCCTTTTCAACAGATCATTTAGCTGAAAAAATAATATATTTTCTAAATATATTGATGCAAAGTAAAAAATGTAGTTTAATACTAATATAATTTTAAATATAAATTACAATATGGTTCTTATAACACAACGATTTTATAAAATATATGTATACAAACAAATAGGACCTCATACATGGATGACATAACACACATAGTGTGCTATGAAACTAAATAATCAGAGATGGGAAGATTAACCGATGATTCAATGTTAAAGAACCACGATTCCTTAATTGTTTTCAACCTCGCGGATTTTTTTAGAAATTAATTTCACAAGTTCGAAATAAATCAGGGTAGTGAAAAATGTCAGTGAGACAATTGGTTAATTTTATAGTATAAAACATTAAATTACTTTACATAATTTAATAAAGTAACTCAAAAATAAATTGTATATGCTGAGTATACATTTAAATAATTGTAATAAGATAATTCTATAATTTTTAATTATATAATAAATTTCAAATATAATTTTATCCAATAAATAATTGAATTTAATATTATTATAAAAAATACGTATTCAAAAATACATATTATTTAAAAGAAATGAATCAATGTTTTTATTATGTATAATTTCTACAAAATTTTATTAATTATAAAGCTGACGCTTGACAAGTTAAGTTTTTCTTATTGTAATGATGTTTTATTTTAATAAATACTTTATTACAATTAATAAAATACAATAAAAATTAAATAATAATACAAAACACACATCTTAAGAATAATAATTAACTTTATTTAAATAAATACAGTAATTTTTGCTACATTACATTTCAATCAATTATATAAATACAGAAATATCCATAGTTGTTGGTGCCATTCGGTGCTAAATGTTAATCATAATACTTAACAAATGGGTATATTGCGGATTAAAAGTTCTGTTTTCTCTTGAAGATTTAATGTATTATTAATTTGTTCAATATAAAACATTTTCAATTTTTTTTATTTATAATGTGTTTCCTTATTTCGTATTAAAATATTCTTTCAATTTATATCACATTTATTGTTATAAGTGTAAAACCATAATGGAAAAATCGGTAATTGATCCCTCTTTTTTACATAAATTTTGATCACTTTTTCATTCATTTCTATAGCTAAAAGTAATATCTTCTTTTGTTATCTACATCCTTTATCATACCTTCTTCTACACGTGAAACATTCTCTTTTTCCTCGACTGCGTAAATTTTCCTCTAATTCTTCCTTAATCCTGCTGTTCTCCAATGTATCACATCCTAATGGTCTACAATGATTTACTAATGATTAAATATACTATATTTCATATAATTGGTTTACCTTTTCTCCTTCCTTTTCTATACTTATTTATTTTTTTTTTTCTATATCATCTCCTAAACAATCTATGGAATCTGACTATTGAAGCAATATTTAACGTTGTACATGTTGTATAGTAGGTATACAGCATCTGTTATAAAGATAGAGCATTAGTACTCTCAGTAACATAAAATGTAAAAAATGCATTCAACTTATGAAATTAACATACCTTTTAGACATCTTTTGTCTCTTCACAGAATATTGAGTGATTATTTACGCAATCATCGACTAACTTATGAGACAATATACAGAATTATACAGAAATCAATATTGGAGTCCATCTCAATTGTATATCAATTTGTAGATAATGCTAAATTTGAAAAAATCGTCTGCAACAATACCCGATTCGCCTCAGATTCATTCAGATTATACAGCAATTAAATAAACAAATGCATAGATATGTCCTTTTGTTTACTTTAGAGAAACGAAACTAGTTTTATATCCGCTTATTTAGGTGAAAATGAATATAGTGACCAGATAAGTATCCAAGGGCAACTTTATATAAAGTTAAATTTGTGGACTTTGTCACGTTGCATAACAACACAATAATGGAAAAAAATAACTTGAGAGAAAGGAAATGATAAACAATCAAGGATGATGAGCATACAGATTTATGCCAAAAAACTTAAGCCAGGGAAAGGCAGAAAACACAAGGGGATATTTTTAAAAATGTGTACCTTATTCGCTTTCTACTAAAACAAACATCTTTAAGAATTAAAAATGTCACCTTTCCTAAATATAAATACTGCAGTTGATTTTTTAATGGCACGAAACATGTGTTAATTATTTTTAACCGTTGCACCTGTACTGAACGAAGACTAAAAATAGAAACATAAACAATTACAACCATATAATAAAATGTAACAAAAATAATAATAATGATGAATACAAACTTTTTGGCTAATATTGATTCAGTTGACAAATGTACTAAGAAATAAAAGTAAGAATGAATGCTTGAAAGACTGAATACACATGAGAAAAAATTATTACTCGGAAAAGTAAATAAAGAACGAAAGTAATAAATGAATGCGAACTCTAAATGTATGGAGACTACCACCAACTCAATAAAATTTTAAACAACAATTTCGGACTGATATTGATGCAAAAAGATATATGCATTTAATAAGTAGAGATAACCATTATTATCGAATTCTACATTTTTTCTAAATTTCACAAACTTAAAACAAAAATGTTTTTGTCTTAAATTTATTACTCTATTTATTCAAATATAATTCAATAATATATAATTTTTATATTTTCCATTGGGTTCATGTGCTAAATTTTAATTCATTTTAATTTTTACATCTTGTGTACACACACACACCCACACACATATATATACATTCTGCACTATATTTTACTACTAATGAAATAATGCAGGTTTAAATAATAAAACCACTTGATATGTATCAAGTTTAATTATTATTAGATTTGTTAAGATTAATTTTTGAGTTTACTTAAAAATATTACTCAATTGTTACAATAGCATTAAAATAAATTTATAGAAAAAATGTTGGAAGATTATGATTTTTTAACAAGACCATGCCATAATATAAGCATATATATAAACACTTTTTTTATAATTTAAACACCGTTAAAAAGAATTTATCTTAATTTTTAATAATTTTTAAAATAAATTAAATTAATGTAAATACAATATTTTTCTTATCTAAATCTTTATAGTTATAATAAGTTATTTAGTATGTTTTTAATATCTAAGTTTCCTTTTTAAATTTATTCTTTATAATAAATTTATTATGGCGTATAGTTTCCCCCAAAATATTGAAATTTTAAAATAATGTACGTAAAAAAAAAGAAACATGTCTATAATAGGATATTAACCTATTCCATTGCAATAACATTATTGTAAAATAATTTATAAATATTTCTAACCTTCATAATAAGATTAACTACACATTTGAAATAAAAATGATTGTAAGGAATAATAATTTAGTTCATTAAATGTTAAATGTATTTAAAATTACTTTTGACGCATTATATTTCACATTTCTAATGAACTAGATGAACAAAATTGCTTTTAAATGATCTATCTCATGCATTTTGTAATCTTAATTACTTTATAAAGATTCAAACATTGCTCTCATTATGCACAGATAATTAAAAGAACAAAAACATAATTTCCGTAGTCGGCAGATACGCATACAAAAGCTTCGAAATATTCTTGATAGCAAGATATTGAAGTTCCGCTGAAAGATATGAATGTTTCAAGATATACATTAATCAGTCATTAGCTTTGATGAAATAGAAGCGGAAAACCATTGTAAGATTTTCCTATTTGAATATGCGAGATTGTCCTCAAATGTAGTCAGAAAGTATGGAAGTTAGCGAACGAGTGGTACGTCCATTCAAAAACTTGAATGAACTTTACAGCAAGATTAATTCTCTTGACTATTGGCCAGGAATTTATAAATTACGCAAATCAACAGATTATGTTTATAGAGGTAATGACATTGATTCATATGTTGATAATCCTGAAAGATTAAACAGAAGTGATGTACCAAAAACAATTTTATGCCATGACTTAATGGGTGGCTATTTACACGATAAGTAAGTTAAATTAAAATCAACTAATCGATAACAAATAATTCTAAATAAATATATTATTCAAAATAGAAATCAAATTATGGATTTTAATATAATAAATTATTTGTTATTGATTACGGTCTAATTCAATTTACCAAATTATTTATAAATATTTAATTTCAGATACATAGATGGGTCAAATGAACATAATTCTTATCATTTTTATCATTGGAATATCATCGATACATTTATATACTTCAGTCATTATTTTGTAACAATACCACCATTTGGCTGGATTAATGCTGCACATAAACATGGTGTAAAAGTTTTAGGTACATTAATTACAGAAAGTGCAGAAGGCAAAATCATTTGGAATGAAATTCTTCAAAGCGAGACTAGTATAATTAAATTTGCAGATGCTTTAATACAAATTGCTGAGTTTTATAAGTTTGAAGGTTGGCTTTTGAATATTGAGAATGAAATTAATGAAAATGATATTACCAAACTCACATTTTTCATTCAATATTTATCAGAAAATATTCATAAAAAAATAGAAAATTCTGAAATTATTTGGTATGATAGTGTAATAAAAACAGGAAAATTAAGTTGGCAAAATGAACTTAATGAAAAAAATGAGTAAGATTATTTGAATATAATTCTTATTTTAGACCTTTAAATTAGTAAAATCTGTAATAGAAATATGAAATAGAAAATTATGTAATTAAAAGTATAATCAAATATATTTTTTCAACTTTGCAAATTAAAAATAATACAAATAGTTATTATAGATATATTATTTAAACTTAATTATTACACTAAACTTATTAAACTTTGTTGCTGTTTCAGATGTTTTTTTAATAATTGTGATGGAATATTTTTAAATTATACATGGACTGATTCTGGTTTAATAAACAGTTCTATAATTGCAAAAAAAAAAAATAGAATTAAAGATCTTTATGTTGGATTAGATGTTTGGGGAAGAGGATGTCCAGGTGGAGGAGGTTTTAACTCTATCCATGTAAAATTCTTATATACAGATTTATTTAAATTTTTTTTGTTTTTTTTTTTTTATAATTTGTTGTTATTTCTAGGCTCTACAAAGAATACGAGACCAAGGACTTTCAGTTGCCATATTTGCTCCAGCTTGGACTTTTGAGTATTTTGGACCAAAAACGTTTCCAAGAATTGAAAATATATTTTGGGCTCAATTAATAAAATTTTTGTACATTCATGTACCTATTTATGCAAATGAGCGTTTTATAACTACTTTTTGTCGTGGATCTGGAATAAAATATTATGAATATGGAAAGGTAAAATTAAAGAATATAATAAAATAATTTTAATTTTAAATGCTATAAAAATGAAATTTTTATTATCAAATTATTTTTTTTTTTTTTTATTAATAGCAAATTACATCTAAAGATCCAGAAACAAATACTGTAATAACACAAAATAGTTCATTCTATAACATGTCAATGCAAAACTATCAAGTAAATGCAACCTGTCCACATTTAAAATTTATTTCAATGCATATACCACCTCCTATTAATAATAGTAGCGATGAAAAAAAAAAAATACAAGAATGCACTTATGAAACAACTCATGAGATAATCAAAGTCTTAGGAAATCAAATTACTTTTAAAGATAAACCTGAATCTTTCGCTGGAATAAATTGTACTCAATTTACTTATGAAATTTCCTATGAAGGTGGTGGCTGTATAAAATTACTCAGTAAAAATATAAGATCCTATCACAGGTATTTTCAAATTTTATGTTTTCATATTTTATATTATATTGTACAAAAGTTTAATTAAATATAAGACTATTTAAAAAATTTGCAAAAAAATTAATTTATAATTATACACTATTGACCATTAAAGTTTGTTAAAATTTTTTTTATTATTTTATAAAATAAATGTTAAATGACAACATTATATTTCAGAAAAAAAAATTAATTTACCATACCAAAAATAGTGTATAACATTTTTTTTTAATATAATAAAATATAAATTTGTTAAAAACTAATAAAAATATTTTAGATTATTTTTTGTACATGTTGAATTTCCGAAAGAAATTCGAGCTCGTTTAATTTATCGATATCCTAATGATGAATCATCAGAATCAAATATACCAAATAGTCCAGTACTAGTGTTACGAGGTAATGATGGAATTACTTCATGTTTACCCAGAGAAACTGTTCAATATGGATTAGAATGGAAAATGAGGTATAAATATTAATTCTTAAATAAACTTAATATCAATTAAAAAGCTAATTTTTTAATGTATAGTTATATAAAAAAATTTGATCAAATTTAATATATACTTAATTTTATATTAAATATAACTGTTTTATTTTTTTGATAAATTCAATACAAGGTATAAACTTAACTTTATATTAACAAAAACAAGAATGAAAATAAAATTATAATTATTTTTAATAAATGTTACAGCATTTTTCAAACAAAATTAAATATGATACATGAAATTGGACTAGCTCTGACTCGAGTTGGAAGCTGTTATGTAGGAAAAATTGTTCTAGAAGAAATCAGACACCCATATCATCTTTCAAGTTAAAAATTTTTATATATTTAAAAGTACTCTAAAATATCAACCTAGATTTTTCAAAACATATTTTTTGATAAAATGATTTATGTTTGAGTGGAGATATTTCATTTAAATATTCAAATTCATTAAATTTCTTTTTATTTTTTTTAATTGAATCATTTCATGTACAAGTAATTAAAGTATTAATTGATATCTTCACTGTTATATTTTTTCTGTATTATTATATTATTGTACAAATCTATTAATAAAAATGTATTCAATGCTTGACTAGTTGTAAGATTATGTTATGTACATTTATATGATTTTTGTTAACAGCTTAAGGTATTGTAACTTAACTTTAATATTGTAAAGTCTAGAATAATTGAATTTTTAATAAGTATTGTTTTAAAAAAAGTAGTTATTGCACAGTTATTATATAATATTTGTATAGTGAATTTATTTTGATGTATTAATGAAATGTATATTCTTATATAAAATTTTATAAATAAATCTATTTTTTGAAAATCTTGATTGCAGGCATCTTCTGTATATTTTTTATTTAATTAAATAAATATATATTTTATTTTTAATGAAATGATTTATATTTTTATATATTATATTAACACTACTATACAATAAAATAAAAATTTGAAATTATAAATTTAAAACTTTTAATATATAAGTTGTTATAATTTATAAAAAAAACTTTTTATGTAATTTTTAATAGTAAAAATTTTAATCTTAAATAAACATAATGGATTTACTCTGAGTATAATAGTAAAAAACATTGATGAAAAGTATAAATTTGAACATTGTATTGCATAATAAATAAAATATATATTTTTACATTATTATTTGAATAGTACAATTTATTTTTATAATAAAATTGTATCATCAATAATAAAAATTTTATTTTAATTCTGTAATCATATATAGGTATGATTTAAATGTATTTGAGAAAAAAAATTCATATTTTGCTTATATAATAATATCAAAAAGATCTTCAGAAAGAAAAATAATTTTTTTAAATTATTTGACAGTGTAACCAGAATTTTTATAATAATAACTTTTATTAATATTTGTCAATATCTATTGGATTGATTTTCTTTCATTCTGTTGACGTATTCTTAAAAGCCGAATTTACAAGTTTTACGTTTAAAATAAAAAGTATATTGTTCGAAATTACATATTTAAAGAAAAATATTAAATCAATTGAAGAAGTGGACATAAAATAATTGTAAGAAGAGAAAATAATTGCATAAATTATATTCATAGATTTATTATATTAATATTGCCAAAATATAGTATAATGCATTATAAATAGTTATTATACATATTATATGAAATATTAGACGTAAATAAACTATTTCCTAATAAACAATGATAATTCTTGATATCTCAATCTTATTGTTTGTATATTCTAATCTATTATATTATATTTACAATATTTAATTTTGATTTAACTTAAAAAGTACAAAAAGTACTTACTTCTTATTAACAAAAATTAATATCTTATATTATGATAGTAATTAATAATCTTTATTTTCATTGCGTTATAATTAAATTAAAAATGTTCTTATAATTCTGTTCGTACCTGTCAATCTAATTCTTACAACAATCCGTTAGGTTCGTCACAATCAACTCATATGTATTATGGTATACTGATATATTTCACTTTTATCACTGATTAACCTGTACATTATATTAATAATTTTACAAAGTTTTGTGTATATTTAGATGACAGAAGTGTTTGATTTTTAAAACAAGCAGTCTGAAATTTATTGAAAAGGAATATTAAAAATAATAATGGAATTTTATCCAACTCTCGTAACACTTTCGTTTATGTTTATGTTTGCTTTAACCAGAACCGATTTTTTTGATGGAAAATACGATTTCAGAGGTCCATATCCAAGAAGACCTTTAAAAGATAAGAGTCAGGTTCGTTAAAAAAATTAATTAATATCCATTGGACAACTTTTTTCTCAATATAATAAACGATCAAACTTTTGTAATTTGAATGAAGTTAAAAATATTAAATTATTTATATCCAAATATGTATTTCTAAATAATGTAAAACTAATTACATAAGCATTTTACTCCAAATTTTCTATTTTGTTTTTATCATTTCATAAGTCAATAAAAATAAAAATGACTAATATGATAGTTTTATTTTTTATTTAATATACAATAATAGTAATTTAATAACACTTTTAGTTATAAAATTACTTGTACTTATTGAAATACAAGAATTTTTTAATAATAGTATATATTTAAAATGTATGAACTTAAAAAATTAATTTAATTTGAAAAAATATAATAAATTATTACATTTATTTAAAAGTGTACAAAAGATTTATTTGTATAATAATTTAAAAAAATTAATAAAATGAATCAATAAATGTATATTGTAAACAAATTTATAGATTTTTATGTCAAATTCAATGCTTTGTAATTAATTAATATATTTTTATAAAAAATATTTTTATTCTTTAAAAATCGTTTTTTTTAATTATTGGTTGTTAATAATAATGTTACAATCCAAATACAGTTTTCATTAAATTTCATATTTTAAAAACTATAATTTGAAACATTACAGTAATTTGAAATGATGATACCATTTTTTGTTACATATTTAGAAATATATTATGGTGGCAATACTAATTTTTTAAATTTCTTTATAATCTATATTAAATAGTTATATCATTGATATATAATAATTATAGTAATATATTTTTCAGGATCGATGGGCATCAGAATAGTATTTGAATTAAAAAAATAAAAGAATTAACGATTGGTTTATTATGAAATATTATTTAATAGATGTGATCAAATAAATAAATAAACATGGTTATTGAACATGGTTATTTTGTTGATAAATTTCATTTATTTATAAATTATTGAAAAAAAATCAATGAATAAACAAATTTTTTTCAATGATAAATAATGTATGAGTAAAAAATTCCTTTATAACCACTTTAAAATAGTTTTTTAATCAATGCATATTATATTAGATATCCAAGTATAAATAAGATTATGATATACATACTTACAAATCTTGGTTTGATTAAGTATTTTGATAAATAATAATATTTAAATAAAAAAAAAATTTATATATACAGTTTCTATAATTGCATCTTTATTTTCAACAAATTATGATCTAAATTTGAATACATAATTACATAATCTATATGCATATTTAAATTTGTGGTTAAATTAATTTAAACTTTTTGATTAAAATATTTTTTTGGAATTTATAAAGACATATATTTGTACTGTATATGTAAGTAATTATTAATACTATTTCATTATATTAAATTTGTTTGTTACACCAAATAAAATTGTAATACTTCCTTCAATACCAAAAGAATACTTACTTGAAAAATTTAATCTTGTGTAAATAAATAAATAAGTAATAAATGTACAATTAAAAATATGATAATAACTGTTCATTATCTATTATTGATTTTAATTTTAATATATCATTTTATATTTACACTAAAAAAATTTAATTATGTAATTACTTAAATATATTTTATTTGTTAATAAAAAAATTGTTAAATATTTGAAATGAAAAATTGTATTGTTTTAATTTTTACTTAATAAATATGATTTCAATTATATTACGTATGTCCTTAGTTTATTATTTCTTTAAATAAATGTATTGGAAATAACTATTGAAATTTTTTATAATTACATGTAATTTAATGTACATAGATTTTTTTATTATTTTATTACTAGATATTAAAAATTGTACATAAAAAAATTCCGTTTTAATTTAAATTTACAATTTTTAAACTAATTAAATTTGAGTAATAACAGTAATAATTAAAATAGAGTATGAAATGTTCCTAACTAACGTCCATTTTTTAAATGATAAAATGCGTATAATTTACGTATATATCTATAAGTAATAACAACAACAAAAATGTTTGTTTCCTCTATTATTCTATGTATTCTATTTATTATAAATACAGTAATTACTAAAAATATTCAAAAACATATAAACATTACTTATTTTTAAATTCAAATTTTAGATTCCCTGTACAAATAATAATTATGACAAAGAAAATAAAATATCCATATTTACGTATCCCCAATACATCCTTCTATTATAAATAAATTAATATTTTTATATAAATTTAAAGATAGATTTTTTTATGTTGAAAAAAAAACACGAACATTTTGACCAAAAAATTCTTATTTATTAGGACTGTGAAAATATACAAATAATTCTATAAAATTGAAAATAAAATTATAATTAGATAAAAAATAAAGCGTACTTAATGATTATAAAATTTCAATAATTGTTTATATATTTACAATTTTTAATTATAATTATTATTTTAATATGTTACCAGTGATTTATATTTTAAATGATGTTTTGTACAAGTCACAATGGCATTTCGCAAAGATATTTAAAAACTGAATTTTATGACGTCGCGTGGCACAAAATATATATTTTTTTTTTGTTTGAAATATTCAAAGATATCGCAAAAGTAATATTTTATTTAAATTTCTCTTATTTGTAATTAATTAGTATCTTAGAATTTCTTGTATAAAATTATTGGATTTAAAATAAACTGTTACTTACAGTAATTATTCCTTGTCTCTAGGATGACCAGTGTGACTTTATATTAGATCTATGCTGACATAGAATAAATTAAAAAAAAATCACATTTGGAATTTTCAAATTTGTTCGAAAGCTTAAAACATTAATAAAATAAATATACATCTTGGTTAAAGTTTAAAATAACAAATTATATTCTTTAAAGGAAAATTACAATTTATTTATTACAGATTCGATTAAGAGAGCTCAAGCTTGCATGATAACTAGGCTTAAAATACTAACACATCAAGACTTACTCCAGTATGTGAATTAAATTTTGGCAATGTAATGGAGAGAACTCGTGGTTTTTTTTCGTTGAAGTTGATTACAAAATCAAAAAGGAAGTTTTAGATTGTATGACCGCCATATCGGCCGTAAATTTTTGTAAAAATATTTCCTATATACAGACATACATCATATTCATTACATAAACACATATATTTTTTTCTTTATTATAATTTATCATAATTGTATATTATATGTTATAAATGATTAAAAAAATAGATGTTTACAAGATATTTATAATATACTACATATTTACAATCAAAATAAAGTCCTATTTAACATAAAATTAAAATAAGTTGACTTACTAAAATAGATAACTTGATTTTAAAAATTATATTCTATATTTTACTTAAGTCTCTAATAATACATTTAATATTGTCCTTATATATTTTTTTTATAGACTAAATATTTATGTCAAATGTCATATTTATTAAAATTAAATTAATTAACAAAATTAATAATAGAATTTTGAATCAGAACACATTAAAATAAATAATATACTATAACAACAGAAATAAATTAAATATACAGTTATTTTCTTAATCGTCCATTTCCATAGAGTCAGTTTCATGGATTTCCTATTTAAATAAGTATAATTTTTACATGTAATAATGTAGAAAGTAGAAACAAATAATTTTTAAAATTAAACTTACTGTTGAATTTTTCAACCTATTTGTTTCTTCTGAAAATATATCCATATTATCAATGGTTTTCATTCTTTTAAAATTTGATTCAGTTATATTTATCTCCATATTATCATCTTCATCAAGTTTTGAACTACTTCTTTTTAAACCTGTATCATTTTGTCCTAAATCTTTACAATTTGTTGACAATTCAGTAGACAACGGAGATAATATGATATTATTGTTGTAAAATTGTGTAATTTTCTTTTGCCAAGGAGGTGTTGGACGAGGAAAATATCGATTAATAGGAAGATTGTCTTTACCTGTTTAGTTATAGTGTTATTAAAATTTAGCTCACTATTAAATACTAGTAAATATCGCACTAGTCTTATTTCTTCAACATTAATAAATTAAAAAAAGGACAAATTATTATTTAATCAAATTAAATTTTTTTAAATATTTTAATTTATTAATCTTTATAAATTCAATAAATAAATATTGAAATATATAATATATTTTCATTAAAATTATAAATGTGATTTTTACATCAGAAACATAGTACATGATTAAAATTTATGTAATAAATAATCATCATAATGTAAATCTTAATAATTGATTAATTGTGTGTTATTAAAAAATATATATGTAAAAAAAATAGAAAATAAAATATAAAAATAAATGAATAAATGTTTTAAATTAATATAATTGAATATATTATAGAAATTTTTGTTTAAATACTGATTTATTAACTTTTTTACAATACAAAAATACAATACAAAAAATAATGTTTCAAAGCATACTTTACATCAAATATAATTTATATTAAATGATATTTAACTGACTTTTTATAAAGCAATAATAATTTTATTATATACTGTATTGAATATAATCCTTATACAGGAAACCATATTAAAAAAATGAAAATTAATAATATATATAAATTATATTTATCAACTACTTTAAATAGTTATTATTTTTATAATACTTTTTATTAAATACTGAAATTCATATTTACCCTTTTCTGTAGGACTTTGTGAAGGACTATGATGAATATGGTTCATAGATTTTTTCGGTATTTTACTACCAGCAGCAACTAAAAATATATAATTTTAACGAATTTTAACAGCGAAGTTAGAACATGAATCTATGAAATTTTATTAATTTTATCAATTTTATTAAAATTTTTTGTTTCCCTTGATGAGTTTTAATACAATATGTAAATACGAATAAAAAATCATTGATTTATTTTGTAGCTAAAAAATATTTCATTACGAATTTAAAGTAATGAAAATAAATTAAACACAATTTGTAGATTATTAATTATTACCTCTAGTTGCACTGCTAGCTTTTGTTCTGACCATTTTCGCAAATTAAATTTATGAAATTCAATAAATATATGTTTGATGAAATAAAACGTACTGATCAAATGTTACAAAATTCAAAATGACTAATTTCCGTAAATTAAATAAAAATGAATTTCTTAGAAATCCTCAAAAAGAGATTTCGCGCGTAAAAAGGACAATATAGATTAGTTACACACAATAAATATTTGTACAGGAGATGGAAAATAAAATTGCCTATCTTATATTAAAAACCACGAGAATATGGCGGATTTTTATATGTACTAATCCGTCAGTTACACAAGAATATCCAATTATTTTGAATATGTGATTTTCATAAAATGTAATTTAAATAATGACGAATAAAAAAATTACACTTGATGATAAAAAAAAAAAGAATCACTTTACTGAATGAAATCAATTTTAGTCTAAAGTAGGATATGAAATTATTAAAATTATTAGTGGAGTACATGACCTTTTTCCATAGGGTATTTAAGTTTAAAATTAATTTTTAAAAAATTACAAGGTTCCAGTGATATGATTATTTAATATTATATCTGTAATCTTTCTATTGTTAAATGTTTAAAAAAATCATCTACATTTAGTGTCGTGTTACCATAATTGAATAATTAAAAATCAACTTTCAATATTTATTAAACATTGTAGTATTTTTATGAAATATGAAATATTTAATCATTTGAAATGGTTTAATACATTCATTATTTATTATGTTGGTAACATAAAAATAAATTGAATAAGTTAATTATTACTATGATTATTTCTTGATTAGTACTGTCAAAATGTTTGTGCAACCAAAATTTATATCACTATCTTGTAAAAAAATATATGTATATTTAAAGTAAATCTTGCTTCAAAAAATTTATTTTTTATTAAATATATTTTATACAATTTTAAATGAAAATTTAAAATTTTTGTACATACATTTATGGTATGAATATATATATAAATGTTTAAAAAAACTGTCAAATTACATAACATATTTATTATGCATGAATGTGTTTTTTAATAATTAAATATTTGTTGTAAAGTGCTGATCACACAATTAAATTAATTTTAACAAAAATTTACAATATAAAAAGGTAGTTATTAAAAAAAAATAATAATTAATTTGAAATAGATGAAATTAATTCTATTTAAAATTTTACAAGTACTTAATTTCTAATTTCTGATATTAAAATTGACTAGAATAATTTATATTTATAATATTAAAAATAACTGATATAAAATTTAATTCAAAAGAAATATATATAATTTTATGAAATCTCCTTTGAAACTGTTGATAAAAAAAATTTCAGTTGATAATGTTTTTAATTCAATTCAGATAATCTTTTTTTTAATAATTCATGATCTAATCTATGTTTACAAAGAAAACGTCCTTCTAAAAATAATACTGGTATATCATATTGATACAATTTTTTGAATTCTTCATTCCCTGGATCTGTAATGTTTACTATTTCTAATTGATATTGGCCATTAAATTTCGATTTCAATTCATCTTTCACAACATCACATAGTGAACAAACATCCTTTGTGTATAGTGTCACTTTAGGAAGTGATGAATGTAAATGAGACCTACATAAGATGATTATAATAACTCATTCCTCATGAATTAAGTAAAAAAAATTTTTAAATAATAAATGTTTTTTTTCTGTGAAATTGACACTTTATTTTCAATATGAAACATGTATTGGTATATAAAAATAATATTTAATATGTTTATAAAAATAATTATTCAAGTATAAACATAATTAATTACATTCATTCATTACAGAGTATTAAAATTATTCATATATTGAATATTGTTTATCTTTTGATTATATCAAACAGTATAAAAATTATATGTAAACCGACTCACAGTTTTTCAATTAAAATTGATGATGCACCACCACCTCCATTACAAATTGATGCTACACCTTTTTGTCCTGCTTTTAAAGCATGAACTAAATGTACAATTATTCGTGCTCCTGACATTCTGAAAATATATACAAATATTATTATTAATAGGAAAAATATTTTGTTGCAAATAAAAAGTTAATCTACAGTATGCAAATATCTTTTAAACAACTATTAATTATTTAATTATATTAAAACATTCAAATGTGGTTTAAAATTTTCAGTAATCTTTGTTTACTAATTTACTCAAAAAAAAATTAAGAATTTATGTAATGTCTAAATAAAAAAAAAGGACAATATAATTTAGTCAATAAAACAAATAATTTATAATACTAAATATGATTTATGTATAATTGAATAGGATATCATTTAAAAAAAAATATTCTTTATATATGTAACAAATTATGTTATTGTTCAATGAATAAAGGATAATAATAACTAAAGTTTTGAATTTATTGGTAATGTTTACTATTTTATAATAGATTTTTAATATATTGTAACTATTAAAAAAAATCCTAAATTAAAACTTGTTATTATCTTTGAAATAAATGGATGTTTTTAAGAAATTAAATGAACAAAAATATTTAATAAAATTTTGATGAAAAAATATACAAACCCAATAGGATGACCTAATGAAACTGCTCCACCATGAATATTTACTTTACTTGGATCTATGTCTAGTAATTTTTGATTAGCAAGAACAACAACACTAAATGCTTCATTAATTTCCCACATAGCAATATCATTTTTATCTACACCAGCATTTTTTAATAGCTAAAATAAATAATTTATTAACAAATATATTTGAATTATTTATGTTAGCAACTTATGTAAAATAATTACATGAGGTATAGCTAATGCAGGTGCAGTTGGAAAATCAATTGGTTCTCCAGCAGCATCTTGAAAGTTAACGATTCTAGCTAATGGTTTAATATTCAATTTTTGTGCATTATCACTAGTAGTGAGTATAAGAGCAGCTGCACCATCATTCAATGTTGATGCATTTCCTGCAGTTACTGTACCATTATTTTTCTAATAAAAAAAAGTACTGATTAAAATAATTTAATATTGAATTTATAATAACTTTTAAGTTTAAATACCTGAAAGACTGTTCTAAGTGTGCTGAATTTATCAAAGTTAACTTTTTTATATTCTTCATCAGCAGAGAAAATTGTATCTTCACCTCTACTTTGTGGAACATTAACAGAAACTAATTCATTTTCAAAAGCATTATTTTTATAAGCTGCACTACTTCGCTTGTAACTATTAATTGCATATTCATCTTGTTGTTCTCGTGTAATTCCCAACTTTTTTGCAGTATGTTCTCCACAGTTACCCATATGAAATTTATTATAAACATCTGTTAATCCATCAAATACAATACCATCCTGAAAATAAATTTCTTTAATTTATGTACTGAATTATATTTTTTAAAATAAATATATATTTTAATTAATAAAATTCATTTAATAAATTCAATATGATTTTTAATATTTAATGTACATGTGTAATTTTGTATATTAAATAAATATAGTGTAGTTATAAAGAATATTGCACTGAAATGATCTATTTTATTTATTAATTTGTGTTATTTATTATTTATAATTTCTTTAATTTGATTATTGTATTACATTATTCAATTAATTTGTTTTTTATTTTTTAATATTTCAGATTAAAAATTGTAAACTTTATGTTTTATAATCATTAATTATAATGACTATTAAATTTTATTGATTTTACAAAAACATTTGTGTTATAAAGTAGTAAGTATATATTTAATACAGTTTAACAGTTTACATACCAAAAGATTGGTACCGCCATATTTTGGTCCTCCTCGTTGTAAATAAAATGGAACATTAGACATTGATTCCATACCACCTGCCAATATAATTTCTTGATGTCCACATTGCAATGCTTGACTAGCTAGCATAACACTTTTCATACCACTTGCACAAACTTTATTTACAGTTGTACAAACAGTAGAATTAGAAAGACCTAAATAATAAAAAATTTCAATAAAAAAAAACCATTAATTAATGTAAATTTAATTTTCACTAAATTCTACATCTTTTTTTAATTTTTTGGTAAACCTGCAAATAAAGATGCTTGTCTGGCTGGTGCTTGACCAAGAGATCCTTGTAACACATTTCCCATATAAACTTCTTGCACTTGTTCTGGTGATAAACCAGCTCTTTTAACTGCATTCTAAATATTTTTAATTAATGACATAAAGTATATTTAAACTATGTTATTTTATATTGCTAATTAAATAATGTTAATTACTTGAATTGCTATAGCTCCTAGTTTTGTTGCACTAACAGATGCCAATGATCCCAAGAAAGATCCTATAGGAGTTCTAACGGCACTGATTATAACAACATCATTTAATTTCTTATTAGTACTATAAGACCTTACATACATTGATGTAATCTAAATAATCAAAAGTAAAAAACTGTTAATGAAATTTCTCGCATATGATTAATATTAAAAATGCCTTAAGACATATTTAAACAAGTAATAATATTTAAAATCCGATTTTTTTCTAATATAATTATTGGTAAATGTTCCACATAAATCTCATATATTTGTTTATACATATATCATACATGTATATCTTGTATTTCATATATTCATATGTAATCTTATATATGTTTACATATATTAAATTAAGGGAATCTTAACCTTAGTTAATTTAAAAAACAACCTTAAATTTTTTATTTAAAAGAAAAAAATGTTCATAATTAAAATGAAAAAATTCACAAAAGTTGTATTATAATGTTATTGATATTTAAACTTGAATTATACAATTAGCTTAGATTATTTATGAATATTAGGAAATTTAAATATTCTAACATATAATACATATGATGCAATTTTAAATATTTTACTATATAATTACGTACTCTATTTACTAAAACCATTTTTATATTGCACTTATTAAAAATATCAAAAAGTAATAAAAAAAAACTATGTTGACTATCAAAACTTATTATCTAAAGAATGTATTTGCAAAAATAAAATCCACTTCTATTTACACGTCATCTATATGTACATATGTTTGCAATTTCAATTAAAGATACAAAATGATGATCAAATAATATGAGAAGACATAGTTTAAAAAATTTTAATCAGAAATGCGCTACTGCCTCTCGTGGAATTGAGAAAGAGTTAAAGAATGATCCATAAATGGTTAGATCTTAATATCAGTTCTGTGGGTAGGATGATTAAGAGAAATAACAAAGAAGATGATGTGTTTTTGTGTGATGAACATCGTAAAAAATAAATAAATAAATAAATAAATAAAGGTGTCATCTGAGATGGGTAGGAAAAACAATCTGTATAAGACAGTGTTACCAAAGATTAACAAAAATGTCGCAAATCGGCAGGGGACGATTGCAAAAAATTTTTACTAGTCATACTCTGTTGCCCTTAGTGATTGATCTAATTTTGTCCTTGTCAGGACACGAGGCACACCAAAAATTAGAAGTACTCCAAAGTAATAATTATAATAAAAAAAATAGTGCAGTCTCTGACCAAATAATACCAAATAATTTGTTTCTTTTACAAATTGTAGAAAAAAACAGTCAATAAAATAATTATAGAAGTAAAAGTTTATCAATAGAATTTTTATTCATAAACAATATGTGTATTTTAAAACTATATATTTATACATTTAATTAAAAAATTGTAAAAGTTGTCAATTTGTGCGTACGAATGTAAACGTTCATTTCCCTATTTAAAGTTTCAATTTATCAAACAATCAAGTAAATCTTACATTAAAAGCATGATTGGAGGAAATTGCAGGAAAAAACTTTTAATGATATTTTTTACTTTACATCTTTTGTTTTTAATGGATTTTAAGCTCTAATCTTAGAAATTAAAACTTTATAGTCCACTCTCCATGAATTGAAACCAATAAATACTTTGTTTAATTTAATTTGTTACCAATACGTCTGCACGATTCTATGAATACGTTAAAACAAAAAATTTGGTGTAAATTGATCATACCTTTCGTATAACAACTCGTTACGGAAAAACAAATCCTATAAAATACCGATTTTTGCCCAATTTTGTTTATCGTATTTATGTAGTTAATTTGTTCTTGTAAATAATTCAAATTAAACAATTAAAATCATATCGATCAATGTAAGGTAGTTAAAATACGATGTACAAATGTGTTCATAGGAATCTTATGCTCGCAAAGGTATATTGGCTTCCGTCAGGCATCTCGGAAGCCATATACTTTTATTGATCCTTCGGTTGAGAAAATTTGCTAAAACTCACTGTGAAAATATCGTCATTCCTTCAGGTGCTTTAATAAATCATGTGGTACAGGTAAACGTTACTTGCAATCAAGAATGATACTGTTAAGGCAAAAATCATCTTGAAAATGATATCATCCAACCTTTCTCGGAACCATAACGATCAGGGAATTATAGAGTAATGTTGAAGCTTTTGTAATCTCATCGTCTAGCATCTCATTTACCTGTTTTTGTTCCCTTTTTTCTTGTCAATTGACTAGTCATACGAGGCCAGAACGGGGGTTCAAATCAATTAGTCCGATGTTGTGTGTCATGCAAAACATATTTGACGGAAACGGCAAGACGGTATCGGCAAATATTCCATGGTTTGCAAAAGAAATGTAAAAACCAGAATCGCAAAACCTCAAATATCTAAAAACAATAATAAATTAAAATGATTAAAAAAATACGCAGCATTTAAATATACAAGATAAATATTTATACAAGTCCTACATGCAAAAAGTGAAATTTGTTAAATCAAATGAGATTCAAAATTGACATGATTTTACTTTTGATTTCGCAACAACCATTTGCTGCCGGAATACATTATACATGTAAAATTATACCTTTGTTACAGATAAAAAAATAAATTAGCTTGTATTGATTGTTATTTATTGTTTTGTTAAATTTGTTTTACTTTATTGCATGTAAGTTTTTTTTTAAATGAATAAAGTTTGATGAGGATGGCAAAAATGATTTATCAATGGCATACTGGTATAATATAAAAAAAAAATTTTGTTTTTCATTTATTTAAATAACATTAGTGCCTTCAAGGATCCAAATCATAATTATAATATTCAAAAAATAGCTAACATTAATATAAAATTTGTTTTTAAAAAATTAAAAATCATTAGCATTAAATAATGAGTGTTAAATAAATATTTTTGATGCATATATATATATATTATGAAAAAAATATTTGAATGTAAACAATGCAAATATTTCAATTATGCAATCAATTAGTATAATAAAGTTAAAAGTTGTAGGAAAATTTTATTAAATATTCAGAAACTACAAATTCTTAAAACAAAAAATTTATTGTATCCTTTAATTACATTTACATACAATGCAAAAAGAAATTTCTTTTGGTTATTAAATTATGTACATTCTAAAGAATGAAAATTATTGCCTTGGTAACCACGTGCATCAGTGAAAATTAATTTACTTTTCAATCAAAAAAATCAATGAAAAGGGTAAACATGTGTATTTTTAGCTAAAAAAAAAAAAAAAAAAAAATGACTTTTTGCAATCTCAAAAAACATGCAGACAATGTTTAATGATATTAAACGTAATTCGTCAGTGTGCGAAACGAAAATCATAGGAGCTTGGAATTCACGAGCGTTTGAAGTCTGTCGACGACTTTTCATTTTTTTTATTTTGTTATTTTAGTTCGTGCGAGTAATACAGTATATCCACCCACGCAGGGATACGAGCGAGTGTTTAAGTAGTTAATAGATGTGAATCGGTGAATGCACTAGTATCGTTGAGTCATACGGGAAATAGTATAGCCTACAAATTGGTAGTGGTGAAAGAGGAAGGAATATCGAACGTCAGGTTTTCTTATTCCTACATGGAGCTCTCCCTACTTCTTTCGTTGTGTTTATCGGCGGCGGTTGGCCCGAGCAGCTCGACAATCACCACGCACAGACCGAGAGACCGAGAGCGAGCGAGCGAGAGAGCGAGAGAGGGACTGTGAGCCAGAGAGAGAGAGAGAGAGAGAGAGGCGAGTCAGTGTTCTGGAAGTTCGGTCCTCATGCGGACCATAAGGGTTCACCACACCG
The DNA here is from genome assembly GCA_018907245.1 of Eupristina koningsbergeri. NCBI lineage: Eukaryota > Metazoa > Arthropoda > Insecta > Hymenoptera > Agaonidae > Eupristina > Eupristina koningsbergeri. The sequence continues at coordinate 230,228 of JACCHV010000145.1, read as the reverse complement.
ATCAGTATTTTTTATTTTTTTTACTCCTGCTCATTGTTCGTCGGCGTGTTGCTGCGGGTGGTTCGCTGGCTCTCCTGTGACTTAGTCGAGTCGCTGTCCCTCCAGCATGATAATCGCTCGAGCAGAAGAAAAGACTAGCGCGAGTGTTTTTTAACGATTTACCTGCAACATTTTTCATGGCGTTTTTTTGCAGCCTCTTTTTTTCCTTTTGCACTATTAGCGCTAATTGGAAGTAAGGAAACTCCGGGAGTTCAAATCGTTCAAAATGAGTCTCTCCTGCCAGTAAAACTCCGAAAAACAAAGTGAAACACACGGATTCTGCTCTCCCGTGCTTATAAGGAGAATGTGATTGCACTAGTCATGATTTATAGGAATAGAATCGAACACCTGCACAAAGGGCAACTCTCCTCCAAATAATTAAAGGACACTCTCTTCGTGGGTTTTTGCGTGTTTGGTTACAATTGTGTAAAGGAGTTGAATGCACCAGTGGCTTCTATTTAAGAGAGTTAACGGACAACAAAATATATAGAGTGTAGTCATCACAACTGTGCAGTTATAAGAGAAAGAAAGATACATTAAGGAATTTGCGAAGGATCTGAAATTTTACGAGTTAATGTGATTTACTATGTTATAAACTCTTTGTGGGGTATAAAGGCAATGTATCCCAAGTTTCTTCAGGCTTGAACAAATCTACAATAACGGGAGGTCAGTTGTATTTTTTTTTTTTTTTTGGGTTTTGTTTATTCTCCTCTTTTTGAGGATTCAATGAAGAGCTCTAGCTTTTTATGTGTCGCATTATTCACTCGCTCCAATCATTTTACAACTTTTTTTTTTTTTTTTTTTATTAAATCTTAATAGCTTGTATGTAATCTTTTTTCTATAAAATTTTACCATGGCATATATTAAGTGAATTATATGGAATAACGTTTAAATTAAAAATACCTTAACACTCATTATATCACGCTCAAATTTTATTTTTGTTTAAAAACATTTTTATCTTTGCTAATTATATTTTATGCCGAAATTATATTTTATTTTTTGAAATTGCAATGCGCTTGTCATATAAGCAATTAATTTAGAAAAGCATATCAAATAATACCGATAATTCATTAAAGAGTATAATCAGTATTATTGTTTTATATAAATATTAGTATTTTGTATTCAATTATGTACCATTATTAATTTTTGAACAAATTTCTATTAAATATATTTGCATGTATTCTTTATTTAATATTCCCGAAAAATTGAAATATTTGATAGTGAAAATATTCAAGAAATAAATTAATAAATGCTCTATCAATTTTAATACATACAATATTACATTTAATAATATATAATTAAATTTAATTCGTATTTTAAATTTATTTAATTTTTTATTTCGTCGCAAGTATATCTAAAATTATTTTCGTATAGTTTATGTAACCAATAGAGCATATGTATGCAATAAATATACGTGGGAGTGTGCATTCGTATTTATATGTGTGCACACATCCACATCTAAATATATTCAATATAAATGATAAATTTGTTGCTTTTATATTATTTTATATTTTTTTGTACAGTAATTATAAAATTATAAAGTGTATTTTTGATCATAAGCAGTGGAAGGATGTTTGCATTGACTGTGAGGACATGATAATGACACTCAAAGTTTTGAAAGTTGTTTTACTTAATTTTAAAAATAATTATAGATTAATAGGTTAACTTAGAATATTGATATTATCTGTTACAAGGAAAAAGTATAACAGCAAAATTTTCAAATAATCATAAGTTGTGACATTGAAACAGGAGAGAAAAATCTGAAATAAATATTGTTAAAATAAAGATAAAATATCAATTTAAAAATATTTAAAAATATAAAATTTTTATTATTCAGTGATCTACGTATGAGCAAAAAGAGCATACACAAAAATTGCAGTAGTTGACGAATATTTTTATAAGATACATAGATCCTCAAATAGAATTCAATAATTAATAACAAAATAAAAGAGATTGCGATTATATATACTTAGTTTAAGAGTTAAAGTAAATATATTATAATAAAATTAAAATAATTTAATTAAATATATATATGTATACATTGACATTAGAACACGTGCACTTTGAACCTATACATTTTTTAAAAAAGTTTAAATAATATAAATTCAGAAACGAGAAAAAGAAGTAAAGTTCAAGGAAAAAACAAAACAAGGTATCAAAAAAAAATATTGGAGTATTTTCCTTAAACTCGATGTAGGTGATACGATACATAAACTTATTACGTATAGTCAAATTGTATTTTTTTAAATCGTATAATTTTAGGATAATTTGATTTAATTGGATAATTTTTATATATTTTATTTTTATTATATTTTTTTATAATATAGAATAATTATATGTTATGGTATCTTTTAAATACTACAGACTAATTTATACCTATGTTATTAAAATATAAATAAATTTTTGAATTCTGATTTTCAGTGATATCATGATATATATATTAAAAATTGAAATTATAATAACAATTAAAAGTAAAGTTCAGATATTAAAAGACTTTAATTAATTTTTTTAATGTTTGTTCAATAATTTTTTTTATATTCATTTCAGAAATTATTAATACAATAAAAAATACCAATTAAAGTTTAATTAATAGGCTCGTTGCCATTACTACAAAAAGTATATAAGTTAGAATATCTATTATTATTTACATACAATTATTTGTATTAATATACATGGAAGTTATATGTATATACACTTGGCAAAAAAAATTTCATTATTAGAAAATGATGAAAATTGATATAGAAAAAAAAAATAAATAACAATAGAAATAGAAATTGCGTGCAAATACAAAATAATTTATAGTTCATTAATTATAAATTTCTATTCTCTGTACATTTAATGATACAATGATTTTATCCATGACTGAAGTGTAAATTAATTAATTTATTTCTGTTAAAAACATATTTTATATAAAATTATTTGAAAAAAGTATTTTAACTAAAAATTTTAAGAATTTAAAGAAATACGAAGTCATTGAAATGAAAATCCATTACATTAAAAAAAGTTATAAAAATCAATTTAATACCGTAATTCAATTAATACGAATAAAAAGTTCTCGTTCGTACACAATTTAAGGATTAAAATTTTGGAATTGTATAGGTTTTGGCGTGTGCGTTTACGTATAAAATCGAAATAAATTTCCACAATATTCTGTATGTGCCTTTATCCTCTTTCTTTCTACATTTCGTCGACGATTTCTCTAACGACCTCTTTCTCGTTTCATTATTACATTTAAACAACAAAGGTCTTTGTCAAAGATTAGCGTACAATTACTTTAAAAAGAAAAGCTTGAAATGATTATTACTTCAATGGAACGGATTATCAGAAAGTACAAATCGTAGTTGTTTACTAAAATACTTGAGTTATAAACATAGTTACGGATGATAAAAGGAGCCAAAAACAAAGACGATCTCGATATGAAAACTTGGGTACCATAAGTTGGCCTGTAAATGACGGAACGACGATTGATTTTTTTAGATGGTTACATGACATCATCGAAAATATATTCCGGAATACGTGGTGGTAGGGAGCCTCGAAAAATGGAGGAGAGATTTTAAGAATATTAAATTGAAGGGTATAGCTAATGTTTAAAACTGTATCCTTGCTTTCAGTTCCTGCCATTTCTGACAAATGCGTAACCTTCGAGCCAAACAAAAATATCTTTAATAACTATCGACCTGTATTTGGTGGTTATTGCTTATTATACACTGCTAATAATAATAAATTAATAATAATGCAAAGGACAATGCGGAGAGACAAAGAAATGACCCTTTCAATGTAAACTCCGAACAAGTAGGCGTGAAAGTATCAAACCCTGACATAGTCATATGGAATATTAAGTGAAAATAGGTGATACATTACAATATGCGAGAATAAAAACAGAGGAAAGGGAATAATGGAAGACCGTTATGGCATAGTGTAGGAATTAAATTAAATCGGTATGAGTGGAGGAAGGGAAATAATGGTCTTTAAGGATATAAGGCACGAAGGTGGATAAGACAAAAGGTAGAGCAGGACTTTATTTTTCTTTTTTTTTTTTAATTATTTATGCGATATGCAAATATTGAAAAGTCAGAATATAATTTATATTTTTAGACATACTTTCACGGTGATTACTCAACTTTTTTTTTTCTCTCTCCATGGTATACGAATCGAACCATTTCACCAAGATATGACGAATTCAATCTCCTATTATTTTTTTTATTTTTTTTTTTCTTCTTTTTTTGCCGTTGATTGTGGGTGCGTCGTTGCGTGGTGGCAATTAAGAGTCTAGTATATACAGTAAATCATAGCTATGAATTATTTGAAGATTTAAATCAGTTGTGGGACGGTGGCAAATAAAAGACAAAGCAAGGAAAAACGTAGTTTTAGAGGTTTTTCTTTATTCGGAAGTAGTGCACAGAAAGTTTTCGAGGCAGTCACTCGTCTGACTCTCCTGTTCTGTTGAGTCCGAGTCGATCAGTCCTCTCCGGACTTCATTTCGCTACAGCGATTCTTCCTACGGCAGGTCATTTAGTCGCCTTGTTGCCGCCTCCGCAGGTAGATTGTCCTTTCAGTTACGGTTAATTTGGCGTCTGCTCTAATTCTGGTTTCACCAGATGAAACACGCGAACTGTGCGCTGTTCCACGGGGTGCTTACATTTAGAATTTATTGTGCAATTTCAACTGTAAGAGTCTTGACGTTATTATACCGAACCTCTGCGAGAAAGAGAGAGAGAGAGAGATAACATAAATAATAAAAACAATTCGTGCTGCTGCACACTTAACATAGCAGTAATTAATATTAATTATGATTGGATGAAAAAAGAATAATTCATTTTTCCAAATAGTTTTTAATCGTAGGTTCTATTTTTAATTTCAAATTTACGATATTTACATAATTTATGTATTTGGTATCTTAGAGAGTAAAACTAAATTTGCTACAATTGTAAAACTTTACGATAAGAAGATTTATTCTCTTGTAATTGTATTATAAAAACTTATTTTAAGATCGGCTTATTTAATCATTTTTCATGCTATCCGATTTATTAAATATTAAAAACGAGTCAATCCTCTCTAACTCTTACAATATTACACCGATTGGCTTGAATAATTCTTAAAGTCATTTGCTTAATGAAATCATATAAGAGTACTTTTGCAAATTTCAAAACTCAGTATTATGTTTATTTTTACTTCTATATTTACTATTATTATACGCTACGCTGATAATCGGCAATTAAAAAAAGTAAATAACTTTTTGTTTCTTATCTCCATAAGCCAGAGTTTAAAATACTTATTCTATTTGGATTAATATAAGCTATATTCATTTTTTTAAATAATGTATATTTTCAAAGAAACTATTTGTCACACATCAGATTTAAACAGTCATAATAGTTACTAATAATTTTTTTTTCATCAAGACTCCGTCAACTTTCTTGTTAATTTTTTCCCTAATTTTACTTTTTTTTTATATTTTAATATTACCTACCCAATCGTACGAAGACTTCTTCCTTCTTTTCTAGAAATTTTATTACTGTGTGGGCGTATTTATCTATAATAAGAAATCAATACATTAGTTGATTGCTTTTTAACTATTAATAGTATTGATTTTATTCCAAATTTTTTTACTTTGATATATTAAATTTATTTATCTTATATAAAAGTGTTATATTTATTCTTATAATATTAATTCTAATAGTTAGAGATAATGACTTTTTTATTACATTTTTTTCATACGATCATTAATTTGTTAATTAATAAATAATAATTAATCTTTCGATTTTTTATAAGATACAATTTTAATTCATAATTTACATAAAAAAAAGTTTTATTTCTAAATAAATAGTGTACTTTAAAATTTAAATAATTCAAAAATAAATATAAAAATTTTAATACAAACATTTATTAGAAAATAATATTATTAGTACATAATAATATTTTATAATATATCAGAATAATTTTATCTATAATCTATTTATATATCTAATATAAAATGAAATTTCTATATTAAAAATATAATTTTAATAATTTAGTTCAAGTGTTCAATAAAAGAAGAATTGTAAAGGAAAAAATTATAGTGTTAAATAAAAATAAGATATAATAAAGAAATCGCTTATTCATTGACAACAATATTGTTCAGTAAATGTTAATTATAGGTTTAAAAGTATAATTATATAAAAGTGTTTATGGTGGCCTTAGTAAAAGAAACAATTGATGAAATTTTCAAAACTTTACTAAAGACGAGCGTAAATAAAGTAAAACATGCACGCATATGTAGTAATGACCGATAGTGCAAGAGAAAGTTTTGATAAAATAGTAATGTATATTTTTTATCGTCAATAAAATGTTAAACATGGTAATATTTATAACTTAATAATATAACGTTTATTAACAAAATATATAATTTTAAATTCTCTTTTTACGAAAATTGATAATGATCATTGTTGATAATTTCAAAATGTCATTGGATCGCCAAAATTAATATTAACAGATCAAGGCACTAATTTTACTCCAGTTTTAATAAAAAAATGTATCTCATTTATGTAAAAACTAACAATGTTCTACCTTGGCTTATTAACCTCAAAGAAATAATTCAATAAATAAATACATTTTGATTTCTTCAAATATAATTGAAGTATTTTATAAAAAATGAAAATATTTGGAATAAGTATCAGCTTTATAAATTTTTTTATAATATAAAAGTGAACTATATCAACAAATATATATAACAAAAACAGATATATATTATAAAAAAATCAATTTTATTAAGGGCGTTCTCAAATACCTATAATAGTGATAGTACTGCCTTTTCAAAATACAATATCGAACTAATAATATGTTTGTAATAATGATGTATTAAAAAATATAATATAATACTATATTAAAATATTTTTTTATTATATTTTGTTATTATATTATGTTTTATTATTACACTTTTATTTTAAAATCCAACTACTTTTGAAATTGAAAATTTGGTACAATAATTATAATCGATTCCTTAATTTAGTGTTAAAATAATTTTATTATTATATATATATCAAAGAACAGTTAATGTAGATGTATTATTTATTATCGGGTAAATTTTTATAGTAAATAATAGATATTTTGAAGTCGATAAATTAATATATCGGTAAAAATCAATATAATTGCGAATAAAATGTTAATTTATAGTTTGATAAATTATAAAAAAGATTTTGTACGTGCAAAGAAGGTGTTGGCGTAATAAGTCGAAACGCAGATGAAATAAGAAGTGATTAATTACAAAAATAATGTGGGAATCCAGTAATAAATTTTCAATTGATGGTACAGGGTTGTATCTCTTATTTATGGACTTTATGAGAGTAGATGTGTAATGCAGTTTATTTCTAAGAGAACGTCGTGTTCCGCATGAAATCTTTATTGATGATTAGATCATGATTTCTTCTTTAGATATTTTATTATCACAATAATGACGATTTACGGAGTCGTTCCTGATACTTGTTAATCAATAGCTTACTACTTCCAAAATATACTTTTAAAATATGAATAAAGTAAGTTTCTTTATATAAATTCTTTAGATATAACTTGAATACCGTGAATTGTTGATTTTAAAAATTACACTCAAATTTTAACTTTAATGTACGTAATTTATAAATTAATATTTTATAAATTAAATATAAATGAAATCAAATAGTATAATTCTACGACTTTAGTTACATAGGATTTATTGTCATCTGCATTCCCACGATGACAAACTAAATAACCTTATAATACGACTATTGAATATGAATCGATGTCTTTTATCTCTTGTTTTCTCAATTTAACAGAGAAATATTGATTTCATATATTTTTATAATTTTTTTTAAGTTTTTTATGCAATAGTAATAATATTTAAATTTTATAAATATTTATTATTAGTCATTAATATTAATCATAATTAAAAATTAATGTGTTCAATATTTGTATAAAATTTATTAATTTATTGATTGCAGGTTTCAAATATCTTTTATTGATATTAAAATGGCTACAGGAAATATTCTAGATGACGTCGATCTCATTAACCTTGACAATCATTTAACAACAACATTCGTTCCTCTAGTTAGGATAATAAATCCAACTCTCGAAGAACAAGAGCATCTTTTGGGTGTTCCTTCGTCAAAATTTGCACAAAAATTATTATGTAGCCGTCAAAATTGCGATTATATACCTAGCGTCAATGAGGAAACCACAAATGATAACGTTTTGATTATGTTGACTTATGATCAAATGATATCTATTCTTAAAAAAATAGACATAAATTGTTTATATACTATTAAAAGAATTAAGGATATTACGAATAATGCTGAACCAGATATCAATATTGCTAAATCTTCCATAATTCCTATAAATTGTAAAAATTGTATAATTCATTTAGTCTTTGAAAATAATTGGTCAGAAAAAGACGTTTCCTATGAGACAAAAGAAATAATTATTGCTTTAAATTTGTTATTAGAGTTAGAACACAATGGTGATTCATTTGAGGGTAGAATCTTCAACGATTATGAACAAATCCTGCACACTCCAAAATTAGATATTCCTAAATCTTCTTTATCTTCTTTAAAACGGTATCCAATAACATGTACAGAAAGTGGTAATTGCATTCTGGACAATAAGCCGTCTGAACTTTTATTATCATCAAACATGAATAAATCTACTAACAAATTGACTTCCTTAAAGTGTGACTCGGAAGATTATCTAACTGAACGAAATTCCTTCAAACGATTACATTCCTTCACATGCTCTACTGTGGGATTAGATTTTGAACCTTTGCAAAAAAAGTCAAAAAATTGTTCAAATTGTAAATCATTGAGTAATATCTCGTCGGTATATAGATTAAACAACCTTGGAGATATAGCTGTAACAACCAAACAAAGTAATAATGAAAATGTTGAATATCCACAATCAGCTAGAAATGAAAAACATTTGAATATTAGACAACCTCTATTTTGTATTGGGTAAGTATTATATTAACTCAAAAAATATATTTTTACATTATAAACGTTTCATATTTATAATTACGATATTACTAGTGAATCTTTTATTCTCAATCAGAATGAGAAAAATTGTATATTAACTTAATATTTTCATGGATTTTGCACATATGTAATAGTGTATTTATCCAGCTTTATAAATTTAAAATTGAAAAAATCAAACAATATTTAATATTAAATTTATTAAAAAAAATTCCTAAGATAATTAAATACACATGCATTGATAGAAAAAGTGTACACAAAAAAGTCGATTTATAACTGTTGTTTTAAACATATAGAATGATGAATTTTTTTGCAAGCGTAATAAATAAAAAATTGAAATGACTTTTTAACACCATTAAATTTGGATGAATTACCTCGAATATCTTGAAATTTACGTCAGTTTATTTTTTATGATTTATAAAGTCGATTAATTATTAATCTTTTATGTTGTAATATTTTAAATACTAAAAGGTGATTTTACTAACTGAGCTATGCCACTTGACTAAAATAAAAATGAAGATTACATCTATTTATAATTATAAACAGATGCATCAATAAAATCAATTTATTTTATACAAATAAAAATTTTATTATACCATAATTGTTATGAAAAACATAACGTAACTGTTTTATTCCATGTTCTTGGAAATTAATTATAATAATAAAAAAAAATGAATAATGTAAAAATGATTATAAATGGTGGTTTTATAAATATTTACCAACATAAAAAAGCAACTAAAATATTTCTCGAAAGTCCAGTTTTAAATTGTTCGCTTATATGAATATTTTATTCTTGACTAGTTAATTCCAATTACCGTTTTTATATTTTCATATGTACTGTACGCAATAATTAAATCAAGCTAAAATAATAATGTATATGTGGTATATTTAAACATGTATATTTATAATAATTGAATTTACCAAACTTGAAACTACGTACAATATATTATTCGTATTTAAATAAACTATTATTGTATACAATTCACGACAGTTTGTTCAATGATAATATTTTTATGTACAGATAATATTTCTAAATTTATTGTGTTATTTTTTATTTTTTGATTTAAATATTATCAAAATTTTCAATGAAAAATAAAGAATAAACTTTACCATCACCATTCAATTTTGTCAATCTAAAATAATTAAATTTTGATTTTTATTAATTTATACTTTTCTAAAACGAAACTACATTTTTTATCTCAAAACGTATTATAATTCATTATGATATAATGCATCAATTAATATTAAAATACTAATTTATCTTAAGAAAAAAATTCCTTATTAATTTATTAGTGGTATTATTAAAAAATTATATTGAAGTCCATAGAATTATTCGTAATTCAAGAAAGAAAATTGTATTTAACAACGCTATTATCTTATAATTAAAGGAACAATTATGATAAAAAAAGCTTGTCACTTATATTAGATAATCTTGTATTTTATTAATGTAAAAAAAAAATACTAAATTGAATTTATTTACATTAATAAAAATTAGCCTTGGATTATTTACAGTGAAAGTTAACACGTTCTTTTCCGCTCGTAGCTGATATCGCGAAATTACGGTTTAGTAATGCCTTTTAAAAATTTTAGAAGATGACCGACCTCTTTAAAAAAAAAAAATAAAAAATATTGAAAACGATAGAAAAAAAATGATTGAATATTTAGTGAAATATTTTAATCATTATTGATAAAATATAAATTATATTTTTATTTATTAATTTTATGATAAAAAAAATTATTATAAACATTCATTATGTAGCATCTAATTAAGTTATGTATTTCATATTATTTCATTGATATTTCTTCCTTTTTTTATCAGTTAAGATAAATTGTTATAAATCATTTGATTTATATTTTTTATATAATTATATAATATATATTTATATAATTCATGGGAATTATTTTATAATAAATCGTTGCATTATTTCTTATCTAACCATTGATCAATGAAAAGAATCTGAAAATTTTGAAAGTGAATATGCATTGGTTGTGGATTAAATTATCTTGTGTTAACTTTAATATTCCCACAAAGTTCTGAAATGAGATCAAATTTTAATTTATTACAAGATGATATTTACTTAATAATTTAGATGCATATTATTGCTTTACTTTCTTTACTAATCTTTTTGAGTGATTTTTTACGAATTATACAATTTTCATCTTTCAAAAATATTTAGATTAAGTTAATTATTTTTAATAGAGAATTATTGTTTTACCTTTTCATATCATATTCGTTGTAAATGTATTTTATAAAATTCAAATCAATAAATATTACAATTTTTCTTTGTTTTTTTAATGACTCTTTTTATAAAAATCAATTCTAATAAAAATTAAATGTATCGGATCGAAATTTTGTTTAAATGTGGCTTATATCCAGGAATTTATATTCTTAAATCGATGGATTTAATAGAAAATTTGAGTGAGAAAATTATAAAGCCAAAGTTGTTTTTATGCCTGGAAAAATATCAATGAACTTTTAGTTGGCAATGGTTTTGGACTCTTATTCTCTGGTCTATTAAGTAAGATAGTGGAATTAAGAGGAAAATGACCAATGACAATTAAATATCGATAGCCAAATATCGATTATTAACGTATTGGCATGCCTGTTGCAGAGATTTGGTATCATCCTCGAGCTCAAGTGGTAGTAATATGAGTAATTGTTCGTCATTGTCGTTGTCCTCCGCTTCATCAACTTGCTCGGGGGTTGACTGGTCGTGGGTGGAAGAGGTGGAGATCGGGTTTCGGGATAAGCTGTTGGCGGCTTCGGCGGCGTCACCTTTACCGTCTCCGGAGATGCGAACTGGTCGCCACCGGCAGGAAGATGAACGAAAGCGGCAACAGCAACAGCAACAGCAACAGCAACAGCAACCATGCGGCTCCCCCATCGGACGAGGAGGGCGCATGCGCGTTGGCGAGTTGACCAGCCTCGCAAATAACGACGTCAGTTTTGCGATGTCTGTCGCGGCGGCGGCGGTAAAGAGTGCAACGTCTGCAACCGTAGACGTTGCAACGGACTCGGCGCACACCGACAATGAGCACCAGCTGCAGGACAACGCCATCGGCTGCAACGGGGACTATGGTCCCCCGGACTTTGACAGGATCTCCACGCCACGGAATTGCGAAAGGTCGGTATCTTGGCTCGCTTTGCTCTCTTTGCTCTCTTTGCTCTCTTTGCTCTCTTTCATTTCTCTCGCCTCTTGGGCTCTGCGTGCGAATTCGAACACGCCGGCTACCAGATTAAAAATATCTCTCTTCACCACCACTATCGCAACTTCTTTTTCTTTCACCTTTTTATAACTTTTTCAAGAAACTTTTAGGAACTATTTTAAAGATTAGTAATCAGATGTAACGATAAAAACTGTAACTTTCGCAGAAATATTAATTTATACCTGTGATATATTGAGCTGCGGTTTAATTTCCTACTCGGTTTAACGCTATGAATCAATTTTTTTAAATTATCTTAAACTTTTAAACGATAAAAAAAATAATATTTACGGTACAAAAATAAATACAATTACACATTGAATCCTTTAGCAATTATGTTACAAATAAAGATAAGCACACTGTGTATTTGAGAAAATTGTTGTAAAAAATTGTTGGCTTTCGGTTAATTATATTTAAATAAATTATATCTGTAAATATACTACAAAAAATATTACATGTCTTAAGAAAACCCATTGATGTATTGCATATTTTTAATTGATATAATAATTAAATAATTTTTAATATTATATTATTGGGAAATAAATAATTCATAGAAATCTATTCATTGATGCAATACTTGAATATTTGTAAATATTCTTTCATTTTGTATGCTTATTTTTAAATCTAATATTCATTGTTAATTTAATATTCAATTTAAAATAATTTAACGTTATAATTCAATATATTATAAAAGCTTGAAAGTATTATTAAAATAATTGTATATAATTCTTCGTGTATTTAGATCTCTTAGTAACAATTACATTTTAATTTAGGTTTAGTTTCGTACACAATAACAAATTCATTAATTAAATATTATTTTGAATTAAAATAAATAAATAAATAAAAAAACATTAAAAACTGAAAATGATTATTAATACAAAATATGCTTTACTGCATTTGGCCCGTACTACACTATTAAACTAACTAATAAATATATCAGGTATAAATATACAAGGTTTTTCCTAAATTTTTTATATAAAAACAAGTAATATTTTTTTTGTTTCTTGTTAAAAAAAGAGTTCAAATGTTTCTATTATATTAATAATTGTTTAAAGAAATTCATAAATTGGTTATATAGTTACATATAACAATCCAATTTATTAGATTTTTATCGTATGACTGTGTACAAAAATAGTTGTTCAATATACACTGATACTATCTGTAATTATACCATTACAAAACTGATAGTTATTTTTTAGTTTTTCTTATTAAAATTTTTATTATGTTTTATTGTAGATTAAAGAAAAAATTACAAGTTGAGTGAAATATTATAAAATATATATATAGTAATAATACTGATTTAAATACTGATTTATTTTCTTTTTACTCAAGTAAATTATATTTTTTTAAACAAGCTATTCGTATAATTAACGTTCTATTGATAAATGAATTGATTTCGCCATTTGTTTTAAAATATATTTTTATAATCAAAATTAAATATGTTACATAATTTGAATATTAATTTAAAGTTGATTATACTATTGATTTAACGTAAAGTCTAGATTTTAGATTTGTAGGAGATTTGATAATAAATATACTTCAATCAGTATGACAAAAGGCAATTCGCAACTTAGATGTTTAAAAATTTGAATTGTGGCTTAACGCGTGACACAACGAGAACAAATCACAAATTATTTTATGTTTTTTATTAGATAAAAGTAATCACCAGCATAAGGAAATTGTAAAAAAAAATACAAAAAATTTATTCACTATAGCACTTACAATTATATATAATATCAAACATTCACGACGTCAAAATAATGCGGAAATGTAATCGGAAATGCTTTCCATTCTCGTCAAAGCAGTAATTAATATATTTTTTGATATGTATCGCTGATTGAATGCTATAATTTTAAAAACTCTGCGCTTAATTAATACACCTGACGCAGAAGTATGTTGAATTAGCAGCACAAGAGTGTTTAATATTTATTTCCACCTGAATGAATTTTTCTCATGAGTTTGTCCAAATACTGTTTCATATTTATTTTATTTTATTAACTCAATCATATTATTATGAAGAATCAAAAATAATGGTACTTATGTTATATAAAAATGATTACTTATAGAAATGAATTATATCTTTAAACATTTACATGTCTAAATTCATTTTTTATATAATCGAGAAAAATTGTATAAAATAATTTTGGTATTTTTCAACTTTAAATATTTATTTGAATTTAGAATAAAATATTTTTTTAAAAATTATAACTATTTCTGTTTTGAGAAAAATGTGTAAAAAAATACATTTATGGCGAAAAAGAAAATAGTATATAATTTAAAGTCTTATACGTAGTTTTACAATTTTCGTATTGATTTTCTTTTGTAGCTTACATTGCTTTATATAGTTAAAAAAATGTTTATCTAAAGAATATCTTACATTAGATAAAATTTGAAGATGCATTTTAAACAGTATTTAAAGTTTACGTAATAGTTTGCTTTTAATAAATAACTTAAATAGGTTCGTATGTATTTGAGTAATATATTCATTTTCTTTTTTAAAATAGTTTTACCTAAATAACAAAAGTATTTAATGAATAGTTATGCTTTATAAATTAAATATACATTAAGAATACAAAACTATTAATATTAATAAAATACCTGTAATTGAAATGAAAATTTATATATTGAATATGACCAAATTTTTTATGAATGTTATCAATTTAACTTATTGATAATACATATAAATTTACTTTAAAACGTATACATGCCTGAGAATAAATTATTTTATTTACATTACAAATATTTCATAATATTTATTATTATTAAAAAAGTCAGATTTTAAAGAAAATATATATTTATATATCTTTGCCCATTTGAACAAATATTTAATAAAATATTAACTTTTTGTAATAATTATTATAAAACCTCAATTATATAAAAGAAAATTTTTAAGTTCAAGGTATGAATGCGATTTTAAAATTTTTCTAAAAATAAATAGATGATTATACACAAATTATCGATCTTATTAAATATCTATATAGATTTTTTTTCATCATTAAATTATAAAATTTAATAACTTTCTTTATCTTTTAATTCATAATAGAACATTTTTTTTATATAAAAAATCATGAATATGTCTTGCAGTATAGTATAATTTATTCATGAAAACAAATTCTGTTAATCTTAACTAAAGCTTTTCCATTGCTGCACAAGTGATTCATTCATTAAAATTTTATAAACTTCGTTAATTAGCGTTAACAAAAAATATCATGTATATCAATAAAAATTATTATTTAATAGTAAAATATAAATTTGTACAATAATTTTTTTGTCGTAAGGCTCGTGTAGAGACAATTTGTTTATTAATTATCAATGATATACTTTACCGTTGAAATTGTTATTTATAAAACACAAAAATAATTTGTCAGGTCAACTAAATGTTATTTGTAATTATTGTTTAAAAATATTAATCCAACTTTTTAAATTATATTTATAAAATATTAACTTTTTTAAATAGATAGTATTGTGTTTCAAATTTATATTATTTGTATATTTGTGCATATTTAATAATAAATAATCAAGTGGATACATGTGTATAAAGTAAAAAAGCTAAAATTTTTACAGCTGACAAATATTTTTAATTCCATATATATTTTATAACATCAATTTATATTATTTTTATCAAACTTGTTTTTTTTTTATTTTTCATTATTTTTTAGTACATGAATGTCAACTTATTGGATATAGACTTGGTCAAGTTAATGATATAATAATTTTATCTACTTTGTTTTTTATCATTTTTATGAGAATAAATTTTTGAACTTATTCATAAATTAAAAAATAATAAAATTCTGAAAAATATAATTGAATATTCTTAGAAATGGTTAATCCTAATGGACAAAATATCGTTTTTAGAATAATATTCAGAAGCCTTTCCATGGCATAGGGAAAATATGTAAAAATTAAAAAGTATAAATTATTATAAAAAGAAATTTATAATTATGATAGTAATAATCAACAAAATTTGCTTTTAAAATACATATATAATAGAAAAAAAACTAATTATTATATGACATGAGAGGATAAAAGGAAATGGTGATTAACTGTAGATAGTGTGCGTCACTAAATATACCGCCAAATTCACTTACGGACACACACAGATATCAGTGTATTAGGGGCTACAATATTCTTAAAGACATAAAAATTCTTTTTTCGATTTATAAGAGAAAAAAACTACGCGTGCAAAATACGCTTCTCGATGAAATTCCGAGTGGACGATCTGACTTGCATTACGATGTGGATAAAGAGTAGACTCGGCACGAGTTACCGAGATCCTCGTTACCCCCGAAACCAGTACAACTTTCTTACACCACCACTAAAATACCAAATGACTCCTCCACGACTCTAAGTTAGTGCAACCTTATTCTCGGTACATCTTAAAACTCTCGAGCCTCTTTTTATCTCCGGCTTCATTCTTGTAAGTACGTACAAGTTATTCGATGTCAAAGATCATCAAACCTTTGTGACTATAAGTCTTGGCTCATTATCGACTTGTTGAACTTTTAACTATGTGCACAACTTGGTTCGAAAGTTTTTTTTTCTTCATAAACTATCATTATTTTTTCTTTTCCACATTTCTCTCTTTCTATTTCGTGTAAAATAATTTAAAGCCCCTTGGTACCTACTCTAGTAATAGTTTAGCACAATGCTTTTTCACAATTATAAATATAAAAGTAAAGTTATATATTATATTATTGTTTTATTTATTTAACTTCTTTAGTTTATCTTAGTAAATATTTATATTGACATTAATAATGGACGATGAATATAATCAAGTCACGCTTGGTTATATTATCCAGTTTTATTGGCAAAATGTATACAATTGTAAAAAATAAAATAATTTTATAGAAATGACATCGAATAAAATATTAAATAAATCAAGATATTTTTATAAATGGAAATTATTATTAGTAGTGGAAGACGTGTGTAGAATCATTGAATTGTTTATTAATGAAACGACTAAGATTTAAAAATCCCTAACAATTGAGAGAGAAAAATGAAAGACAAAGAGCAATGAAGATATTATTTTTTATTATAGGTTACGTTCCTCGATGCACCACTTACATCAAATTAGTCTGGAAGGAAATTCAGTAGGTACTCTGACGAATGTGTTAGCGCCAAATTCGTTGCCAGATATCGCTCTAATAGCACCTGAAATCCTTGCTGCTCAAACAAACGACACGACAGGTAGTTTCCTAAGGCCTTGCAGTGCTCCAGCACCAATTAGAAGTGTAGAGGGTGTGAATGGTGATAGTAGAACAATAAGCACCACATTATCTGATTTGACGGGAGCAACTGCAATCGAGCCTACCAACAGTCCACGTCGTGGACGTAGAAATGGTGCAAATAGGTGTCAGCAAAGACAGGTGAGACAATTAGCACCAAGTTCTGCTGAATCTATGAGCACCTGCGTCAGTAGCAATACCACTGGTTACATGTCTACTGTGAGTTCGACTTCTAGTGTACCAATCAGTCCACAGCACCAGATCAATAATTCGATACCTCCTAGAAGGTAAGCTAACCATATCTATATCATATTCGAACCATCTAATTTTATTTTAATAGAAACATTCGAGAAAAAAGTAGATTTTTGTTAAATCGAAACATTGTTCTTTTCAATTAAGATTCATAATGTCTCAGAGCTTCAAACATGTTGTAAGATTTTCACAAAATTTTTTTAAAGGAATGAAATGTACAAACCAGCTACTTTCTACACGTGTAAAAAGGTCTTTATAAATTTAAAGGTACATATGGAACCAAATATTATTATTACGAAACCCACAATCAAAGTTATGATATAGTATGCAATACGTAATAATTCTACAGTTTCATTAAAGTCACAAAACAATAATTATGGCATTTATATGAGCAATAATGTTAACATTTTAGATAAGAAAGCAGACTGCAAAATATTTTCTGCATACAATTTAATAGAAATAACATTAAGCAATAATAGGACATATAATTTTTATATTCATAATTCTTACCTGTATTATACGTATAATTTATACTTTGAATATCAATAATAATTTAAATAATATCAAATAATATTGTGTACAGTTATAAATACTTGTAAAAAATATTTACCATATTTTGTTCATAAATTTAAGTAAAGATCCTTGATCAGATTTGGTGAAAAATCGTACGAATTATTTTTAACGCTATTTCTACGACTGTATATTATCCGTCTCGAGGTTGAATATTTAAAAAAATATAAATAAAATAATTTTACACGTAATAAAAATGAATGAAAGCAACTTTACTTTTTATAATTAATTATACAGTTGATTTCTAATTAGGACGTGTGTCGCATCGTCAATTTGTACACTACTAAATATGTTACATTGGAGATTTCACTTCACAAACTCATATATAATTTTATGATGTTAAAATTCTATCTAAAATTTTAAGAAAGAAATCATAGTGTTTATTTAAATTTCTTCTACCTTTATGTTAATTAATACTATTATTTTGTTTAATATATAACATTTTTAATGCAAAACATTTCTTATTATTATTTTCATAATCAAGGACTGAAATATTTCTCTTGTCAATTTTATATAATTACAATTTTTTGCGTATATAGACATAATAAATTAATTGTTTTTGTCTTTTTTATTCTCCTTTAATCCAATTATTAGGTTACGTTTGTTTTCAATAAAGTATATTGCTGGTCAATTTAAAAATGTTATTCTGTACACTACATTATTTTTTCCCCCATTTATTAGTAGTATCTTTGTCTAATCTCATAATATTTTATCGACAATATTCTAAATGTCTGTTTTGTAATTTGATATATAAATCAAAGCTTTATAGAGCAGATCAAATAAAGAATTTAAATTAAAAACTAACTGGGAAATTGCTACATCGGTCCTCTTCTTCCTTAAATCTACTTCACTTTCATTTCCCACATTTCAACTTCGTAATTTTCTCGATATTACATTTAACTTTTTTTTTATTCAGTGGATACATCTGGCATACCACTGGTTCTTGATATTCAGACAAAGCGTTCAATCATGTCGGACTTCCTCCCCTGTTGCTGTAATAGGGTGTGTTTGGTTCGTGTTTTTTCACCTGCGCTCTATGAATCGATTTATGAGGGTGTTTCACTTTTCAGAATTACTTATATGTCTATTTGCAATGTGCTTTGACTACCATAAAAAATTTTCTTAAAATAAAATAAATAATCTAAACTGAAAAATACAAAATCAAATAAGTACGACACTGAACATTTTAATTTTATTATGTTACAGCTTCTTAGATTATCTTAAATTTTATTTCTTAAGTTTTTAAAAAATTGTCGTACAAATCCTAGAGAATTACAGTCGGTTTACGTAGACCACTTTCGAAACAATTAATTATCCTCCTTTGCATTATCATCGTCATGCACATCTGTGCATTTTTTATGCATACATGACTGTTGTTCACAACTAAATTGATTATAACTTGGTTGTTTCAAATAGGCTTACTTTTTAAACATAGGATTCTAGAAACTAAAAACGACAACTCACCGTTGTCTTCGTTGTAAAAAGCATGCTCCAATGATTTTCGTACGAATGTATAACGGCCTATAACTGTTCAACAACTAAAAATGAAAGAAAAGTAAAAATATCTGGAAAACTTCTTATTGTCAAGTTTTGTATTGTATTCGAGACATATTTTTTCTAATTGAAGTGTACAGATATTTTATCTTACCATTATAGTGATAAGTAAAAATGGTATTATTATTATATAATTCAGATACAGAAAGAAACCAAAGTTTAGTTATCAATTCACAAATAATTGTTAATTATTATTCCAGAACAGTCATACCATAATTACCAATAATTTTTTAAACTTCATTTTCTTTAAAGTTTTTACATGAAAATTATGAGTATGGTATTATATTTTAATAAAATAAAATTAAAAGATTAATATACAAGATTTCAAATAGTTTTCAAGAAATTACTACTCTTCTTCCTTTTAAACAAATCACGAATTGTGCTTGTTACAAGATTGCTTGGAGTGTAATTGTAAAAATATTTTTTATAAATTAAAATTTTAATCTAACGTACATATAATTATATTTAATTTTATTGATATTTATAAATTTTTTATTTTAGGATACTTATACAATACACCTATATTTAAAAAAACTTTCTAAATAATATTTTATTATTATGCTTTTATTTTGATCAATTTGCGGTAAAAGTAGAAATTTATACAATACTAAACTTTAATTTTTTTTCTATCAATTCCTCCTTATTGTTTCCGTATTACATTTCTATTTACTAATTGTACTATGTACTATTTTTTTTTTTTATTTTATTGTATTATATCATACTTTGTTCTTGAAAAATTAACAACAATTTTTTTTTTATATTAAGCCAAATTTTTCTTATTATAATTCTATAGAATTATAAAAGATTTTTATCTTAATGATTTAAAAAAGAATTTAACCTTGCATCGTATTATTCCATAATAGTTGGATATTGTTTAAAAATAATAACTTTGACTAAAATTGTTACGAAAAAGTGTACGATGTTGAATATAAAAGCGTAATGTATTCGGTTGAATCATTAGCGTACGATCGACCCACCTACACACACCCACACACACATAACACTAACACTGTACTATGTCACGCAAAGTACAAGTTCCTGCAGACTGACCATAGGCTGCGGTCAGCATTAGTGTTCTTTATTGATTATTATTCCAGGTTACGACTGTACACTTCTTTCGTATGCAGGACAACCTTGTCAAGTACACGACAGGGCGAATTTTATTCATTACGAAGCTTTATATCAATTGCCTTTGTAATCGATTTAAACTCGAGTTTTTGGTAGCTTTCCCTAAATGTTTTTATAAACGCAGCATTGGAAAATTATACAGCATTTAAAAATATACCTGCTCCGATATACAAGAAACAAAAATTAATTCTGATAAACGATTGATTTGGATCGTTTCTCTGATAATGCTCAAAGATATTTCAATTGTTTTTTAACAAATCATTATTTACAATCAAGTTTGTGCTTTTCAATTATTCTTGGTTTTAAATTTGGAATTAACCTTTTTCTGGCACCTTCTTCGCTCTCTATTTTAAAAAATGTTTATGTCATAGAAAAATATTCGCTCTACTCAAATCATCGTCGTAAACCTGCTGCACCAGTTGGAATCTCTCTAACTCATTTTTACTTGTTGTATGCGAAATTTAATAAGCATTCTCTGTTGCAATGTAGTATTTCACCGACAAAAAATTGTTTTCGGTGACGTATCACAACTTTGCTATTTCTTGTTTCATTCAAAATTGATATTACTAACAAAAGGAATTAAGTTAGAGCATTCAAACCATGATTTGAATGTTCAGATGCTGTTGCTGGTTACTCCAATATAGTTGGATTCTTGAAAATTTTCGGTCTCAATCTCTAAATATATAATACGCCAATAATAACATTAAATACATTAAAGATTATGTGTAAAAATAAGTTTTTAATATATTACATTTTATTTAAAAGAAATAAAAAATCAGATCTTGGTAGATGTCCCATCGTTGTTAGTAATACGAATAAAGTAAATATAGTCGTTTGTATTATTTGTTTAAATATTTCTTTATTTAATAATTTTTTTACTCCAGAATATTCAATTTAATTAATGACCTTTTGTACGCAAGAAATTATTAAAAATAAAATTTAACATATCTTTCTTTGTATGGGTTAACTTTCAAAATGCGTAATTATTTTAAATTATAATTTTAGCACATTTGTAGTATGAAAATTCGATTCAGTTAGATTTCAATGAAAATTTTTCAGTAAAATATTGTTTCGTTCTTATATCTTATTAAAAGTAGCAAATTATTTTTATTAATTTTTCTTGTTTATTATTATGTATGTTTTTCGTTATTAGCAATTTTTTCAACATTTATTAATAAAAAAATTTCACGATAAAACATCAAATGCATAATAAACTATAAACAAATTATACACAAAAACTATGATCTTAAGAAAAAAAAATTAATAAATAATGTGATAATAAATTAAACAGTTTTATTACAAATATTTATAAGACTTACATTTAAATTTAGTATACAAAACAGTAATTGATATTTAATATTTATAGTAATTGTAGAATTTCTTTTATTCATTTATTAATAAATGATATTAAATTTATGAATCAAAAAGTGAGCAACATAAAAATTATATGTATAAATGATAGTTAAATAAAAAATTAAGTCAAAATAAAAACAAAAAATGAATGAATGAATAAAATTCTCTTTTTATTAACATATATGTTTTATATTTTACATTATTTACTTTAAAGTCTAAATCATATTTTTTTTTTTTTAATTTTTTATGATATACTTAAAATTTTATTTCTTAAGATTTGAAAAAATATTTATATAACATATTCTTAATTAAAAATGATAACATTATCTTCGTACGATTTGCATTTTATTGTAATTTAAATAATAATTAAATCTTTTTATTCATTCGTTGAAAACAGAAGAAGAAATTTGTTTGTAATCTTTATCTTGATAATCTTTCTTTGTAAAATCCAGGATATTCTGAAAAGTAATGCGACTGTATTTGATTTACCCACTCAGACACGCCTAGATATATACAGCCATACAAGATCATTGACCTTTGTAATTAAAATCATTCAGCTGCCCCATGTATGTTCCGACTACGAAATAGAAGACCCGTGTATAAGATAATTCAGAGCAAAAAAGAATTTGTGTGGAATTAATTTAAAATTTAATTACATAATTCTTACTAGATATTTAGAATCATATTTTCTTATCTATTTAAATCAAAGCTACAATAATTAACAAGAATTTAAATGAATTTATAGAACGCTTAGAATTTAAAAATAATATTAAATTACAGTTAATTGATAATAAATTAAATTAATAAATTAAAAATAATCAAATTTTGTTTTAAAATACATAATTTTATTTTTAATCAAACAATATATTTCATTTTAATACATTTATAATTATCACAACAATAAAAAAAATTCATTATTCATTTAAGGATATTTAATAATATTAATTTCTTTATAAAATTTGATATAATTTCTTATGTATGTATTTAATTACATATCATAGTAAAAAACGAATAAAATATGAAAACTAAGAAAAGAACTATTGCTCGGAAAACAAGCTCAATACTTACCTTTTTTGCTTAAAGAGAAAGAGATACAGTACAATGAGATGGAAAGTTAACAAAAAATAAATTAGGGAGAAAAAGAGAGGAATTTAAGAAAGTTAAAGGATAATATGTAAGATTTCTTTTTACCTAGGACAAACAATATATTACAATAAAAAATTCACATGGTTGAAATCCTAGAGTGTTCATTGATACCAAATGTTTTTTTTAAGAAACAAATTAATATAGATAGAATTTTTCGAGAAAAAAATATAATGCAACTCTGCAAAAGACTTAAAAAATTTATTTATCTTATTTGAGAATCCTCTTAGAGATATGTTAGAGCATGTATTTGAATTCATGGATAAACACGATCAACCTATTTGATCATGATGTTAGTTTCTTAACAAAGTATTTGAACTGAGCACAATTTATTGCTATTGTAAATAATATTTCTAACAAGTAACAACGACACATCTCCGAGCCTAAAAACCTTCAAAATTTCAAATCCTAACTATTATATCGACATTTAATAGGACTGATCTTCTAATTTATATAATAAACTGCATGTAACTATCTCTCATTAAAATTTTGGTCCAGCAAGATTTCTTTTATATGTCGGTATTTTACAAATTTTTACATTGATTCTGACAGAACACTTTTGGAAATAGTACTTCAGACAGTATTCAGATAGTGCACCTCTTCTTCTGGATGTCTATTCGTTATTCTTTCGAAAAACATGGTATAATGAACTTCCTGAAGTCCTACTAATCTCAAAAATTACTAAAATCCATTAGCAGTATTGAACTAAAAAGTCTTAAAAAGTTTTTCAATTTAGCTGAAAGGATAATGGGCTGATCTTCCGACTCTACACGATATGACTCAGACATTTGATACATTTTCAGCAGAGTTGATCTTTGTTTCAACTGATATTGAAATTAAACCGAAATACTGATTTTAGTATATTCTTTTCATGAATTTATCTATGAATATAACTATCTTCTTTTTTATTAAATTCTGAAAAATGTAACTTTATAAATATTACGAGTGTTGTAGAAAATCCAAATGGTATTGAGATGAGTTCATATTGAGCAATTTAGATGACGAAGACAGTATAATTCTGACTTTCTTGGGATAGTTTAACACAGAAGCAGGCATTTAGTAAATCAATCGTCAAGAATAACCTCGTATCCATCAAATCATCGAGGACTCATGTTTATAGAGTGATGCATTCCTATCCTATCTTATTGAATGGTCAATGATCAATACATATTTTTACATTACTGCATCTTATTTTTGTGAAACACCTGACAACTTACTCCGAGTTAGTCTTACTATTCTTTTTCGTAGCCATTCCTTAACACCTTCATTTTGAACTTTGCTATATTTTTTAGCAATGCAGGATAGATTAGTGTTGCTTATTTTATAAATAATTTTATTTGAACAATCGAACAAAATATGTTCATGTTTCTTGCATTGATAGTATCCTGTTAAGAAGACTTCATTGGCAAAATTTTGGATTAAGTATTCTTTTAACGCTACAATAATAATATCCACTCATTTAAGAGTCATCATGTACACCGATCCTTATATGGGTTTCTATATCAATCCTACATTGTTTAATTTTTATTTATATACATTTTTTACATTGAAATTTATTTAATGTATTTTAATTTAACTTTTAATTTACAAATTAAAATGATAGAAAATAACTATTAAATGTTATTTATGAATTTAAATAATTAAATATATATATCAAATATACACCGTAATAAAATCCATCTTTTTTGTTAATTACTACCTATTAAATGTTATGATTTCGCACATTGAAACACTTGGAAAAATCTAAAAATGATCTGAAAAATATTTACAGATGCCTAATAGAAATCTAAAGATACACCAACGTATTCAATCGATAAAAAAAAAAGAATTGATGGAATTAAATTAGTATGACAAAAATCGGAAGTTGTAAAAAAAATTATTCGAGTTCATCCTTGATAAATTTTTCTTTGAGAAGTTTAAGAATGACTTCAATACCGATATCAATTGAGCGTGGATCCTTTATTTCTTGCGGCTAATTATCTTTCACAAAGACACGAAAAAGATCTCTTTTTTTAGAGAAGAGACACAAAATAAAGAAACATTCATGGAATATAATCTGTACAATGAAAGCGTTTAGTAATAAAATTTAAGTAGATTAAGATTTTTATTTCGTTTTTATAACTCCACAAGAGCGTTGTTAATTTTTTTTATTATTAAATATGAATGATTAAATTATTTCTTTAATTGATTATGCGTATTTATGGGATCTGCAATCACGTTATGTATTTACTTTTATCTCCCTCTCACTCTCTCTTTCATTTTTTCTTATGGTAACAAAATGAACCCAGACTCTGATTAAATTAAAAAATTAAAAAATCTTTAAACAATTTAAATAAATTACTATGTTTATATATATAGATATTTATTTTTAGTCATCATTATAAAAGAGAAAAATTAAGCAAATAACGAATATCGAAACATATTTTTCGTAAAACATTTACTAGAAAAAATATATCTACTAAAAATATATTTTAGTGATAACGGAAATAATTCTAATAATTTACAAATCATAATACTATATTTGTCAAGAAATCTAAAATTACAATTTTAATTATACTCTAGAGTGAAACTGATCTAGTAAAAGGTAAACATAATACTGTTTGCTCAAATTAATATATTAACATAAGCAAGAAATTGCTTGATAAATACTTGATTAATTATTATTTAATTTCTAACGCTGCTTAAAATAGAAAAAAAAAATTATTACAAGTTACATAAAAATATTTTGATAAAAGACTTTAATTAATATATTTGTGTACTATGATCATTGGATAATAATTGCTACGTCGTCGAAGGTGGTATCGGTGTCAAGCTGAGTCGAACAAATAGGAGTTCATTTACCTCGTCTTTCTTTTTTACGCTCCTTACCTTTTTATAGCTTGGCTCTTCCTCTCACTTGCGTAGTCATAATCAAGCTCCGTAACTCCGGTATCATTTCTAATACGCATACTGAATATCCATATAATGGTACTTTTTTTTATATTTAAATATCATACACCTAGAACAAAAAAAATCACTTTAAAAGACTATTATTTTTATTATATCATCGTATTATTGAAGAAGACGATGTTTCCAACACGTGTACGAACGAATATTGTAGTTTTAAAATTTGGTTTGCTCATGCGTTGAAACCAGAAAAATTCTTTGCTTTATTTCTGGACTATGGGCCATCGCGAAAATAAAATATTTTCATTTGCAAATTTCTTACAAATTATTACATTACGAATATATTCTTAACTTACACATTTTAGGTTATCCACGCCAAATATTTAAGATGTTGTTCTCATCATTTCTTAAAGCGATTTCCATATAACTAATGTATTCTTTTCTTGAAAATTTTATATTTTCTAATTTATTATTTTTATAATCTAATATAATATATATATATATTACCATTGAAAAACGAAAAATTAATTCTCAACTTTTTATTTTTAAAAATCGTAATAATTCCAGATATATCGTTATTGCATATTTTTAAATAAAATAAAAATTATTAATTAAAAAAATTATAAAAAATATAATATATGTATATTAAATATACTTCATTTTTTTCTAACTAGCTATATATAATGCCATAAAATTTATTGATCGAAATAACATTTTTAATAGAACAATCTTGTAATCATGTTTCTTCGTATGTTAGAACCTTATATCTATATTTTATTACTTCAAGCTATATAAAGAATAATTTTATACAATAATTTTTTAAATAAAATTAATAGTTTTAATGATAAGTTTAATATAGTTTGTTTTTTATTAGAAACAATTAATAATTTTTATTTACCATTAAATTTGATAACAATAATTTATAATATTATTGAATTTATTACAGTTTTCTTTATTACATTTAACACCCAATTACTTTTTATTTGAATATATTTTTAATACAAATTTTTATAATAAAATTTGTATACAATCTACTGTAAGTAAATGTATACATTACGTGTAAACATTAAGTAAGTATAATAATAATGATGATGTTGAAATATATTATATATTAGTTTATCAGGCAAACATTACGACGTGTTATTATGAGCTCACTTTTTTGTTAAGAAGAAAATTAAGTTGTAGCGCAACCATTCTCCTCTACTCTTTAAATATTATAATTAAAAATCAAATCAATTTAAAAAAAAAAACATTGTGTCAATTTAAAAAATATTTTACTTATCCGCAGATTATGTGATACACCAAGGGACGCCGACGGAGAGGATGAAGTGAGCGAAACTGATGAGGACGAAAATTCTTTGGGAAGATGGCCTCATGCGCTCAGTCCTGCCCTGGCATGTCTTGGATGCACCCTTGGACTCTTTAACATAAGCAGATTTGCTATTCTCAGCATTCAGTTTGGAGGTAAATTTTACTTTCTTATTCCAATCATCGTGTGCTTAACTAATTTGAGTAGACTCAATTTTTGATTAGTACAATTTTAAAGATAGGAAAATTCTGAAACCGATTGACATAATGGATGCACAAAAATAAATTGTTGTTTTTCATGTTGAAAGACTATAAGTATTTTATTTAGAGTATCAATAATATAATATAAAATTTGTTCTCAGAACGAAATATATTTTATTGTAAAATTAAAAAAAAAAAAAAAACTTTTTAAGATGTTTTTAAGAATGTTCAACACAGACAAAATTTACTATTATATTGAATTAAATAGTGATTTGTAAATATCATTGTCTCTCATTATTACATGTCATCAATGTATAAAAGTCTTTAGTTCATAAAATTAATTACAAATATTCCATAACATGATCGATCTATCTGATCAATGTCAAAAATTCTAGGTGTGAGCATATAAGGAATTGTCATTGCTTTATTGATTCATTCATATAGATCATTAAATACATTTATTCTCTGATATTTTGTATTCATAAAAGTATTTATTCTCAAATTACAATTTATAACAAGTATCGAATAAAATCTTGCATGTTTATCAACTATAAACAGCCAATGAGAATAAGTTCAGTAATTTAAGTGTAATAATGTAAAATATGAATGAAGATAGGCACTTTGTTAGCTAACCTTTTGCCATTGATATATTTAAATTAATTCCAATTTTAATATAATCAAACGATATAAAATATGTTTAAAACTGAATAAAATCAATAAATATTTTTTTTGTTCATTGCAGCCAATTTTATCATACAGTTCCTGATCCTTTCCCTAATCATCGGCATTCCATTATTGACTTTGCAAGTATGTCTTGGTCAAAGGCTTGCAGCTGGTGCCGTCGATATGTGGAAGATATCGCCTCTCTTCCAAGGGGTTGGCATTGCTTTGCTCACAGCCCAGGCATTGATTGGAATTTACAGCATTATTGGAATCTCCTGGATGTTCGTGTATTTCAGGTAAAAATTGTTTATCGACCTCAAATAAACTAATTTACATTTACACGAAAAAAAAAATAATACTAATCAACTTCGTGCGATACGACTGTTTTCCTTTTGCGATGAATTCCAATTCTTTTCTTTCGTTATGAACAGTAAATTTAATAATTAAAGACAAACTTATATTGTATTTTAAAATGTTTAATTAATTATTTAAAAATTAATTTTTGTGGTAGAAAACAAAAATTAATTAAAATATTTTTGTAACTCTGAATGCTCAATAATAATCGCAATTAATATAAAATTTTAGTGTTCGTGTACAATTTAATTCGAAAGGAAAAATTTGTTCTGTATATTACATATTAATTCCCCGTAGAATAATCCCTGAGCAAAAAAAAAAAATTCGACTTGCCGGCGAACCAAACAGTCAATTCAATCTTAATTGAAATTGTACTGTAGTTAAGATGTGCGATAAAATAAATCAATTAAAATATTCGGTTTAAGTTAAATAAAAAATAATATTTCTATAAAAGTGAAAGAAAGAAAAAGATAGGTAGAGAGAGAGAGAGAGAGAGAGAGAGAAGGGAAAAGATAATACAATGAATACGAATAAGAAACGGATAAAAGACAAAAGTAAGGCGCCTTGAACAAAGAAAAGCATGTATTATTGAAGCATGAAAAAGAGAGAAGGAAAATACTGAATCATGACCCACTTTACACCAAATCATATATTGATTTCGAATTACCTAAGGTACACACACGCACGCATTTATAATTCGTCTGCTAAAGCTATAAAACCCGTGAATATCCGCATGGACTTACGCCTGAAAATGCCGGTTTTGCTTTATCATTCTATCATTCTATCGCTTTTTCACTGGATATCACAAAAGGATAATGTCAAAATGAATGATCTTTGTTTCCAAAGCTTCATATATCACGAACCTCTGCTCAATGCAAAATAAGTGCACACATTTATAATTGTATTCATTTAGATTATAAATTAATTATACTTTTTTGTTATACTTACATCGTGCGTTTATACATATTTTATTATAAAAAAAAAATATTAATCTTCGAATAACAAATGACACATAAAGTACAATACAACATAAATACTGAGTAAAATATCGAGCTGAAAGTAAAAACTTCCTAATGATACAAAATTTTAATTGAGAAAATATTATGAATAGACACATTATGTCATAATGAAATAAAACAGTTCCGTAGCGTATTGACCTTACGTGTTAACTAATGAGTCGACACATAAGTTGTAAAAGTCAAATTACTCCGGTCTACAATCAAATCAACTTTTCCTAATATAAATTCTATAAATATTCAATAACTCCCTAATATACACAACCGGAAACTAATTACTAATCTACATTACATAAACTACGAAAATGTAAATATAATTATAGTATTGAAAACATATAATTAATGAAAATGCTATTTAAATTTATGATATTATTTCCGCATATAAAAGCAAAAATAAATAACAATTATAACATGAAATATCGAAGAAAAAGGATAATTTATTTTAAGTAGTAGGTGTTTACTTAAAAAAAATATAATTTACTTATGAATGTATAATATTAATCTACCGGTCGTTACAATATTTCAAAAAGACATAAATAAACTTCCTCTTGACTCGAAGGAGAAAAAATACACCTTCCTCAATGATACTCCGGCCAGGTGATCTGACTTGCGCTATGACATTGGTAATGAGTAGTTTCACAATGTAATGCAACTTAAACTGCGATACTTTTGAATTATTCGCATTCAATCATCGTAGGTGTTCCTGCTTGGTCAATACATATATGTACAGCGATTTCAAGGTAGCTACAATTGACTCACATTATTACAAATCCCGTTGTTATACCCTCACATCAACAAGAGTATCACATACAATCACCATCACATCGTTCGCAAATTGATCTAATTTCACGCAGCTCATCACCCTCGAAACCACTACATGTACAATCTTGTACAGATCTTAAAAAATAACTTCAATATGACTATCCACTGAAAACCCGTATAGCCTACTTTTTTCATAGGCTAATAAATATATCCGATTACTCGACATTGAATGTCAACAAGATAAAGAAAGTAATAACGTAAAAAATCGAAGGGGCATTTACAAATTACGAAAAAATAGTCATAAACTATAAGTGCTCGATGCAGAACCCAGATTTAATCTAAACTTGAAGAAATTGCGTTTATAATTAAAAAACGATATTAACAAAATTTAACTTTATTTTTAATTCGTTCTTTACAAAAATATAAAAAAAGTATATAAACTAAAAATAATTGAACAAGGATCAAAAATAGATTTTATAAGTAAAGGCCTATTTATTTGAGATATTGATAATGTTTTTTAAAATTCAACGTAACAAATAAATTGTGATTAATATCTACACCTACTGCAGTATATCTACTGCAGTAAGTAAAGTTACCCATTTTTCATCTTGTTCTAGACAAAAAAACATTGTTTATTAATTTTCTTCATTATTAATACATTATTCTGTTTTTTTTAAAGATATATGTAATAATGTAAATCTTTTAGCAGACATTACTCGGTTCTTAAATTTTACTTTGTACGCTACTTTAACATATAAACTGTTCCGCTTCCTGTAAAAAGGAAAAAAATTACATTTACCATGGTAGACAAATTTATTATAAACATTTTGTAATTAAATAATTTCCTCCTAAGTTTTACTATGTATTTTAGATTTTTAAATATCGACAAGCATTTATTCTTTATATTTAAAATATTATTTCAGAATCCTATTTGAATAAAAAAAAATACAAATATAAATTAAACTCCAGTAAACAAATTTAAATAATTACTTGTCTAGATTAATTTTCTGCAACTATAACGTATATTACAAATGACATTTAATTGCAAATAATTCATACTAAAAATAATATACTGTTATTAACTGCGTAGGCTTTAGCGATTAATAGAGGCGGGTGTATTCATTTAATTAAATTGATAAAAAAAGATTCGGTGACATAAAATTACATTGACATGAGTATAGACAGATGATAATAAACTGGTATATTTCATAATATATAACAAGATCACGTCAGCCTGGATAATCTTTGATTTATTTGCATTGATGTGAACTATTCAATATTATATAAGTACATAGAAAAAAAAAAGAAAAAAAAATTTAAAGTGCAGTACGTCGCACCACGAGTCGACTGTAAATTGTAAATAATTAAAGTCTACATTAATGTACTGCAGTGAACATCAAGGCCGTGGGAAATGATAAAATCTGATTTTTATATTCAATTATAGAAAAATCTATTAAGATACCTGAATATCATTTATTTTCAGTTTAGTGCACAAGCAGTATTTGTCATTAACCAAGGGACTTGAATCTAATACGCTTAAATTTAAAACATATTCATCTTAATATAATTGATAAGCATAAACTACTAAAAATACCTCGCCATTGTTACTTCTGAATAAATTACAACAGCATTTGTAAACACTTTTATGTCTATGATAAATAGTGTGCAATTTTCTTTAATTCTTTTAACACAACTTTTTGTTAAGAAAATCCCAGTAAATAATAAGAAAACTGACATATTTCATCAGTAAAACAATGTTATAAATAAATCAGAAGAATTTCATTTAAAAATAAAAATTGTAATCTAATTGTATAAAGTACTGCTTCGTGGATATTATTATAAAAATTAAAGTTAAAAAAGAGTGGAGGGGAAAGAAAAAAGTAAAATAGCCGACTAAATGTTCTAAATATTGATGGTTCATTTTTCCAATTCACAGAGATTCCTTTATAACGAAACAAGACAAGTACAGATGGGCAGAGCCATTCACGATTTACCGGGATGATATAAAGCCAACGAGCAGTAGCAACGACGAAACTAATAGCAATCACAACAACAACAGCAACGGTGGACCGTACAAATTGCATGAGACCGTACCAGATTACTTCAGTGGCACCGTCTTACAAAGGCATCATTTAAATGAAGCTGATCCAGGCATCGTGACACTTAAGTTTCAAGTGGCCTTTAATCTCGCTGTCGTCTGGATGATTGTCTTTGTCTCACTTAGCAAAGGTTACTTCTATCTTTTTGTTAAACTAATATTATTTAATAATAATTTTTGTGTATAAATGGATACCAATATCGAAGAGCATTGAAAGTTGTATGTTTCTATTAAAAAAAAAAATTAATATTTTCATGCAATAATTTAGACTAGAGTTAAAGAATTTTAAATTTCTTCTTTAATGAAGTGTGACTACAATTATAATAATACAATATAAATGAAACGAAAACTAATACTAAAATGAATTAAGTAAAATCATAATTTCTTATCTATAATTTTTAATCTACTCATTAAAAACTCTTTCATGTGAAAAATTATTATTAAATACCTTCTATTTCTGGCAGTAAACATTTCTTAAGATTTTTATATGAATATGAACTTTTTTTTTAACAAACACTCGTCCTTCGTGGAATATAGTACTATTTATACATAATTCATGAAAATATGCTTCCATCATTATCTCATCATAATTATTTTAATTCAATTTTAAAAATCAATATTATATACATAAAATATATTTATTTTTGACCGTATAGCTTTTGAATGATATTATTACTTTTTGTATAAGTTTCTTAGATCTATATGACGAACTAGTTTGTAATGAAGGCATAATGTATAAATGTTTTTAGAAATTTTATTTTTCTAGAACATACGGAAAAGTTAGCGTTTATGTTCTAAAATCTGAATTTTTTTTTATCATTGTTGGTACGCATACGTTTTCATATTACTACAACTTTTATGATTGTTTACAATTCACAAAAACTATTCTTGTAAACTATCTACGTAATTGATTAATTTAAAAAATAATGTATTTCAATTATTATTGTGTTTGGGCCAATAACGTTTCATGTGGTTGGTTACCCAAATTACAGGATGACCCATCATTGGGTATCCTTTCTGTGTTTCTATTCGATTCTTTACATGAGTGTATCATTTCCGTAAGCACCCAAGCTTGAAAGAGTGAGACAGCAGCTAATTTTGTACACCGAACCATCTAAATATTCTAATTCCCCTATATGTGTAAATGGGATATCTGCAACATGCAATTAGATGATCAAAATCTATACGGGATGTGAGAAAAATTACAAGTTTTTCTTATAGTTCAGTACCAAGCAAATATTTTGAAAGTGGGTATGTTTCTGATGTAGAATAGTGTATGCAATTATTGTATGCAAAAAAATGTAAATGGATTACAAATTGTTTAAATATTATTTATATGAAATAGTTATCTTAATGCATATAAACTTTAATAATTTTTTTTTCTTTATTGATTAAATTGTTTAAAATAGTCCACATATAATTATAATCACCTAAGAATACTGCTATAAATTTAAACATGTATATATATACAAAATTAACAGATATCTGGTTAAATAAATAAGTAGAAACAGAAACGAAGTTTTCGCCTGAAACTGTGACAAAAAGTTTTAGATCTATATACATATTTGTTTTTGAACACGTAATTATACGAGTTGACTTAAATATGTTTGTACAATTTTTTTTTAACATCTTATCGCAAGTAAATATTTTATAAAATATTTTTTGATGATTTTTTTGTCTATTCCTTATAATTTGATTGTATAATTAGCAAATAGAAACTTTTCTTTATTAATTTATTTTTTATTTTAATTCATGATTATGATAATTTTTTTTTCTTTTCGTTTCTTTTCTAATTTTTCGTCTGATGGATATATCTAGACATAACAATGACTATTATCTACAAAAAATGCGAACCATAGATATTTTAAGAGATTAGTGTATCAGCAAATACGCAGAAATGTGAATGGATAACATCAGATCATAAACGTGTTCCGTTCATTGTAACGGAATATAAAAAGTTAGTGATTCTATATTTATACATTTTAGCTACATGACGCAAATACTTTCGTCATAAATCATTAAAAATCTAAAATCCTTTAATTTTTAAAAAATATTATGTTTAATCTTTTCGTAAACCAGATATAATCTAAACTGTATATCCGAAATTAAAATACTGTAATATGTATTAATTTAAAATAATATAATATGCTTTGAGGCATAAATTTTAAACTACATATCTCTTTGATATACAAAATTTTAAATAATCTTTATTTACTTCAAATTAGTGAATCTTACGTTTTCAATAAACTAATTTTTCCAATAATTTTTCAAACATACAGGTCTGCGTTCATATGGCAAAGTCGTTTACGTATTCACACTAGTGCCCATAATTGGTACATTGATTTTGTGCACGAAACTCCTAGGACTCACGCCAATTGCAACCATTCATCAACTATTTCCAGCAACAGTTTGGGCGGAATTTTTTATTAATGGGCGCTCATGGATCACAGCATCCTCCGAAGTTTTTCTCACTTGGGGTATTCTCGGATCTGCTGCGATGCAGGTACACTATAAAATCAATTTTATACTTGTAATAAATTTTTTACTATGTTATTAATGCATAAATTTATCAATATCTTTATTTTTAATACAATAAACACACTAATTTTGTGTAATATGTTTCAAGATGAAACAATTATTTAAAATCATTTAAATATAAATGTATATTGTTAAATTATAACATATTCCATATGAATAATTAATGAATAGTAATATTAATAATAGAAAGCCTTTGTTTAAATCAAAACATTTCTGGTTTTAATATTTTGTTTCAAACAATCTTTATAATTGTACACAATTATGTTTATACATGAACATATAAAATTAAATAACATACTTTTAATTTTCTTGATATTTATTAATTTTATTTATTTTTCTATTTTTAGATAGCTGCTCATAACAAACACAAACATTTACTTCAAAGAGACACAAGCCTCGTGATCGTTTTAACTTTCGTTGTTCTTCTACTTGCCGCATTTCTTGCTAATACCTGCGTACAAATTCTTAAATATCATGGTTATGCCTATTCAACAAGTTCATTCGGTAAATTAAGATGAGCATAAAATAATTTATTGTTTAATACATGTTTAATCCATATTATACAATAATTATAGAGCATAAATTTTTGGTTTAATATGAGGTATATTTAAATAATGTTAGATAAATCTTTGGGCTTATCAAATTAAGATTCAATTATCAAGCATAATATTTATGTGTGTAATATTATTTCAGTAAATGGAGAAAAATTTATATAAATATTTTGAATAAATTTATCCATATTGGTAATCTTACAACATTTGTTTATAAAAATTAATACATTAATTAAAATTAATGTCTTTAAATAAAACAATAAATGCTTGATTTAAATATACATTTTTTATAAAGAGTCAATAAAATAAGCAATAATTTTATGATGGTTTTAATGTTCTTGATTTTGAATACTATTATGAATGTAAATAATATATACATTATTTTGGTTGATAAGTAATAAAGTTATAATGTATAAATTAAAAAAAGATAAAAAGCTATTGTTAAAAAGTGTAGATAGATTATATCAAGTCATAATAGTTATATGAATTTATCAAGTACAATTATAAATCTTTTACAGTCCTAATATAAAACGCTATTTATAAAGATTAACAATATAAAATTCATGTTTGAGAATACTTTAAAGGAATACTAATTTATGTGTGTTCAGAACGAATATCAGGATATGCCTTTATGAGACCGTACAATCAGCCTCCACTCACTGGGTACACCGGCACACCCGAACGTTTTATGGCTCACGCTTCCTTTTTGGTGGGTCAACGGATAATCCGACCTGGATCTGAACTTAATTTTGAATCAGGTTACCAAGCACTTAGACTCTCGACGGAACTTGTTCCGGCGACTTTCGCTATTCTTGGTACCGAACAGGTTTCGCCATTTTGGGCCGTACTCTTTTATTTCACTCTTATACTCTTCGGCATCGCTCAACAGGTGAGTTGTGATATAATAGCTAATAATAATACCTTTATGTTACACAACTTGAATATATCTCTGATAATTAATTTGGTAATAATAAAATTTTAATTTCTGAAATTTCAGTTAGCAATTTGGCATTGTGTTATAACTGGTATAATGGCAATAAATACAAAAATGATGAAACTGTGGGAAACAACCATTACCTTTTTCAGTTGCGTATGTGCTTATATATTGGGACTTCCAATGGCAACTAATGTAAGTATGAATAAAAAAGATAAACATTTACTTATCAATTAAATAAATTAAAAATAGTAATTAGTAATAATGAAATTAAGATTCAGATATAATCTTACATTTACATGGGTGATAAAATTTGCAACATAATAGCAATAAAAATTTAAGTATTACTAACTGTACTGTAAACTCAAAAAACTTACAAAAATTAATAATTTATAAATCAATAAAGTATTGTATAGCTCAATATTTGTTTCAAATAAATATTGTACTTTTAATTATTACAATATAAACTATATAATATATTTACACTTGATCATATTTATTTGTAAGCAGAGTGTAATATTTTATTGTGATATATAGAAATGTTGTATATAGTCTATCTAATAATAAATTTATAAATCTTTGACAAGATTCTTATAGTAAAAGAATAAAAAAACAAAGAATTATAAAGTAAAGATCATAAAAATATTTGCCCACATACTATTTATCTTATTTATTCAATTTGTACAGATAAATATTTGTTTGTACAGATATTACGATATTGGGAAATACTAAAATTAAAATAATCAAAGTTTACTCAAATTACAATGTACACGATAACATTTTAAAACCAAGGAATCATTTCGAGATACGTAAATTGTCATACGTAAAATAGTAGCCCTGAACTTGAGCATAAATGTTTGCCGAAACGTCTGATAATATTACGAATGAAAATATTTAAAAATTATCTATGAAATTAACAGCATGCTATTATTTATAAAATCAAATTAAAAATTTAAATTGTGTAAATTAATAAAAATAGAACGTTATTCAAAATGTCAAGTTACACACAGTCAATATTAGTTAGATTAATAAATTTGTGTAAAAACTCATCAAAATAACAAAATTTAACATTAAATATCTATAATAAACAATTGCAATTAAATTAAGAAAACGAAAATAATGAATAATACGATAATACTTGACCGCACTTTTTCATATCAGTAAGGTTAATAATAATAATAATTTTTTTCAAAGTATTTGTTGTTTTGTCAGATCGAAAAAAAACAACTATTTTTATGAGTGAGTTATAAAATAATGTAGGCAATTAATTTTGGAAAATAATTTCAGCTGGGTATATACGTGGTGTACTACCTGGATTACACGATTGGCGGTGCCTGGTGGATTATGGTGCTCTACCTGATCCAGGTGGGAGCTGTGTTCGCGGTTCGTGGCAGGCCACACACTGGTGAAACAGTCGTAGCCGAATTATTCCCTCCGACAGGGAAATGCTTGAAATACTGGGCAGGACCTTTACTTTCTTTTACCTGGAATGTCATTGTACCCATCACACTTATGGTTTGTTTTGCTTTATTTAAACAAAAAACTTACTTAAATGCGGATACATTACTTCAAATTCTGAACTTGATTCAATAAAATTCATAAAATTATTAGCAATACCGCATATTAGAATAATACGTTTATCTAATAATTAAAATTAATTTCTTTAATTATAGGTACTTAGCATTACAATATTTAAAAGTACGGGGTATCGAGAATTGTATGCCTATCGCCGAAGTACTAAAGATTATTGGGCTGTTTGGGCAAGACAACTTGGAGCTTCAATACAACTAATACCAATTTTAATAATACCGGTAGTTGCAATAATACAAACCTGTCGATACTTAAATAATGGACCACCTGACATATTTGATGTAAGTTACGACGATTGTGTGTATAAAAAATCTAATAATTTTTAACATTAACAATATTTATATCCCATAAATTTTAAAAATGAATTATAACAATACTAACTACAATAAATTCTCTTTCTTGCGTTGAATATTAGAATAATCAAATGGAGGTGAATGAAAATCACTGCAATCAGTGTAATGGAGTAAGTGCTTTAGAAATGAAGTTAATTAATTACAAAGCACACGCTTACAAGAATTAATATTTTGTTCACGTGTAGATAGCTTTCATTTTCACACGTGTCTGCTCTTCACTATCACTTCTTTTATTTTATATTATGAAACAAATATTAATTAAAATTTAAATGAAAATAATATTTTATCTTAAATTTTAAATGATATCACTCAATAACGAGCAATCATCAATTTTGTATCTATTTTTTATTATTATTATTATTATTATTTTCTATGTGCATATTTTTTTCCATAACCAATAATGAAAGTACATGTGTCTATTTAAAGCATTGTAATGTGTAAGATAGTATTGAGCCTATTAAAGAAATTTTCCATCAAAAATTTATTTAAATTTCATATAAATATTTCTAATATAAATCGTTAAATAACGATAAAATACACAACATAAAACCTTGATATAAGGAACCAATCTAATAAAACATGTGCGATGGTAAAAGAAATTGTCTTTAAAAAGGCGATTTTGCCAATCCAATATAGCCAAGCCTATTTCGCAAATATTATTGATATATTCGTCATCACCTGCGCTTTTGTTATTAAATCGCACGTGGGCCATTTAGGCTTTTCGTTATTTCACTACAAGCGATACTTGTAATTTGAGCACTGAATCACTATTTTTATCATAAATATTATATTTGCACAATGTTTTCAATACAGAAATAAACTTAGATCCAGTTATTATTTTGCATTATATTATTTCTGCTATTTTCGCATAAGATCAAAGCGACTTTAATATCTATGATAACAATACGCCAACATCTTTAATTACTTATGTAAATATAACAAAATAAATAATTTTTTACAGATTTAGAAACTTTTCAACTATAATATTTCTTAAACATTTTTTCAATTTTTAAAAATCTATTGATAAAAATTGAATACTGTTGTTACACGTAGTATTATATAATTAAAATTGGTAATAATAAATTATCGATGCATTAAAAAGTGCCTTAAATTAAAAATCAATGTTTATTTAATTCAATAAAATGAAAATTTGATCAATGACCATAAATTTATATTTTACTTTTTAATTATAAAATGGAATTTGTGCCAATCGAATC
The DNA here is from genome assembly GCA_018907245.1 of Eupristina koningsbergeri. Classification (NCBI taxonomy): domain Eukaryota; kingdom Metazoa; phylum Arthropoda; class Insecta; order Hymenoptera; family Agaonidae; genus Eupristina; species Eupristina koningsbergeri. The sequence continues at coordinate 190,320 of JACCHV010000145.1, read as the reverse complement.
ATGTGTACAATAAACATTATTCTACTAAAATTCGAATTCGTTGAAGTGTAAGCCATTTTGATTTATTTCAGAGGATACAATTACTCTACCGACCATCAATGGATTTCGACGAACAACACAATTCGCAAATACCAATCACTGGTGCAGGCATGACCAACCTCCACGGTAACGGATTTGTGTCCAACACGACGGAACTTACCTTTGAAGATCCACCGCCCAAATACACACCACCTCCCAGTTACACCACGGCAACAGGTGCTCGCATCGCTAAATTGCTACGTCAAAGCTTTCGTCGTAGTATGCGTAGAATTGCCAATGTCCTAGGGGAAAGTGGCAGTACAATTGTCACTAGACAAAGGTCAATGCTTCGTCATCAGCCACCACCTCCTGACTACGCAGCTGTGCTGGTGGAAATGAATCAAAGGGTACCATCTCATGACATCACAGTACATGTTCCCGAGGTTGGTTGCAATCTATACTCAAAGATTCTTTATCTCTATCAATACCGATTATTTGAATGATTATATCTGACGTCAATTATGAGCAGGGCTATTCAAATGAAAGAAAAAATTAACTAGAATTGAACTATTGAATATTAATAAATAATACAAGCGTACAAGTATTAGACCCAAATTAAATATTTATCAGAGTAAAGTTATTTGATTTAGAAATGTAGAATCGAAAGAAAAGTAGAAGCGTGCATTTTGTTAAGATGGGTATCTGATGAAAATATTTAGTAGTAAACCACACAGGCTAGGCAAGTTTATTAAATCCTCTATAAAAAAATAAGAACATTAGCTGTAAAACTCATTCATGTTTGTTCGTTTCCCGTTTCGCAAAGGCTACGACTTCACAATATAAGTAACAAAGAGTTTTAAAAAGTTTTAATTCCGTAAAAGAGCGATCAACACATATCAAACCTTGAACATTGAAGTATAGACCTATGATCGAAATTTTACTGTCTCTACCGAATGTTACTTTTATTAAATTCAATTTAAATTCACAATTGCCTGTTAAATTTCCTAAAAACATAAAATAGTAATTGATATTTTCTTCATTTTTTACATTCAATATGATCAGCAATGCTTCTTATGTATACAATTGGTACCAGTTGCATGCTTCTCGTGTAGATATCTATTTTTAGAAAAGTAGAAATAAAAGTATTTAATAGAGGATGCATTTTGCACAGACACGACCGGAAGCAGCTGCCAGACTAAACCTGAATGACCGGCGACTCGGTCACTTCAGGACGATCAACCATTCGGGTGCGCGATTCGAGCCTGCAATGGTGTCTCGCGCCCACCATTCGCTGGACCGCAGACACTACAGCAGCACTGCCGGGAACACCTCGACACTCACCGCAGTCGAAGTGGCGAATCTCCTCCGCAGCAGCTTCCGGTGCGGCAGCACACGCAACCACCAGAGAGAAGTAAGTCACCTGGTGATCGGTAATGAACCTCAGCAAAGTGATGTCTCCCGCGAAAACCTCGTGGAGGCTGCGGCGCCCATTAGCCAAGACTCACTACTTGTACACGGCACTGAGCAGGTACTCATGCCCTCGAATCTTAATAAGACTGCTCTTGAGATGGAAGGTTCCATTTCTGTGATATAGACTGGTTTGTTACTTGTTTCGATCTTTCCGCTTCTTCTCATGTCCTCATTTTATGTTTTATTAATCTTCCTGAGTATCTGTACTAGAATACTGCTTGTATACATTTTTCTTGTATTACTTCCTTCCATATATTACTTTCAAAAATACCGAGAGTGTTTCTCTTCTTTATCGAAAATTTGATAAAAGAAAGAAAACATTCAATTTTTTATATCTATTAATATACAGAGTAATGTTTTATAAAATAATTTTATATTTAATTTATAGATTTATACTGTATCATAAATGCTTTTGAACACAAATTGTCATAAACACTTATGAAAATAGTGCTTATGCAATAATCAAGTTACTAATATTAAATATGAAATTTAATTTTGCAACAGCTAATTCTATAATAGAAAATTTAATTTGTATTTAAATTTTTAGACCTATTGAAAAGGTGAAGTTGCCCATTGACGACGCGGTCCAAACATTAAATTTAATTTTTTTTTTTTTATTCGCAATACCAATCTAGTAATTACTAAAAAATTATTATTATAATATATAAATTTTGAAGTGCATATTTCGATACTTGCTTCAAATTTAAATAAAAAATTTATTTCAAATTCGATTCAATGATAAAGATTTTACTCATTTTTTAGGTTTAATTTGTTTTATTTTATTTTGTTATAGATGTTCTTGTTAAATTGAACATCCAAGAAATTATTAAAATTATATTTTAAATTGAAACAAAGAATATTTTTTCTATATATTTGGAATGTGATACTAATAAGAATTTAAGATTCAATACTAATAAATTGGCATTAATAGTTATCAAAATAAATATTATCCATTCATTTGAATTTATAAATTATGTACTAAATTAGTTCGATACGTACAATTATAATAGAAAAAACAAGTGCTTTGTATTAATTATTAAAATATACAATAAAACCTGTAATTATACTTAATATCATAAATTTATATAAATTAAAAATATTTGTAATAAATTGAAAATAAGAGAAATAACAAAAAAAATTAATAATAATTGAATCAAGGATTCCAAAATTTTATATATATATTCAAATATATCAGAATATTTACAACGCGTTAAAATTTTCATAGTACACAAAAGGGTATAAATTAAAATATAAATTTTTTTTTTATAAATGATAAAACGAATTTTGAAATTTAATTTTTACAATTATTATTACATAAACATTTTAAATTTTGTAAATCTTTTACTTTCGTGTATTTTATGACACTTCATATTTATATCAATATAAGAATTTTTAATGATTATTAATTCAAATTAACTTTTATTTTTTATAATAATTCAAAAGGTTGAGTTTTGAGCATCAAAGATTTAAACTGTTCCTATAATTTTTTAATTTGTTTAAATAAATAAAATAAAATGGTATTTTTATATTTTATTCATTCTTAGTCTATAGACTAGTCTTCTAGTCTACTGTATTAGATATTTAGTCTATAAATAATTTTTTTTAGTCAATAAACAGTAATAGTAAAAAATGACTATAACCACTGATAAAAATCTTAAAATATTTACTAAAAATCTCTGAATAAAATATCAATTATTTGATTTAAGACTAATATGGATACTAGCGATAAGATTATCATTATTGAATTAATTTTAACTATCAAAAGTTTTTCATTTTTGCAAAGACACTAAAAATTTAACTGTAGTATACATACATACATACATATACGCATACATACATATATTTTCTAGATTATCATATGTTCCTTCTGAAACTTAATGTTGATATTTATAAATTTCTAAATACTTGTATAAAAATTAATATTAAAAATCCAATCTAATTTCATTGAAAGCGTATTTACTTCAATGTTTTTGAAGCTTATAACTATGTAAAAAAAATAATGATTATTAAATTAATATATTGGATTTTGATTTAAACCTTGATTTATATTCTTTATATGTTCTTAACTAAGAACAATCTAATGAGAATTTTTCTCAGAACTTACTGGAATTTATACTTCTATTGCAGTATTAATAATGTATATAATAAGAAATCAATCTTTAAAGATTCAAAAATATTTAAAAAATAATAAAGAACAATTCGTAAATTTGTTTAATATTCTTCATTAATACTTAATTAAAATAAAATAAATTTGAATAAATTTGTAAAAATTGTATATCAAATATCAATTGAGCTATCTGATAATACGTTAAAAAAGTTTTTAATTTTTTTAATTATTTAGACTTTTTATATTCAATTTTTTTACATTTTTAAAAATCACATTATAAAAAAAATATTTAGACTAAATTATTACAAAATCTTTTCGTTTATAAAATATAATACAAACATTAAAAAAAACATTTTTTTTTTATTAAAAATAAAAATAATTATTTAATACAAATCATCAAAAATTTAATGAAATTGCAAAAGTTTAAAATTCTTTAAACAGTTTTTCATTTTAAATTGATTTTTATTCTATAACTATTAATAATATATTGTAACAGATTTATTTTTTTCTTAATTTCATTATAACATTTAATAATATATATAATTTGTAATTGAATTAATTAGATTTATAAAAACAAAATACTAAAAAAGTGTACTTTATTCAATTATTTATACTCATTAAAAATGTTACTTTAACTGTTAATACAAATAGTTTAATTAACAAAACTACTAAGTTAATATTTGTCTCAATTTATTAATTTAATATACTTGGCTGTCCTTCAATAATATCACGTAAATTAAAAGAAAAATAATACATAATTTCTCTAATAAAGGAATAAATTAAGCATTAAACTCAATATATTATAATATTCAAAATTTATAGTTTATATATTTGTACGTGATACTTATTTTACTTAAAATAATTTTTTTTTTTATTTATTTAGTAGACTAAAAACAACAATAGCTATTCTTTTTATTATAAATATCTATACATCTTGTACTTTTTAACATGCTATTTGTAATGTGATTAAACAATAATAAATTTTATATTGTAATCTTAAAAATTAGAAAAATATTAAATTATTGATAACATGTTATTTATCAAAAAAAGTCTTTGAATATAAAAACAATGTGCTAATACCTTATTCTACTATACATTATGAATATAAACATTAAAATATATTTATGAAAATTACCATATTATTCAAAAATGCACTAATTTCAATTTAAAAATTTCATTTATTATTAAAGAAAGGTCAGTAAATTAATATTAAACATTTCTATTCTTAAAAATGAGTAAATAAATTTAAATTATTATATTTACCCTATAATAAATACTGAATACTATAGTTAATTATCATCAACTGTGCAAGTTTACTTAAAAAAAAAATAGTTATAAAAGAATCAAAAGCATTTATGTTTAATTAAAATTAGGAAACAGAGTAAATAAAATATTTGGAAACAATTATAAAGCATAAAAATTTTATAAAAATGTATTTTATTATTTCTCCTGCATTTATATTTTTATTAAGATTAATACACTTAAACTAATCCTTTTTAAATAACTATATTCAAAGTAACTATAATTATGAATGTATTCTGTTCTAAACTATTATATTATACTGTTTTATTTATATAAATTTTTTAAATTACTATGAAAAGTTAATTTTTGTATAATAAATAAGAACTTAACCATGTAAATGAATATACATATTATTTATTATTGCAATTATAACTGCTTAATTCTTTTCTAAAGTTTATAGAATCAGTGCCTATAACTCATTGTACTATAAAATTCTACTGATAATATAATAACTGTTAACTGTAAATATATTTAATATTTTGAATACTTAATAAAATATTAGGTGAATAAGTTATCATTAGATTTTTATCAGTCCATATTTTGTGTATGAACGTATGTAATAATTTGATTCTATAAATTTTGAGTCTGTTTATTATGTTTATCTTTATAAAAATAAATATAGATTAATTATTTATAAAATTTTGTATTTTCTTAAATATCACCTGTTATGCATTGTAAAATAAAGCTTAAATATATTATGTAATAAATAATTGTGAAAGTGTTATATTAATTAATTTAAAATAATGTTAAAATATAAGTTGTCATTTATATAACTACTATAACTTATACTTTATCTTCTTGACTTTGTAAATAATATAAATTAATTTTTATTTAATATTAAAGTAAAAATAAAGATTTAATAAATAATGAAACATTAATTAATGACTTTTTTTATCCTGATCAACTAAAAAAGTATATGTTAACTCTTATTTCAATGTTATATATTTTATTTTCACTATAAAAAAAAATTGTGTATTAGATTTTTAGTGGAAACGTATAAAATCTTATACTGTTTGAAATAATTTTTTTGTACATAAACTAGTATAACAGTAATATACACATGTTAATATTTCAGACAATTGTGTATTAAAGGATATTTTCAGCATCTTATAATTAATAATATCTATATTTAAAACAAATTTTTAAACTTTATAAAGAAATATTTAATAAATTATTGTAACGAAAACCATGTAAACCGAATACATCAAAACGATGTTGTAAAGGTTTTTCACTGAAAATAATGACCCTTCAAGTTTTTTTATAAATTCTCTGATATATTAAAAAGAGACAAAAACAGATTATGAATCCATAAAATATATGTTAAAAATAACAAACAGAAAAATAAATAGCAATGTAATTATTATAATTTTCTGTTTTCATTAATTAAGTTCATAATTAAACCCCATTAAACAAAAAATTACCAATAGATTCGCAATCCTTTATAATAACATTTGCTTTGCTTGTTATTCGGTATTCTTATGGATTCGTCGATATCTCTTGTACTTACTTATATGTTGATAGAAAATTTGGATTATCAATCAAATTTATATACTTATATTCACATAAATGCAAACATTTTTTAGACATTAAAATTTACAATTAAACACAAAAATTATTAATAATGATACAATTATTTTTAGAATATTATATATAACATTTTTTGATACATAAATTACATATCGATTTGAATATATAACAATATATCATACAAAATATTTTGCAGCATAATATTAAAAAAACTATGCAAATTGGAAACACATAAAACAATCTAATACGTAAATAAATAAAGATCGCTAAATGAATGTAAATATATCAATTACCACAAATCATTATATCAAGTCTTGAAAATTCGTCAAGACTGAATTTTGTTTAACAAAATTTGTCCAGGATAGTCGGTAAAATTAACACCTACTTTCTTGTCTTTTCCATAGATGTAATATTAAAGCAATAAATTTGTAAGCAAATCTCTGTTGTTTCAAGAAATTCTACAAATATCGTGTGCCAAGTTTCTCGTCGCACTAAATTTCACTTCTTTAAACCTTTTCACACATTTTTTATTTAAATATAAAAATAGCTTAAATTCAACGTTTAAATACGTAAAATTCGCTTTACTTAATCACTCAATAATATTCAGTTTCAATTTTTAAAAAATTTTTTATTATTAAATAATTATGTATCATAAATAAAAAAAACATATTTGTTAACATGTTGGTATATAGTAAGCTTAACACACCTATCTATCCACCATTTACATAAACACGGATTTTAAAAATCTTTGTAAAAATAATTGCGTAACAAAAGTTGATATACATTCTGTAATTGAAGCATTGTTGGAGATTTATACTACAATTAATTTCTTTTAATAATAATGTAAATTATCAAAATCTTAAATATTTAAAAGTTTAATTTTTATGTATCCATACTAAGTAAATTGAAATTTATTTAGTTCTTTACGTGAATTTATTAAAAAATTTGGTTTTTTTTTATATTAATTCATGTACAAAAATATCATTCTGTTATTTACTTTTAGTTGAATATCTGATAATAATTTTGTATTCTGTATCATAAGAAAACACTGTATTTTAAATTCATGTTCTTATAATCTATATTCTTATTTCAATTAAGCATTTAAGAAAAAAGATTTATCAACTTAAAAAAATATTTATAATATCTATAAAAATTTATGATGAATTATTTTTTAAAAAATTTCTCTATGAAAATTTGTATTGTATTTTAATTTATGGATTATATGACAAAAATGAAACAAGATGAATATAAAATAATACATAAGTAAGTAAATTTTTAATTGTTTATTTTTATTTATATAAGAGTTGAATTTATATGTAGATTTAATTACTCAAATAAAGTTAAATTTTAATTCTATAATACTATTTGTATATATATAAATAATATATTTAACTATACACATTCGTGCATGAAAAAATAAATTGCTTTGATTATTACTGATCGTTATATTTATCAATAAAACTTTCATAATTCGTTTTTATTGTTCAAATATTAGATTTTTGTTAACAATTTCTGATTTTACTTTACTGCCCACATTGTGAACTACAAAGTGAAGCATTTCTTTTTACTCATTGGTGTTTCTATTTTATAAGCTTAAAAATGAAATATTTATTAATTTATAACATTATAATTTCAGCAGTTTTACAGGAAGTTTTCGGATGTTTAGGATGGTTATTCGGTAAAAAATAATTGCTGTTTTTTTTAATTATTATATAAACATGTTGATTTTCCAATAACGCAATTCAATTAAAATTATAGTGGAATATTATATGATAAGAAATATTAAGTAATTAACGTTTGTAAAAAATTAATTTGATTCAAAGACAATTTCTAAATAAAAAATAAATATTATTAAATAAATAGCTTAATTAATTAACATTCTGCAATTAGCATCAATGTAATTTAATAAAGCAACACTATGGTTATCAACTGTTTTTAATTAATATATTCACTACAAATTAATATATAATTAAATTATACATATATAAATGTTAAATATAATTAAATTCTTATTTAGCATACGACAGTATTGAAAACAGTTGTCGAAGTAATCGTGATAGAAAAAGGCGAGAGAAAATAGCTGATGAAACAGCAAAGCAATTAATAGATCAAGTAAAATCAGTGAGGGAAGAACTTAAAAATCATGAAGAATCAGAAAGAAGAGAACAAGAAAGAAAAGAGCGAGAAAGAGAAGAGCGAGAAAGAGAAGAGCGAGAAAGAGAAGAGCGAGAAAGAGAAGAGCGAGAAAAAAAAGAGCGTGAAAAAAAAGAGCAAGAAAGAAAAGAATCAGAAATACAAAAACAAAAATTAGAAGCAGAAAATAAAGTTAATGAGAGTTTGGTTATACTAAGAGAAATTGAAAATGCTGCGAGAGAAAGAGAAAAGCAAACGAAGATAAAATTGGACTTAAGACTTGAAACATTAAACCATATCGAGATCATAAATGATAATGATATACATGACCATATTACAGAGATTAAGAATTTTTATAAAAATTATACCATTCAAACTGATATAATTGAAACAAATAATCAGATAGTTATCATGGAAAAACCTAAAATTTCACATTTAGCGGAAATAAAAGGGATAAATAAATTTGAAACATTTTGTCAAATATTGTTAACTATTGAAAATGGTAAAATTACTAACTGTATAATTATAAAATTTAATTATAAATATAAAATTATACATAATTTTGCTAATTATAATTTTGATGAAATTAATTAATTTTATATAATTTGTCAATTTTTAATTTTTTTATTTATATTATTGTATAAATATTTATTTATTTAATAAATTATAAATTAAATTTTTATTTTTATAAAATGTATTTAAAATACATATTAATAATTTTATTAATAATACATATTTTTTATTTTCTTAGCGGCTTGGAAAAATTATATTTATTATTGGCAGTACGATATTTGTGCGATTTCATTTGAATAAAATAAAGACATTTATATATTAATAAATATATAAAAAAAACTCTACGAAACATATGCTTTTTTTATTTAAATAAAGTAAACCTAATAATTTTTATTTTCTAACAATGCACTTGTACAAGTTTTAATGTTTTCATTTTATCAAATTTAAGCACTAAAGATCTTTACGAGTTAAGGACTGCTATAAATATATGTGCAGTATGTATTTTCTCTTATGGTTATCGTATTCTTTAGTATCGTCATCTGATGGATGAATGTCGAACTATAAATTGTGCCTGCATAAGACACATTGATTGAACTTGAATAATAATAATAAAAACATTAAAATGAATATAGCGACCATGAATATTAATATAAAATGTAAAAATAACATCACATTTTAAATAAATTAAAATAAAATATCACTATGAATAGTCACCGAAAACCATAAATTTATAGAATTGATTATCTAGAGCATAAATTATCGCATGAAAAAACTACGAGTAAAGATAAATCGAAATTAAGAAAGACTAAGTTTATTGAACAAAATCGAAACACATGAACCCTTTTTAATTCTAATACCTAAAAAGATTCTAAGAAGAAAAATCTTTATGATCAAATAACTCAAAAAACATTATCGTGAATAAAAAGATCAATCGCTTCGATCCGAACGTGCACAATCCGATCGAGATAATAAAAGTATTTTCCAGCACATAATAATGGCAAAGGAATGAAAATTGAGCAAAAGTATAATACATAAAAATATATATATTAATTATGTGCATATTTATATTTCTTCACAATTTATTTTTATTTATCAGAGCCTATTAAATTTGTTCGGTTTAATTGTTATGATTATATTTATAATTATTATTTAATTTTCTTCTTAAAAAAAAGAATTTGTGTATTTAATTCATAACAGGAAATATAAAAGATAAAAGTATGACATGTGATATTTTTAAAGCAGTTTTTGACAAAAATTTCACATGCAACTGCTATAATTTCCCTAGCGTTGGTACGAAATTTAACACACAGAACGGAAACTGAGATTTAACATTTACATTGCGGTGGATCAATTAAAAGCCAGAGCGAATATTTCATAAAATATATTCCTCTTTTTAAAATCTTTATGCAATGTAAGTTATAAGTATAACTGCCCGTAAATTAAAATTTGAAGAAGAAAAACTGTAAACAGAGGAGACGTATTTTCTCTGTTAAAAATTGCAACAAAATCCACGTACCGATGAAATAAAACTGATTGTAAATAATTAATGATGTTTTGTTTTCAATTCCAAATGGTTTTTTAATGTTACGCATGAATAAACTGTAAAATACCGACATCGTTGCAACTGCATAAAAAAAAAACTATTGTTTACAAGAATTTATCGGCTAGTTTTAGAAATTGTTGGTAATTTCTTTTTGAGAAAGATAGAAAATGTTTTTTGTAAGTTCATTCGGTATTGCCGATTGAGGAACGTCTGTAATTGTTATACAGAAATAGGAAATACTGTATGGTAAAAGTGACACAACCGAGTTAAGGTTAATTACATTAAATATAGACATTGCTTACAGCTAATATCGAGACAGACGTGTGAATCATGATAACATATATCTGAAGATATTCTTAACATTATAACCTCACGTCATCATGCAATCTTACGGATATATCCAGTTTAATTAATAATACGAACATTCAGATACAATTATATTTTTGTAAAAAATTGTACTCTAGAACAAGAAAATTCAAGTAAAATGACTGAAGTATATAACTTAGGTCTTGATGCTGTCACTTGTCATGTTTGGAATGAAGGACATACTGAAATTGCATTGTGCCCCAATAATAATGAAGTCTATGTTTATAAACAAGATGCAGCCAGTTGGAAACTTTCTGAGGTTTTACAAGAACATGATCAAAGAATTATGGGTATTGATTGGGCACCCAAAACTAATCGCATTGTAACTTGTGCTGCTGACAAAACTGCATATGTATGGACACAAAATGTAGAAGGAAAATGGATACCATCATGGGTACTACTAAGAACTAACAGAGCAGCCACTTGTGTCAAGTGGTCTCCAAATGAAGATAAGTTAGCTGTTGGATCTGGTGACCGAGTTATATCTGTGTGTTATTTTGCTTCAGAGAATAATTGGTGGGTTTCTAAACATATAAAAAGACCTTTACGATCTACTGTAACCGCTATTGACTGGCATCCTGATAATAAAGTTTTAGCAGCTGGATCAACTGATTATAAAATAAGAGTTTTTAGTGCATATGTACGAGATATTGACAACATGAATAATAATGAAAGTTCTTGGGGAAATAGTACGATTCTTGGAACACTTTTTGCTGAATTTTTCAGTTCTAGAAATGGGGGTGGCTGGGTACATGATGTAGCCTTCAGTCCCTGTGGTACTAAACTGTGTTGGGTTGGACACAGTTCATCAATATGCATCGCTGATTCTTTAAAAGGAAATATTGTTAATCGACTTTTCACAGAGTATTTACCATTTCTTCGATGTGTTTGGCTTGATTGCAATTATATTATTACTGCTGGTCATGATTGTATGCCAATGGTGTACAAAGTAGATGAATCTGGTAAACTGAATTTTGTAATTAAACTTGATAATACTCAAAAAAAAGAAGCTGCTGGTCTAACAGCAATGAGAAAATTTCAATCACTTGATAGGCAAGCAAGAACAGAAATTAATGATAGTGCTGTTGATAGTATACATCAGAATACAATTACATGTATACGTAAACTATCTAAATCAAGATTTAGTACAAGCAGCCTTGATGGTCTGTTAGTTGTATGGGATATTAAAACTCCTGAATTAATGCTGAATTCATTAAGGATTAATTAAATATTTTAATTATAATTATTAACAAAATTATATTATGATAAAATTATTTCATTATTCACAACTAAAATAAATAAACTTATTAAAACTTATTGTTTACCTAATTTTTTTTTAAATTTATCAAAGAACATAATGTCATACATCTTGAATATCAAAAAAATTACGTTTACAGTATTGAAATATAACATATAGTTCTACAAATAAGATTTGTTTTTATATTTTATATTAATTTTTTGTATAAAGGACCTTTAATTTAGGCCTTAAATATTAATAAAACAAATAAAAAATAAAAAATTATTTTGATTGTTAAATTATTTATACAATACAACACATATTAGATATAAGGATAGAGTATAAATTGTGTAAAAATATGGATAAAAACATTCTTTGTTTATAATATTAATATAGATAATATGAAATAATATTAAAATCATTTAGAAGCATCAGATTTTTAAATTAATAAAAATTTTTGAACATTTGTTGGAAAATTATAAACATAATTATTTAATATAACATAAAACTAATATTTACCAATAGAATTAATTATTCTATTTGGAAATTATTATCTATTATTAAAAAACAATTTCTTTAATATAACTCTTAATTTAAAAAAAAATATTTTATGGCAATAAAAATAGCTAAAGTCTAAATATATGCTACATACATATATTGATATATATCAAATAATTAAAATAATAAATCAATAAGTACAAATTCTATTATATTTAAATGTGTTTTTATTTATTATGATAATATTATAAAATTTATTTAACAAAATTTGAAATAAATAAATTTCAAATAATAAATCATAATTAAAAAAAATCTAAAAGTTTAATATACATATGAATTAAAGTAAAAATGATTATTAAATCAAGTTTTCAACTATACAAAAATTTTGATTCAGTATATGTACATGATTAATATTTTAATGTTTTTTTAATGCTCATAAAATTTGGTATACATGAATGAAATATAATTAAATTTTATAGTTTTTAAAAATAAATAAGAATACTTTTTAAAAATATATCTTTATTAATTCAATGAATATAAAACTAAATGTATTAAAATATTAAAAACACAATATAATAATTCATTCAATAATAAATTATTATAAATGATTATATTGTAATATATATTTACACTAGCATTAAAATTATCAAAATAAATAATATTATGTTAAATTTGAAAACATAAAATATCTTTGAATAACTTTGTTTTATAAATTATTATTCTATTTGTGTTGATATTATAAATTGATTTTACACTTAATTTATATATATATATTTATTATTATATATTATATTATATCATATATATTTGTAACATATACTTATTTTACATTGTGTGTAATATCTTACAATATATCTTAGTAAATTTAAAATATACCAACATTGTAACAAAACTAAATTTTTGTCAACTGACACTATCCTATTATTTTCAGTATACAACACACAGATATATATATTTTTTTATAAATACTATTGTAATTAAATACAATTCTGTTTATATACATAAAATTAAATGTATTTATAATATTTTTATAATCATGTAACTGGAATCTCAAAACATTCATAAAGTAATGGTGGTAGACATACAAATACAAAGTTGCTGATCAATCAATTTTGTAAATATCAATTTAATATTTCTTATGCTTTATACTTATTAAGTACAAGCTAAACATTTGTAAAAGATAAGTGTAACCCCTTACATTAATTTAATATATCTTTAAACTATTACATTATTTTTAAATATAATTTTAAAATATTATAAATGAACATTTCAAATTTTCCAAAATTGTATTTTTTACAACTTACTAAAATATATATATATAAACTAAAAATAGAACAATAAAATAAATGCTAGTATCACTTATTCTTAGATAAATTATTTTAAATTATATTAATCCAAAAATAATAAAACTAATTTTTTTGTGAAAAAGGCTTTCAAATAATATTTAATATTTAAAATTACTCATTAATATTTTATAATATTAAAAATTTACAACAGGTATTAGATAAAATAATGAATCATTCATTTGCAAAAATAATTTTTATTCATGTTTTTATACACGCTTACTTCTCTTTACTTCTTTAACTTGTAAACCTGTAAAAAAAATATTTAATTATTTAAAATGTAAAGAAATATTTATGATTTATTATATTCATATAAATTACCTGGAGGAAGTGATTGTTTTAATTTTTCAGCTTTTTCCTTGTCAGTAATAACTAGTGTGTATAAAAATCTTGAACAACGCACTTTAAATTTGACATTAAATGCATTCTCCTTTATTTTAACAGCTAAAAAAAATTGATCATTACTTATTTAAAATAGAAATATATAAATTTCATTTTATAACTATTTTTGTGTCAAAACTTTAATATTCTATGTAAACATATTTTATACAATATATTTATATAATTTATATATACTTTGTCTAGTATATTTTAAATTTATTTAATTGAATTTAATTTAATTGTTTCTTCAACTATTTAAAAATTAAAAATTATTTTATTATTTTAAAAAATATCACAAATGAATAAAATTACTTTCATACTGAATTATTTCTATTGAAAATGTATTTTTTGCTTAATCAAAAAATTTGTAAAGAATTAAACATCAAAATATAATGAAATTGAATTAATTAAAATAATCTAATATTTATTGTTAATGATTAAGCATGGTAATCCATTGATTAAGATAAATAAAAAAATAATAAAAATTCATTGATAAACTTTAAACACATGATATATAAATAACATTTCTAAATTTGAAAAATATTTTACAAACATAACTATATCTGAAAATATTTATCAATATTATGTATGATTTGTACAATTGAACACCTAATGATATTAATAAATTAAGATCAGTTTATGTATACTAACATTTGGCATCTTTCCTCCGGGCTTTCAGAAGAAACTCTTTTATCTCTTTGATTTCTCTGGGCTATACAAAAAACACAATAATAATAATCATAATTTTTGTTATTGTTACATTAACTAAAACAAAATACTAATTATTAATGACATTTAATGTTTAACTATGATCTTTAAGATTTTTGTTCCATAACTATGAATGAAAATTAAGTTATATTATCAAATCATCAATACATCTTAGACTATCCATAATAAACCAAAAGAAAGTATACAATAATTCATAAATAAAATTTAATCTAATAAAAATATCTTAAATGAGAATTGGTACATACCATTTCGTATACGTTTCGAACGTACAAAACTGAGGTTAACTGAAAACACGATATAAATTTAATTTTTTGTAAATATTATAACATAACGTAGCATGTCAAAATATTAAATTAAAATTGAATTAGTTATTGTCAATACCTGATTTGTAATAAATCACTGGATTATATTGATAAATATAGATTAATAAAAATTTTTCATACACGTCTACTTTACAGTTTCACTGTATTCGTTAAGAAAGAACGCCATCTACAATAAAATGTTTTATCCCATTATCGACATTGAATTATTTGGAAGATATAAGAGTACACGTACACAAAAAATGTTACTATGTAGGTCGATTTACAATAATAAGTTTTACGATAATTTGCCACCAAATAAAAAATATATAAGTAATAAAAAATATTTAAATTAAGTACAGCAAAACCTTGTCACATATTATCATTGCCTTATATTATATTATCAGCGTAGAAAATAATTTAGTAGTAATATATTCTATACCAATGTTATATTGCATGTATGTTAATATATAATTATCACATTGAATCATTTTACTTTAGTTTATCAAAACATTTTCTATACTTTAATTAACTTTTAATTATTTATATTATATATATATATATATGTTTAAAACTTATAATTATAATTCCAATATAAATAATCTGATAGTTAATTTGAATAATTTATGGTTTAGCAACTAGTATTTAAAAATAACAACATTTTAGAGTCTCATTTGCAATTTATTGAAAGCTTTTTGTTCTTTTTTTATACAGATCAATAAAAAATACGTATTACAAAAACGTATACAATTTCACACACTCATGATACTAAAACCAACAAAAAGACCTAGTAGACCGCCTGATGATGCTGAAATAGATATTAAATATTATTTTCAAATGCTTATTTTGTAAAATTACATATTTCTTACCAAATAATATTTCCAATTGAAATAGACCATCTCGACTATATTGCCGTAGATACAAAATCAAGATAGAAAACAGAGATAATACTAAAATTAGTAATTCTTTTGTTTTTCGTAAATTTTAAACAATAAAAATTACAATCATTAACATTAAATATTTTAAACATTTAAAACTTACAAATGCAGTTATTTATTTTCGCCTTCGTGAAAACTTTATACAATTATTTTAAAAAATAAGATAAGTAACTTAAAATATTAGCTTACAATTGTAATTAATAGATAAAAAAAAGAAATAATTGCACTGTTACGAAATAAAACAATTTTTATTAAATTAATGACCAATCGCTTTTACAACACAATGTGTGCGTAAAAGCTATCGATTTTAAATTGCCTCAATTTTTTTCTTTAATTTATTCTAATTCGGTCATTTCCCCCGACCGCTTTTTAGTTTTGCAAATAATAGTGCAATACTTACATAATTTGTTTATCTTGATAAAGTCTTTCTGTATCTAAAATTGCTTCAGAACTATCAAGAGGGTAATGGTGTACTAAGCAATCAAATAGACAACCACAAGGTGCTTTCCATTGATCGGGATTGAACTGGTAATTATCAAATGTACTTACTCCAGGACATGATGTGTCGTACAGAACTTTAATAATTAATATTATAAATTTTTATATTTTTTATCAACATCAAAAAAAAGATAATTCATAACAATAAATTTTTAACATACATTTAATTTTTTTTAAGCACTTTATATCCATTAAATTACACTCTCTAGAGCCTGTAAAAATATTTCTATTTTAATTAAATGAATCTTAAAATAATTTTTAATAAACCAAAAAAAATATGTATAATAATATTAACTATCTCAATTTGAATAGTCACTTAAATAATATAATTGAATATTAAGCTAATTATTCAAGTGGCAATATAATTTTGACTGAAAGTTTAGATAAATGGTAGTTCTAAAAATTTAGCAAAATAATGAAGTAATAATAAAATTTATTATAAAATTTAGCAAAAAAGAAATTGTAAAAAATTAAAATAACTAATTAAACTTACCATTCTGAGGATTGTAATAAGGAAAACATCCACAATTACTTAAAATAATGTTTGCTCTGCATTGATTTAAACAATTTACGTACGAGTAGTTTTTCGAATTAAAATTTGTTAATGACGCTAATGCAGTTGGTAATTTTTCATCTCTAAATAAACATTGTCGAGTACTTAAAGGTAAATCTTTAACTTTCGGTGTAGAGTATATTTCTATCGGTGCTACAGCAAGAAAAGCTTGTACTCCTAACCCAACCAATTTATATTCAGAGCTACGATCCGGATAATCAGATGAATAATGCAAAATTACCTAAAACAAGTGGTGTTTTAAATTGTTTAAGGAACTCTCCATACTTTTGATGTAGTTATTTAAAATAATCTTTATTGGAGACAATGGTTTAATTTAATTAAACATTTTTAAAACATCAAAAAGATCTACAAAAGATTCTAATAAATGAATTAGAAATGACTCTCACGTTAAATATATTTACATACATTTGTAAACCCAAATTAAACAATTACAATATAATCAAGTAAGTATATATGTAGATATATGTATATGCATTTAAAGAGAAATATTCATCAACAATTAATATTAAAGAATTACCTTAACACCAAAAGAACCATACAAGCTTACTAAATAATCTTCTGGTTCAGCATCGACTACGACTGTCAAACCTGTTTGATGACCACAAGCATTCAGTCTTACTGGTTTACTAAAGAAATCAATATTATAAAAAAATAAAAGCAAATAAAAATTTACAAATTATATTAGTAAATATTTACAAACGTTTTTGTGCGATTCTTTTTTTTAGAAACAAGAGAATTAAAACTACAACAAATTCCATCACGTGCATAACTTTCATCGAAGATTTCATGACAAGGTACATAAGATCCTTTCCATTTACAGTTACGCAAAAGACTTGAACAATCTGGTTTTATCTATTAATAAATTCAATTTTATATACTTATTATTTACTTCTAATAATAAATTCGTAATTTTATAATCTATTATCAATATTTTTCATTTTTTCCACATTAATAAATTAAATGCACTGTTATAAATTCAATTTCGAAATCATACCTATAACATAAAAGAGTTAAAGAGGTAGGTTAATTACAAATCAAAAAAACTATTTTTATTTTTGAATTTTAAAACTAATAATGCTGATAGCCTTACTAAATAACATAATATAAATTTATATTTAAATACATATTCATGTTATTTTATATTATTTTTTTATGAAGATTATTAGTTAGTTCATGCATAAATTCACTTTATTTTTTTTTTTTTTTAATAAAAAATAGTTTCGCATAAAATATATTATTATAACATTGATACGACGTACTTTAATGACAATTGTTTATTGTCTTCAATACTACTCATCTTTACATATATTAAAATATGTACTGTAAAAATCAATTACTTTACATAATTTAATTAAGTATATAATTACCATATTCATGACAGCAGAAACAGAATATTTGTTAGCATTCAAAATATCTTGAAGAATTGAAAGATTTGTGCTTATATCTTTTTCGAAAATACCAGGATCCAACATTTCAATGAGAAATTTCATTTGGTCAAAGATAAATTCTCGAGATATATTACGATCTACTTTACTACAAATAATTTATTTAGTTTCAATAATTGAAAAATAATTTTAAAAACGGTTCAACACAATTTTTTTATTTTAACTTATTGGTTATGCATTTTATTTTGAATAAAAAAATTATTAAATCAATAATATGAATGTATAATAATATTAACATTATTATTTTTGAGAAATACTTGTAATTGCATTTAAATAACTTGATTTTACAATGTGTAACAATAATTAAAACAAAATAAACAAAAATTATTGTACTCAAAGTGTATATGTTTCTAAACTACCTTCTTACTCGATAATTTTGCAGCACTTTAATTCATTGGATGAAAAACGATTTTTATAATTGATACTATATATTCAATACAATGTAAAATTAAAATTAGAAGACACTATGTAACATGCGTAATATTATCATGATATATTCGCAAAATTTTTGCCAATAGTAATAAAAAAAGAAAATAAATACTGTAATAGTTTAAATCAAAAAAATTTAATGCTTAATATTTAATAATATTCGTAATAAATCGAACTGACGACTAGTTTTAATAAAAATAAATTACAGGTAATACTTACAGGTTTTCAACGAAATCTCTGGCTTTTCTGGCTGAGATTTGATTATTGTTGCAGAAAGTTACAGCGGGAAAAGGATAATTCCAAATACCATAATGCATTGTTGAAATGGTGGTCAGTGTTGAATGTGACGAATTATATTCCCAACCCATTTGTAAAAATGCCGCAGAACAGCATAAACTCAATGCGACTGTCGTCCCCCAGAATAATCTATTAACATTTTATATAATAGAGTATTTTTCTTATCTATTTTAATGTTATCACTACAGAAAGAAGTTGTATTAATATTTTGTCACATACTACTGTACTAATAGAACCTTCGCTTTTTGTTAAAATACTTTAATAATTTATCTATAGGTAATGGTAGTCAATTTTTGTTTTTTATTAATTATAAATTATTATTTTTTGAAATAAAATATACATGTATTTATAAAATATCCTTTAAAATGTTTGCGATTTAACAAAAATGTTCATTTAGTTCAGATCCAATTTCTAACAACATAAGAATTTATCAAAATCAAAATTTAAATGTCAACAATTTTCATAGATACCTATCATTTTTTGTTCGTTTATCTTGCACAATATATTTATAACCATGTAAACCGGTCATCAAACAAAAATCAACTGCTTGATTTTTCGTAATAATTTTCCAATTTCTATTTTTTTTCATTTTTTTTTCTGTACTTAAATTTTTTACTTTCGTCATATTAATAAATTTTTTTGATTTAATTATCAATTAAACAAAATTCTATAAAATACTTATAATCAAAATTATAATTAGAGAATATTTTTTTTATATATATACATATAAATAACTAAAAAAGAAATTTAAATTCACTAAATAAAAAATAATGAATAATTTTTTTTTTTTAACCAAACTCTGAATATACGAATTTTTTTTATTTTTTGGAATAATAAAATTCTAAAAAGTTCTAAATCTTCTGAAAGAAATTTCAAACTGTACATATACATATGAAAATCAATGTTCACGAATTTTATATTCATAATTTATGAAAATGTATTATAACTAATATTTACAAGCATGTTTTACTCGAATAATACACTCACAAACCCAAAACAAATACTCCTTTACCTCAAACAATCATTCAATATTCATTACAAATATGTGTTTTTTTTCGATATGTATCTGATTTAGTATGATAAAAAATTTTGTATATACAATCTAGCATTTGTTGAATTTATACGTAATATAAAATATTTGTTTAATCCTTGAGATTTTGCGTGTTAATGTACTTATTTATACATTATAAATATTGATTTTTAATTTTTTATTTAAATTCACAAAAAGTCACGCGATGAAATTTATTGATTTAAGTATACTAATCAGAACTTATAATAATTTTTTATGTTAGCTAAAACAATGTTGTATATATAATTTATAACATATAATAACAAAAATAATGTAGATATGATATAATAAAATTAAATTATATAATTTTTACGATGTTATAAGTAGTATTGTGTATATAATATAATAAAAAACTATGTATAATTTATTAAATTGTTCATCAAACCAAATTAATTGAAAAACGTTGCAACCACAAAAGTCTGATATTCGATTATTAATTAAAAAAAATTATATACCCAATTTTGTTTTTTTCATAAACCTTACTTTCACTTTTATTATACATACACAATTTAAAATAATATTACATTTAAAAATATTTAATACACAATATTTTTTTAATTCTTTTTATAAATATTTAAAATTCTTATTTTTTAAAGAAATATTAATTAGTGAAAAATAATTCTTATTTAATTATTAAAACTATCGAAAAAAAACTTTTAAATATTAACTATTTTATATTAATTTTTTCATTCTCTAATACTGATGATTATTTTTTAGATCTTTGTCACCAGTTATGAATCCTATCTTCAATCATTTTATCTTTGTATTTTACTTCTTTATAATCTTCATCGTCTTCACTACTTTCAATTCTTTAAATAAATAAAATTTTACTTTATTCTTAACTCCTAATAGCGTTGTTTATTGTTTATTTCTTCCATTTGAACTTTTTTCTGCTTTTTATTATCTTTTTCTTCTTCCTTTATTCTATGTCCTTATTTTCATTCTTAAACTCTATTCACACAAAAGCAAACATGATATAAATAAAATTTTTTGTATTTTTTCACAATGAGTCCAATTATAAAAAAAGAATTATACCGTGCATGTTCTATATTAAAAGAAAATGTTGATATGATCAATCATTGAAGGATGCACAGCACTTTAATTAGTACTATAAATATTTACTCAATATTATGACTTGCAAACATGTAATCCATTAATTTGATTAGAATAAAAATAATTTTGATTCATAATTGACGGAACTATAAATTATTTAATGGGTTATATAATTTATTTTTTACAATATTTAAATTTTAAATAACGTATAAATTTGACTACTGATTCATTTTCTTATGCATCAACTTTTTACATCTTACATACTCTGGACGAGTCACATTGTACAATGTTTTAATCTATATTCGTAGTACTGCTGTTTATTTCTGTTAATATCAATATATTCTTGATTTATAAGATTAAAGTATATAAAAATCTTTCGGTAAATATTTGATGTTGAGATTGTCTCAAAGGTGGGCAAAAAAGTCCCAAGTAAATATTAAATAATCCTACCATTATGGATTGACGGATTTTGTTTAATTTAATCAAGTAAATCATAAGGGAGGGAATTCAAAAAGTAAAAGTGGGGATAATTGATATCCCTAGTATTTACCTGGAACATAATCTTTATAAAATTGAAATTAATTTCTATAAAATCCGCCAGGTGTGAATGATTTAATCGAATCTATGTCGATTCGCCATCTTTTCTGTGAGTGTTTATTGTATTTAAGTATCATCCTTATAAAGTTAAAACATTTTAGACATAAATCAATTATATTTTGTGTGGTTATATGAATGTCGTCAACATCGCCGTCTTATATAGTTACACGTGCAACTCGACAGTCTATTTATTTTTTGTCCAATGATTATTGTGAGTTAATGAATTTTATTCGAATATTTGGAAATTATTTGAATAATAGATAATCTATAAATACTTTAACCACCAATCTTAATACATCAATAAATTCACCGGAATAAAAGGAATAATTTACGATTCACTCTAAAAATTGTGTAATAGTACAACAAAAAAGACGTGAAGATTATGGATCATAAAGATTTGCAGGTTAAGGCAGGTCACACTATGATAGAAAGCCCATTACCACATATAATCGAAAGTATAGAAGATATCGAGGGTAAACCTAAGGATAAACTTGTCAGCATCCTTGATCGGATTGAGATGCACGTCGAGCAGCTTCGTAAGGATGCGATCAGGATTGAAGAAGAAAAAGATACCTTATTGACGACCCTCGATACTCTGCGTAATAACGACGTAGTTATAAGCCTGGAAGATAGTAAGTTTTAAAATTCCTTAAATTTCCTCAATAAAATTATCTGTAATCTTAATTCGTATAATTTTATATTTATAATATACTTGTATTATTTTATTATTTATTGATTGAAAGATTCATTTTTAAATAGTATAAAAATATCTGAAGAGAGGTATTTTTTATTTCTAATTATTCTGATATATTCAGTTAACCAATCTTCAATAGTAATATATATATATGTATGTACATATATACATATATATATTAACACAATAGATTATTTAAATTCAATATATTAAGGTAATTAAATAAGGCTATTAAATAATAGATCTAAGAAGTGCTTCACTTTCCTTTATGTTTTAAAAATCATTCTAAAACTTAATTTTTTATTGATATTCAGTTTAAAAAGTAATAAACATATTTTGAATTTACATTTGTATTTTGTTAAATCATTCTAAACAATAAATAAAACAATAAAATAGATATTTTTAAAAACTGACAATGAAAAATTATTTTTTTTCTTCAATATAAATAAAAAATTTAAAAATTATTTAAATTTTATTTATAAGTTTTTAAAAATATCTATTATGCAATAGAATATTGATCAACCTTTTATTTGTTATTATTTTCCATGGTCCATTTCTGATAACTAATTTTATTTTTATTGTTAGTTAGGAGCTGAATTTAAAATTTGATAAATAAATTCGTATTTTTTAAAAGATTTTTTTTATTATTTTACAATGTATTTTTATAATATAATTTTTTTCAGTTTATAAGATCATGATTTTTGTAATGTTTTATTAATTAGTATTCTGATAATAATTGACTATTTTATGATTTTTAGTTATTATAGTTTTTCTTTTATAGCGGACAGAGATGATGTGTTAAGATATGCAGAAAGACTTTCAATGAGATGCTTGACTGTAGATGTTCTTGTAAAAGTTCAACGCGATGATATTCAACAAGATGCTTTACATCAGGTAAACAATAGTTTTTAAGATAAATATATATCTTATAAAAATATTATATCTTTTCAAAATCAATACAAATTATGACTTGTAATTGATAATATTCAGTAGTTTTTAATTATTGTTAAAGCAAATATTATCCTATATCACAAAATTATATTACTAATTATATCAACTACAATCATTTCTTGTATAAAAAAATTGAAAAACAGTAAATTTGATTGACTAAAAATTTAAAAATTGTATTATTTAATTCTATCATAATGTATTTATACCAATAAGAAATTATTTTTTTTTATTTTTTTCATTATGTACTACTGTATAATAGAATTATATACATGTGTATATGTATAGGTAAATGGACTTATAGATAGTTTAGTTATTGGATTACGCAGTGATCCCAGTGGTACAAGACAACGATGTGCTTCCTTTATGAATGCATGTTCATCACAAGCTAGTGGGCATTCTGATAAAACATTTGAAACGGCTATATTAGGATGCACTCTTGATGATCAAAAACGAATTAAGAAAAGATTACAGGGACTATTGGATTATATTGACAAAATGCATACTATTACATTGGAATAAAATATACTTAATTTGAGAAGACTCAGCCTGTATGCATGTTTGATAAATGTACATGCATTGTTCAAAATGTAATTTAAATACCAAAAGAACATTATTTCAAGATGAAACATGGATGAAGTGTAAACAAAATAGTTTAAAACAAGTTAATACCAAGTTTTTTATTTTATCAACACTTACATTCAATATTCTATAAAAATATTTATTTGATATTATGTTATGTAATAATATAGGATAATAATTTAATATATCTGTAAAATTGATTAATATATATCTTACAATAAAGTAATTTATATCTTACAATACACTCTTTTACAAATGTATATTATGCTAAGTTGTTAGTAATCAAAAGTAGTATAATATATAACGTTTAAAAAAAATTGTTGAACAAAAGTGCTGATGAAATAGAGAGCTTTATATGTACACTAATTTTATTATCATTTCAAAAGATATTATCATAAATTTCTATATAAGTACATTCCTTCGTTATTCCATTAAAAAGATTGTAACTTTTTATTAATAAAATAATAAAATAGTTAAATATTAATAATTATTTAAAAATTAATTTAAATTGGAATTATATTTTATTTAACACGATAAATATTAATGATCAAATTAGTAAGTAAACTATTTAGTTGAAACAATTTCCAAATATAAAAAAAAAATATAAATATTTAAAAATATGTTGAAAATAATTCTTTAAATTATTATTAATTATTGCTTAACTTGATAGTTATGCTATGGATGCCAATGCAAATTAACTTGAAAATTACAATTTATTTAAATATCATAATCATAACTCCATGTTAAACATATATATATCGATGTACATTTATTTTTTATAAATTAATAAAATATTTAACTTATTTTTTATATTTGAATATCTGGTATATCAGAAGTTGAATATTTAAAATAAATTACAAATAATTCCAGAATTATTTAAAAATAGATTATTTGAGAATAAACAAAAAAATAAACAATAATTATCTAATTATTTTATGGTAATAAAAAAATATAAAAATTTATGTTTTTAGTAATGTTAGCTATACTTTTGCTTGGTCAAATAATACGCATCACTTATAATTTTTATTAGTTTGGAAACCATTTATTTATTTTCAATTATTAAAGTTTAAATCAAACTAAGTAAAATTATTGATAAACGCATATCTGTTTATTTTAATACCAGTGAAAGTATTATTCTCCATAAATTTTATATTGTTAAAAATAAGTTAAAATGTAATTTAAACTTGTGTAATTTTATTTCATAAATTAATAATTATAATTAAAATACCAATGATTATAATTACAATCTTTAAATTTATCTGAAACATTTTTTAAACTTAAATGTATTCAATTTGATTGAAAATAATCGAAATTTAAAATTTATGTTAATGTTAATTGATGATGATATTTTTAAATTGGGCAATAAATCAGCCAATGCCTTCAAATATTAAAAAATAATAATGATTTAAACAAAGAAATTAAATATAAATTTACGAAATTATGGAATTATGTTTTATTATCCTACCTTTAGTACAATAACATTGATTTGTAAAAAAATATAAAAAAAATATTATTTTTTGTTACGTATATTAAGAAAAACCAATATATATATATTCTAATTAATTAAAACAATTGATAAAGCGAAGTAACACAAAATTAACTTTTTTATTTTTGAATTTAAAATAAATCGATGTAGTTTGGATATAAATAATTCACAAGTGTTTTATTTTTCTATCTTAAATATTGTAATGAAAATGATGTTTAATCCTCTATCAAATTCATTGTTGATATTAAACTTCAGCGTATATTACCAGGATATTATATGTATGGATAATAAAATGGAAAATTAATTAAAGAATAAATATGCATTTAAATTATTTACCATGTGACAACAATTAGCTTCCCATTTGTAGGGATTCTCTCTCTCTCAGACTTGCACATTACCTCCCTTCCAGGACCTAGATAATACTTAGCTAACAAATATATTACGAAAATAATCATAAAATAAAATACATTATATGTATAAATGACAAAAGCAAAAGAAATAACAATTTAATAATATTTCTAAAAAAAAAAGAATTAAATTTTTAACTACTTATTCATAGTTTCATAAAAAAAATAAATATATCAAAAAATAAAGTTGTTTAATTATATCAATGTGTTCTTTTAAGCTGTAATGATACATTGTTTAATTCCTTAAAGAAATTCTAGATTAAGTAAAATCTGTTTAAAAATAGATATAATACATTCATTATAGATAAATTATATTTATATTTGTACAAATATATCTATTTTTATTATTAATGAATTTATCATAAATTAAGAATAATTGAAAATAATATTGTAGTAAATAATATATTTGGTTGATAATTAGGCTCGTTTAATACAGTGTACCCTAACAAACATTTTCATTCATATAAATATAATTGTTGAAACACGTACAAACACAAAAAGTATCTAATCACATGTACTTATAGAAGATAATCTTATAAAAAAAGTTTTTTATTTGTTTTATAAAAAATATATATACATATTTACACAGCTATAAAAATACACATAATAAATGTTTTGATAAATTTTTTATAAAATTATTCTCAAGAAATATTCATATAAAAAAAAGAAGAATTACATAAAAATTAAATTTAACGAGCTTAAAAGTGATGAAATCGTTTAGTAAATTGTGATATAAATAACACAAATAACTATTTTTACAAAAAAAAAAAAAAAATTTGATTTAAAACATTTATAGTGTATGCACATTTAATTTTGAATAAATGATGAGTGATTAAGAATTTTAAAACATTTTTATACTTGATCAAATTATAATAAACAGCAAGCGTTTTTCACAAAACTTCTTTTTCTATGATGTCGCATTTTTCCATTTGCCCGTAAAACAATTGTTCCCTTTCGATCCTTCTTACCAGAACTATTTGGACTAAAAGCACCTGTAAAAATACCGTTAAATATTATTGCATTAATTTTTGTATTACTTTGAGCTTGATAGAGCTTTCGATTATTAAACTATTTATTATTTAAAAAAGCCATTTTAAGACGAAAAAAAAAAATTAGTACAAGAAAAAAAAGCGATTTGTGTATATTAATTACTTATAACGGGGATCGATTGCATCTCGGAGGAATAAAACCTGAAGTCCTCATCGTCGTCGTATCGGCGCATCTCGTAAATACATCGTGATGACAAATGTCGAAATACATTGACAACCCCAATGTCTTCTTTTACAGAGGTTCGCAAAAGTTTACAGCCCAATGAACGGCCGAGTCTTTCTGCTTCCTCCCTACGATATCCATATAATTAAATTGCAATTTTTTCATCCATTGATAGAATTGGATATTCCTTTAGCTGTACGTATATTTTTTTATGCACAACTATCGAAAAGGCGAATACAAATTAACAGAAAAATTACAGTCATCAGCAACAGAATTGCTTTGCGATAAATTTCAAATTGTATTTCTTTTAGGATTATATTTATGGACGTGTATAATTTTATTTTATACTTTACGTGCTTTTTTATTACAAGTTGACAAATAAAAAAATAATGAAATAATGTTTAAATATTACCGATCATGAACACCTTTATTTGTCAACTGTATTGTATAGAAACTTTTTATTACTTACGGACGAATGATACACTGTTCGACCAAATCCATTTTATTTTGAACTATGACTGTTGGAATTTCCCCGCATTCATTTTCTACCTTTAATACAAAATAACCAAATTAATTTCATTTTATCTTGCCAAGGATCTGGAAAAGGGACAATTCCTATTATTAGAAAAAAAAGTTTAATAAAAATACATCGACCTAATTCGTTCTTTCGAATCAATAAAATTTCAAGTAATGCAGTTGTACTTCTACGCTTACTCCAAACATTTCTAATGAAAATTGCTGGCACAAATACTGGTATTATATCGCAATCAACACAATTGTAAATTAAAAGTATTAAATTAATTGTATTCATAAATTATATTTTTATGAATACAACTACCGATATCTAATTATAAATTGTTGATTATTACAATTTCATTGATAAAGTATTGTTATTGAAAGTATTTACAATGCTATATATTATTAATTTATTACTAATACTATCAATGATGATATTGAAGAAGAAATATTTATAATTCTATTATATCCTACAAAAATTTTGTATAGAAATAAAAGAACTCGTAAGTCTTAAAAAAAAAAATCACAAATGTAGGATGTAAAGTTCATTGAGGATGATTTAAATTAGCACCGTTAGAAATAATGAAAAGGAATTTTAATACTGGTTCAATACATTTAATTAGTAAAAATATTAGCGAAAATGATTTTAAAAAGTTTTAACGTCGGTGAAATTATGCCAACGATATTTCTGTACAAAAATTCGTAATATTCAATAATAAAATAAAATTATAAAGAGTAAAAATAAACCTTTAACTTCCAAGAGGGAATGGCATTAAATGAATCTCTATCGGTTGAAGAAAAAGTCAAGACGCAGGCGTGAGCTCCGCGATAATAAGCGGCGGTAATGGCATCGAATTCCTCTTGTCCGGCAGTATCCCAAAGCATCAAACGAACATCCTCGCCGTCTACTCTGAAGTTTATCAAGAAAAAAAATATATTACAAATTTTATCAAACAGCAAATAATTTTAATTTTTTTCATTAGTAAAACTATATATACATTTTTATGCGCAGAATTTAGTTGATTCAAGTCTAGACGATTGCTACCATTTCGCCAATTGAAAGTTAAAAATAAAACAAACTTTGTTGTGCCCAAATAGGCTCAAGTGTTTATTGAAAAAGTAAAATTTCTCAGACATATTTGATTTTAAAAATATAAAAAAAAACTTTTACAGCGATATCATTATGTAAAACTAAACTGAATAAAAAATCAGCATAAATATAAAATATTGAAAAAACTTACTCAATTTCTCGTTCGAGAAAATCAACCCCAATCGTTTTCTTGTAGTCCCGAGTGAAAGTACCTTTGCAAAATCTTTGAATCATAGAGGATTTGCCCACTGCACCATTACCTACTATCACCACCTAAAAATTGGCAATAACAACTTTTTTAGCAATTAGATTATAAATTCATAGATTACTTTTTATGTTTGATTGTAAAATACAGATATTTTTTAATTAAATTTTATAGTCAGAATATCTGTTCATTATATTATGTTGAAGTCGAGAGAAATGCTTGTTGGTGGAAAAGAAATTTTTTTTTAAATTGTTATATAATAATGTTGATATCACGACGTTTTTGTAACAATATTTATTTTCATCAGATCTTTATTAAAAACTAAATATAATACACAAATTATGGGAATAAAAAGATAAATACATAAAAGTCAACATGTTGAATACAAAAAATTGTAATCACCCAAGTCAAAAAAATGTTTATCGAAAAAGAAATATTTGGCGCCAAGTTATAAATGGTAAGGAAATTGAGTTAAATAACACAAGGTTTAATGTTTTTGTAATTTAAAAATTGCCAAGTTTTTGGTAAATCTGTTTACAAAAATTATTTGTATCGCAGAGTGAATAAAAATAAATTGATTTAACAAAATTAGTTAATTCTATTCGATTATATTCCAAGAGTAATGACAGCAGCAACCAAAATTGGATACGCCGGAGAAAGCAAAGAGCTCAGGTTGAAAAAGAAGTACAGGTAGACCAGCTGCATAAATGGAGAAGCGATTCGCATCATTGGCGAATATTAATTTTGCACATCAATAGGCAATTATATCTGCGCGTACATAAAATCATAGGGAAAAAGTATGACATTGAAGTAATGCTTCCTAGTGAAGTTAACGCATGCGTAGCTTCAGCTTCTCCATAAGCCAAGAGAAGAATAAACAGACACGGCAAATGGAATGTAAAAAGTTGACTGGTGCTTTCACGATATATTCCGTTAAACGGGATGCATTAAATCCTACCTAAACTTATGATTACGAGCTAGAAATGCTCCCTTTGCAATTTTCCTGCAGTCGTCTCTCTTTTTTTTCTTTTTTTTCTTTTTTTTCTTCGTTCAAATCTCTTCGATGCATTGTAAATTCTTTCAAGACTCGAATAATTTATTTTGGTGTGCAACTTTTAAACTATTAAAAAATCCACAATTCAATATTAAAAATTATTTTCAGGCAATACTTGCAATAAAAAAAATGTTTATATGTAACGTTCATTTAATTTAATAGATATGCATACTAATTAATACTTATAAATAAAAATAGAATGAAATGAGTCGTAAAAGTTCATAACGGTTTAATGTAAAAATATTCCAACTGGTCATTACAGATTTTCCTTTAAGATAAAAATGTTGCTTTAAATTTAATTTTAAGCTTTTTTTGCAAAGAATACATATTTTCTGGTCTATAAACTTTTAAATAAAAACATTAAAAAATCTCATCTTTCAATTGAAAATAAATAATAGAATAATACAAAAACAATTTTTTATATCATTTATAATATTGTGCATGAAATACTTTGATTAAATGTTTTTACTACAGATTAACATCCATTCAATTTTTTGTTTTTGTTATATATATATATACAGAAAAAAGAAAAATGTTATCAATATAAACAAATCTTTATTGCTCTAAACTTTTTAAACTGAAATGTTAATTTTGGATTTACACGTAGTTTCTATCTCAATGCAAGTAATTAGACATTCTTAACATTATTCCTTTGTATTCACATTCCAACTTCACTCGAGTACATTAATTCACTTTGCTTCTTCCTCTTTTCCCGCATGTTCTTATCCTTTATATTTGAAAAGGTATATAAGGTCTATACTTCCACAGAGAGTTGAATTAAGACTTTTTCATGACTTATTTGCCGAGGACAAATTTTCTACACTTGTTTTGCAGTTTCCAATTACTGATTTCAATTCTTTTCATTGGGAAGGGCGAAGCAGGACTAACGATCCAAGCCATTAATCACGGTACCGTGAAAATGAAAGTGCAATTTTAATACCAAATAACGCTGATATCACTCCTTTCTTATATGTAACTTTTAATACAAAAAAAATATGTGAAACTTTATTTATGAAATACTCCATATAAAAATAACATTTGAATTTTCAAACTTAAAATATTCCTTTAGATTTTTTATTTTAATGCTAAAGATATTTTTAAACTAAAAGTACATGTGTTTTTATATGAAACTGAAAATTAAGAATGCTATTTTGTCTTGATTTACGATCTTGAGCTTTTTTGTTAATTAGCTTACTATATAAGTGACATAACTTAACGATTTTTTTTAAATACATAAATTATATAACTGTAAATTTATTGTAGATGATTAAATGAATCCATAAAATTTAATTTAATTTTTTTTATTTAATTCCGTTTAAAAATATTTATAAATAAATCTTAAATTATTAAAAATTTTAAATCAAAACTTTTTAATTAATTGTTCTTGTGTGTGTATTAATGATTTACAATCAATAAAAAAAAAACTAGTCTAAAAACTTATTTCAAGGAAAAAATGTAAATCATGTATACCATTTATGTTTTTAATTTGTTTGTTATTTTATTGTTGTAATAAGACAAAAAACCATCATATTAATTATAATAAAAATTAAAGCTACCTAAACCTTTACTCAAGAAAACTAAAAAACATTTTAACGTACCCAATACAAATATTTAAAATATACATAATAAATAAGAAAATAATTAAAGAAACTTGTATAAATAATTATCGAGAATGACAGTGATTTTTTGAAAAAGTTTTTCTATTCGTATGAAATACAAATAAAAAGAATAAAACTGTAGATTTATTTCATAATCATTAATTAAGTAAGTTTTGCAAACATTTGTAGTTTATCGACATGCAACTTTGGAATAAATTTTTTAAATATTTATAAATTCTACACGCAAAACCTGCAATGTTACAAGGGATTATATATTCAAAATTTGTCAAACACAGTGAATATTTGAAATATTATTTTGTAAAAATATATATTAAAAAAAACTTTTTAAAATAAAAATACAAATAATTTACCGAATGAATAAATAAATCATAAGGGAGGAAGAAAAAAATTTTGATTTGGCAAAAATATTTTGCGCAAGGTTAAAGATAGATCGGTTCGTGAGAAATTTGTATTAATTTTTTGAATAAGTAGATTGAATTGAAGCGTAGCGTTTGCCGAAGCAGAGAGAGAGTGAGTGAGTGAGTGAGAGAAAAATGTTAGATTTAATAATTAGGAAAAGGTCGTCAAACCCACCTTGAGTGATATCTCGAGTTCTTCTTCTCGCATTCTGAGCGTTTTTTATTAGCATAATACCCAACTCCTATTTCCGGCGTCTTTGGTTTTGTGGAAATGGCTCCAAACTCATGTGGACACACGCGTCTCGAGAAATAAAAAGGCGAGAAGAGAGCGGAACAAGAGGAAGAGTAGAGCGAGTATCAGTGGCAATGATAACAGCTATGACAACGGCAAACAGGATAACGCTCGTATCCTTGAAAACATAACCGTATTGTCGACAAGGACACAAAGGGCCCTCGCCCTTCTCTCTCCCTCTCCCACTCTCCCTCTCTCTCACTCCGGTTTAAAATTTATGCACTTGCTGCTGCTGTTGCTTCTGTTGCTTCTGTTGCTGTTGCTGATGCACATCGGCGCACTTGGAATACCATTCCCAAGGGAAGCAACAAGTGTCCAGGAACCACCTCGACGCGGTTCGGTCGAACTTTTGACGACTCGAGGAGAAGGAGGAGGAGAAGGACCAACGACTTTTACGTGAAAAAGTGGAGACTGCATTAGGCGGTGCGTGTGTTACGACTGGCATGAGTGGCGCGAGCCGACGTCGTCGACCTCTCCTCGGTCCCGACGACGAGCACGAGCACGAGCACGAGCACGACGCGACCGGCCGAACACCTGCGCTCGACCTTCTTTCTCCTCCCACCCTTCCCCTCCGACCCTACTTCCACGGATCTCTCTTTTTAGGACTCGCTCGACCTGTCCTCCCATGTCTACGCAAACTGGGCCGCTATGGAATTATTCGGTGGAGTGGCACCTCTTTCTTACAGGATGCACTTGATCTTGGTAAGTTGACGAGGGAGGAGGGGGAAAAGGATTGACCTGCATTGGAAGAGTTGCAATTGAGATCGTTAACCGGTACGTCTCATTACGTTGCTCCCAATACTTATGTGCGTACTTAATTTGACTTACTTTGTTATATTAATTCATTGCCATCGTCAAGTGTCTCTTTTAACCGCAATACAAATCGTCTTTCCCATGGCTTACCATTTAAAATAAATTCATTATCAAGACAATTTTTTACTCTTCAATGGTAAATATAAATTTTTTTTTTTTTTTTTTTTTTTTTTTTTTTTTCTTTCTTTCCTTTTCCGATATACTTATAAAATATACATTATGCAATACTCCACACAAATCTCTATATACATACATAAATACATTATTTATTTATAAGTATATCTATTAATTAATTGGATTGTCGAATTATATTGTACCTCTAATTAATTATTACATTGATATTTTTTAAACAAAATAGTATAAACGATTATTGATAGGTAAAATTGTTAAGTTTTTTTTTTATTATAATAACATTTGTCAGTAGCATAATTTCTTTAATATTACTAACATTTATAAATTACACCAAATTATATATTTCGTTAAAAATACGAAATAACATCATTGATACAATTACATACTAATACGAGTGAACTTTCCAATTGTAGATTTAATATTAAAGTTGATGAAATGAATAATATTAAAATTGATACATAACTTACTTTACTCTATATCTTTTTCTACAAAAAATTAAAATAATTGAGATTAAATATTATTTTTATTTGTTCAATGTACTATTTCAATACAAAAATGTTACAAGTACAACTAATTTTTATATCCACATTATTATTATTATTTAAAAAAATAATTAAATTAATTTCAGTATTTCTTCATATCAAATTTTGTACCGTTTTATGGGTTATTTTAAATTTTTGTCTCCGGTACAAATCAAGATCGTTGAAGTGATATAAATGAACTTACGCTTTTATAAGAATCTCGTAGGATGGCTTTTTCTTAATGGTTGATATTAACCTATTTTTTGACTTTTTGACGTTGAATACTACATAAGAAATTATTTAACACTCCATAAGAAAATGGTATAAAAACTCTTTATCCTTTTTATATAACTCGCAAGAGTGATTATCCACTTTATTCACCTTATTAAGCTAGTTATTAACTAAATAGTAATCACAAAGTATCTTAATAATTGTTTAGATCTTTTTTTTTTCTTTATGAACATTAGTTTATTATTCTTAAAGTACTGCCTATTCAATAAAAGTTTAGCCTATTTAGTTTATTTAGCTTATCATATATATTCTAAAGTAGTTAAAAATAACAAAATTATGATGACTTCAAGAGTCCCAACTGACAGTTGCAGTATTATATTGATTCTATAGCTTTATTCTCAATCCACTTAAGAATATTATTAATTAACACAAACATCTAAAAAAGTGTTAAAATATATATCTTTTTTATTTTGAAATGAAGGGGATACAGAGTGAAAACACTTTTGATTGTGAATAAGAAAAATTCTGAAATGGTTTTTTTAAGTTATTTTTGTTTATGTTATTTTAACGATGTAAGCTATTATAAATACGAACAGTAAACACATGAAATATTTAACAACTATCGATGATAAAAAAAACAAATTTAATATCATTGAAAAACATCGGAATATTCCAACGAATCAAATTTCAATAAAATTAATGTTCTTCGTTTTAATAAAGCTCACAATCGCACTGAAGTTAAATAATAACAAATTTAAATGAATGACAATAAAATATAATTATGTACATGGAATATGTAAAATTGTATACTTTTCAGCAACGAAAATAAAATTTGATCGAGGATCGATTCAGAGAGGTGGCAACTATCTAATCTTCAATGAGGTTCGCAACTTGCAATACAAGATGACAAGAGCCTGTATTTATGCAAATTATCCTTGCAAAGTTTATGGTTATCCGGAAAATATTATCACGCCAATAAAAACATTTGGGATTAAGACGTACAGATCCTTATCTACAAATGTGTCAATATGATTATTTTTGTACCTTTTTTTCTTAAAGAATTTTTTTTATATGGTTGCGTACATAGTATATTTATAATATAATATTTTATGTGATAAGTATAAAATTTGTATACAAAAAATTACATATAAATTCTATTTAATTTAATTTAATGAATAATAAATTCCATAAACGTGTATATTTCCAAATATCTAAAGTGCTATTTGATATGATAATTTTTTCAACTTACGTCTTAATCCGAATAACTACTTAGAATAACTTCTAACAACTTATTGAAACTTGATTTCGAAACTTGAATGGCATTTTGAACTAACGTAATCTTTGGACGTTTGTGACACAACGAATTGATCGATTGCTATTGCTAAACAAGTACCATAAAGATATATTAAAAATTATTTTACGTAAAAAAGCTGCAGTCTGGTATAAGAAAAAATAATCCTTCATAATAAAAAATTCTGAGATTAATAAAGGTTAAAATTAGTGTGGAAATTTGGTGAGTAAGCACATGTGTAAATACGAGGTATAAATATTAAGAAACTATAATGATACTATAAAAAATTTTATTATAATTTTATACACATTTATTTCTGATCATTTTCAATATTCATTCTTATCAATATTTATCCTACGTACAAGACTTCCATGTTCAAAATAGTAGTAGCAATTTTCTTCTACAACTCTTTCAGGACCTCTATAGTTTTCTCTTTTACACTTATAAGGGGCTTAAAACTTATTGTTTTTAATACATATTTCACCTTTTGAATCAGAAAGGAAACTCACGACGTTAAATTCAACAGATAAAACTGATGGTTTAATAATGGGATATAAACATTTTACCATGGAAACTTTTAAAACGTAACAATATAAATATGTTAATTTTATTTTTATGGAATAGAAAATTTAATTTATAAGATTGCTCATATACGATACTGTAATAAAAAAATATTATAAAGAAAGTCTATTAATTTTTCTCAAGAATATTAATTAAACAATGAAAACTAAAACATATGTTCGTGTATAATTTTTTTGTGTTAAAATTATTTCTTTAAAGAGTTTTTTATTTTGATAAAAATTTGATAGATTTTTTTTATTTTATTGTTTTATTAACTAATTTTATATTAGCATAAACTTAACAGAAGTAATAACTTAACAGAAGAAATACTAATTATTATACTTATTTAACATTAACAAAATTTAGTTATTGAATTTTGGTTTAATGTAAATGCTCAATTGAAAACATTTACTAATTAATTATTGCTCCAATTCAATGAATATTGTTGATAAATTAATCATAAAATTTATTCTAAAATACACGATAAAAACATATTATATTTTAAATCCTAAATGAAATAAAAACAATACAATTCAAAAAAACAATAATCTATTTTACAATTGAAATAAAAATTACAAATTGTATGACATGATTAGCAAATTGACGTTTCATCTTGCTACGATCAATCGAACCATTCGCAAAAGGATGGTCCCTGAAACCTACAAGCGCCTTTTTTCTTTGCATTTGTTTTTAATATAATTTTCCCTCATAAAATAGGGTGGAAACTGTAAAACAATGTAGTTTATATTTAAAGTTAAACATTATTTTGTATTTTATCTTGTCGTGGTTTGCTTTCATATAATCTCATTTAATTGCACATAATATCATAAAAACATTGTAATTTGACAAAATGATGTAGCAAATATATAAATTCTATTCATAATTTTTAATTTATTAAATTTTATTGAACACCAAAAATTTAATGATATATTAAAACTACAATTAGAAATATGAAGTACATTAAAATGAAATATTTTACTACATCATTTTCTCCTTTTGCAACATTATACAATATTTATTAACATAATTATGTGAAATTCAAATATCAACTAACATAAAAAATAAAAATTACAAAAATTGTATTATTTAATGGATATATTCTTTTTGATAATTATATATCCAGCAAACTCTAGTTTTCAATAGCACATAGCGATTTATGTTTAATTGTAAAAAGATAGTTAAAAAAACTTTTCAATTAATATAATTAATGACTAATTATTTTTTATAAATGTTTACTTCTTAAATATTTGAGATTAATAAATATAACGCTAAAAATCTAATTTTTAAGAAATGACAATTAAAATCATTTAATTTCAAAAAAAAAATTTTAACATCTATTCAATTCTTGATTGTTACAGTCATTTTATCATTTTGTGCAGAATCTTTACAGATTCTATCGATTCTTTTTTTTTGAACAACAAATACATGTCTTCCAAACATATTTTTCATTATCCGTATGCATATTTGCATAAATTTTTGAGAAATCCTAAATTATTACAATTTTTTATACCACATTAATATTATACGATATACATATAGATATATATATATATAATACATATACATACATACATATATATATATATATATGGATTTAATATGAAAAAGTATATTACTTGATTAATTTTGCTATATCCTATAAAATATAAATTTACATAGGCTATATCCTTAAAATAAAACAAGTATAGAAGCACATGTTGACTCAGCAAATGATTCGTGACCAGCTTATAAGTGTTTAAGTCACTTAAAATTATTTTAATTATCCATAAGTAATTACAAGTATGTATACTGGAATAAATTATAGGAATAACTGTGCCACATAAGGCTTAGCAATTTTATTATACTTTTTTATCATTATGAAGTTTTTAATAAATGTACAATTTCTATGACAAATTTATAAATTCATAAATATAGATGTATTAAGTACAGATCAAGCAATCAAAAATAAAAAAAAGTCAAAGATAAAAAGGAATATAAATATTCCAAAAAAATTAATTTTTATCTAAATTAATATATTAAATGGAAACAATGTTTATTTATAACTTTTACATAAAGTACTTTTCTCTGTGTATAAGAAAATTATTATATCCACACAATATTTACTTCTATAAATATAATTACAGAATTTTATTAAATATTAATAAAGTTTAAAAAAAATTTTATACATTTTGAAACTTAAGCATTTATTAACGAACTTTTTTAATATTTGATTAACCAGACTATATAAAATTTATTCTTAAATTATAAATTAATTTCATCATCCATTATTACATCTTGAATATGTTAATTGTGTAAATATATAAGTACCAGTCATTATAAGTAAATTAAAAATCAATTTAATTATTAAATATTAAGTTTATTTATGAAAAAAAATAGAAGTCTATTTTTAATAGAAGTACACATATTGAAAAGTCTTTATAGCTCTATAAATATTTTAAATACTCCATCTACACTTAATATTTCTATATTCATAAACAGTAAGTTTATTATTTACGACAGATTACAGTATATCAAGAATAAAATGATTATTATAAGAAAATTGAAAAAATCTTATAAATAAAATACGAATTATTATATTTTGTTAAAAAATTCATCGTACTAAAAATGAGTTAAATTGAATTTTAAAAAATATAATATAAATTTTTATAAAAAAAGTTATCTAAATTATAATAAATGATTATAATATTATTGCGTATAACTTACAAAAATCTAATCAAAACAGGTATAATTTTCAAGTATTCTGTTTATGCAATATTATTGTTCATAGTCCTTACATAATATACCGAGTCCTACCATTTGACAGTAAGGCAGTTAAAAATTACTCCTTTAATTACTTATTATGTCTATTAAAACGATTAGACACTCCTGTTTTTCTTCTTTTTTTTTTAAAAAAAAATTATCGCCTATTATCATTTATAACGGATCTTACAAGAGGCAACTGGCATTTTTTGAGATCAAATGAAATAAAAATCATACTTGTTACCTGTGTTCACTTAATGTTGTTGGTAAATAAAGTGATCATTAGTTAGATTATTGACAATAAGTGTAGTTACAGTTGCCTTTTTGGCACGTCTAACAATTAAATATAAAAACCAACATAAAATAAAATAAAACTCTTAACGATATAGTTATTTGTAATAATTAAATAAAAAATTGCCCGCTTCATTTCGGTAGTTTAAAAATGCTCAGTTCATTACTTTAATATCTTACATATTATTTATAAAACAATTAAGTGTAATATTTTACTGCATAAGCTGAATGCTTTTCCTCTGCAGAATATTTAGTACAAAATTTCTTTTTGTTTAATTATTACGAATAACTTATTTATAAAGTTTTACCTTATTTTATGTTACTTTTTTTTTTATATTATTGTTACAGTGTGCGTATGAGGTTACCACAACCGTGTCCACTGGTAACATCCCTGTTTACTATTACTTCCATTATAAACAGCACAAAATAAACTATAGGGAAAATACCTGTACAGTTTCACATGACTCAATAAAAATGTCAATTGTCTCTCAGATATAAAGTACCTGAGTACTTTTTACTTAATCTTGTTTATGGCAGCCAGAATAATAATAAACAGACGAAAAATAACAATAATAGTAAAAGTCAGATTGATAAAAATAAAAAAATATATAATAAACAGTACTACACCTACACTTTTCAATCATTAAGTCCACATTTATAGATTTCGTGGTACTTTTTGTTTTTAAATATCACAAACTTTACAGTATCAATATAAAATAAAGTTGACACCAACATCTCTATAGATCCTTCAACTAATTTTATAAATGATACATAAAACGTGCATTTAGTTCCTTCAAGTGAATCAGTGCTCACATGTTTATTTCCAAGTGTTACTGATTTTCAAGTTCATCAACAAAATATTGTTGTATTCTCGTTTAGCGATTGCGTGATGCGCTAGTCAATACTGCGAAATTTCGCATTGGCTATTACTCAGTAGGCCGATGCTTCTTTATACTCAGAACCCTCCATGGTGAAAAAATCTTCAAGTTTCCATTGAAGCGTTTCAAAAGTGGGTCTCTTCATCGGATCTTTATTCCAACACTCAAGCATGATATCGTAAAGTGGAGGTGGACAACCTGGTGGACAAGGCATGCGGTAACCGTGGTCGACCTGGTGCAGAACCTCGGCGTTCGTCATACCTAAAAATTGATTTTAGTCATCAATTACGTGTTAAAGTTACTTTCCCATTTAATTATTCTTTATCTTGATATTTTTTAAAATATATTTGTTATCAAATTACATACATTTACTTTTTTAAAACAAGTTCACGAATAATTTAAAAATCTACCATACTGTAATTTAAATTTTCGATAAGGTGTGCAAATAAAAAAATTAAGGTATACTTTAAATAGTGGCTATGCTTTATCGGAAAGATCTTTTGTTTCTTTCTCTTCGGCTCTTCATTATAAATTTATAGTGATTATTTAAAAAGCAAAACAAACAACATCTTAACATAAAAGTAAAATTGCAATGAAAATGATCTAATTATAAAACACTACTTACCAGGATAAGGTATTCGACCGTAAGTCACAAGTTCTGTAAGCAAAATTCCAAAGGACCAGACATCAGATTTAATACTGAATTTGCTGTAATTGGCAGCTTCTGGAGCTGTCCATTTGATGGGGAAACGTGCACCAATGCGAGCCTCGTACTCATCTTCTTTTATAAGTCGGGCTAAACCAAAATCGGCGATCTTCACAACATTTCCATCCGCCACTAGAACATTTCGAGCAGCCAAGTCTCTATGAATGTAATTTTGTGACTCGAGATACGCCATTCCAGCCGCTATTTGAGCTGACATATCAATTAACTGTTGGAGCTTAAGACCCCGTCCCTTTCCTGGAAATGAAACATTTGTATCCATCAATAATTTTATTTGGCGACACATAAAATTATAATAAAAATAAATTGAGAAGATTAATTAAGATAAATTAAGGAAATATTTAAATTGCCATACGGCAATATATTTTTAAATATTAATTATAATAATAAATGATCGACCTACGTTGTTTATACATAAAACAAATATTGTTAATAAAAAATATTGATTATCTTAAAAAACAATAATTTCGTCTTTGTAACTTTTTGTCTAATTTTTTTTTATTAATATCGCGATTTAATAACAACACTAACTTGTATATTTTGCAAGATATTTTAAATAAAAACAAAAAGCAATAAATTATTCAAAGGTGTATGTCTGCAATTTGGTAGTAAAATCCATTGCCTTGTATCAAATATAACTCTAATCAAACTTCAAAAAATCCTGAATCTTGCTTTGGAATTCGCAGTCGGAATAATTTTCATTTTTTTTTTTTTTTTTTTTTTATTGTTAATTGCTTAAAAGGCGAATATTTTAACAAAAATAAGAGTAAGGAATTTATGTTCTGCCGCCATAGATGAACTACATTACGAGTTGGTAAACAAAAGAGGAAGTAGAAACTTACTTTATTACTTGTAAAAAACGGAGAAACATAGCAGATATAAATACAGATAAATAGATGGGTAGAGAAATTGATGGATATATATATATATATACATATATATCTATATCTATATCTTTCTCTCAAGAACGTACAGTTAAGTGCCGAATATCGGCATATCTAACGGTACTTGATGTACGCATTTTGAAGGATTTTTTGTTTTATATTTTTTTTTATTTTCATATTGAATCTCTGTTGAATATTTTTATAAGAATTTTATTATCACTGAAGATTGTATAAATGTAATGAAAAAATACGAGGAAAGAGAAATATTGGCTGTCTTCTTCTACCAAAGAAATATTTTTCAGGGTTGGTAATATTTATATTTACAAGATATATAATACGAAAATAAATAAAACTTTGCTTAAAATACATGTACTTTTCAAAAAATATAAATTATTGCATAAAAAATCTTTTTTAAATTTACACCAGCATAAATAATATAATCAGTATTATTATCATAAACAACTAATTGGTTTTTCAAACAATAAAAAGATTTTTAAATTTGTAAATGTCAAGAAGGAAGAAAGCCAAGGAATTAAATAATTAAATACAGACCTTGTAAGAACTCTAATAAGCTTCCATTCCTCATGAGTTCCGTAATAATATAAATTGGTTCCTCCATCGTACAGACAGCATAAAGTTGTATTAACTTGGCATGTCTCAGTTTCTTCATGATTTGTGCCTCGGCAAGGAAATCTTTGGGATCCATTGTACCGGGTTTAAGCGTTTTAATTGCTACCAGAGTCGTATTGTTCCAGAGACCTTCCCAAACCTCGCCAAACTGTCCCTGGCCGAGTTTTCGAACAAATTTCAGCGATGATCTATCGATTTCCCATTGGTCTCGAGTTCGGTGGCTCAATCCCTCGGTTACAGGTTTCTCTACCTGCACGCACACACAAACGTACCAATAATTTAAAAAAATTATTCCAACCAGAATAAAAAAAAAGTCAGTTCAATTTTTAAAAACTTAATTTATGCGTTCCCATAAATCTGCGCACGCCATAATTACAAATGGTACAAAAATATTTTAAATTCAACTATATACTTGAAACATTATTGATAAAAAAATAATTGTTTTAAGACAAATATCGTAAAAACACGTTTAAAAATTTGCAAAGAAAATAAAGATTGTTCATAAATTGTCACTGAGACTATTAACATTATGATTCATTAATTTGATTAAACTATTATCAACTGTAATACAATAGAAATAAAAATAAAATGATAATCTGTCATTTACTACCCAAGAAACGAACAAATAATTGTATTTTAATTTCATACGATTTACTTTAACTGCAAATAAAGTTCAATAAATGACAAATACTAATAAAAAATTATGATAATAAATATTGGTTTAAATGACAAAAAAATAAATATTAGTTAATAATTTACCTGCACACATGGCTTGCATAAATTAACACATAGACCGTCGGCTTGTTTACTATAATATTCGACAAGATCCTGAAGATTTCTGAAAGTTGTTCGCCTTGCAATGAAAAATCCACCTTCGTCTAATTGACGAATTCTGTAGTGCTTAACCGTATCGCCATCGCGAACTAAAAATGAAATGAATTACATTTTAAAAATGTAAATTTTTAAACAAATAATCCTATACAAATTGAAATTTTCTCGTATTTGGCCCATAATTAACACATTCTTTATCGTTAATTATTTGTTTAACCATAGCTTGTATGCACATATTAAAAAATAAATAAAATTAATCACACTAAAAAAATTATTTATACCTGAAAGTGAATAATCATTCTGTCGACTTTCAGAATCTCGAATCAAGAAAGCTCCATGATCGTTATCTGGAAGTAAAAGCTTCTTCTCAGCTTCGATTCGTTTTATTTTTTTGAAATACCATCTGAAAAAATAAACAATCCTATGTATGATT
Source organism: Eupristina koningsbergeri (assembly GCA_018907245.1). Classification (NCBI taxonomy): domain Eukaryota; kingdom Metazoa; phylum Arthropoda; class Insecta; order Hymenoptera; family Agaonidae; genus Eupristina; species Eupristina koningsbergeri. The sequence continues at coordinate 146,492 of JACCHV010000145.1, read as the reverse complement.
TGAATAAACATTAAGTTTTTTTAAATCAAGATTTTCTAATGCCTTTTATTTTATTGTTTGGAAATGTAAAATTTACTGTGAAAACTTAAATTTCTTTTCAAACATTCTTATAATTTTTATTATAATTTTTGTATTTAAAAATTCGTATATAATAAAATAGTTAATATTTAATAATTTTTCTGCCATATAATGATATTACACCAGAGCATATGATCTATGGATAATCTATGTAATTTCATTCACATCAAATTTATAATATAAATGTAAAAAATGAATGCATTCGTACTACTTTTTTTTCTTTAACAATAGGAATTTTCCAAGTTCTCGGGAGTTTAAACATATACCTTATGCATGAATCAAAGGAAGGTAAGAGGTAATTTCGATGTTTATAAGACAATACATATGCGATTTAGAAATGAAAAGTATTCTTTAATGCTAGCATTAGAAACTATGAAGACTTTACTTATAAAGTAGAATACGTTTTTACATTAGTTGAGGATAAAAAAGATAAAATTATTAACTGTAGAATAAGCAAAAGTAAAATTAATTATGTATAGAACAAAATTTACAATTTACAATCATTTATATTGATAATGATTTAATTTACAAGAATAATACAGTAATTATAAAACTAATATTATACGATAAACATTAAATTATTGAATTGCAATGAATAGGAAATATTTCACACTGATTAAATTTTATATGAAATAAGTTGGCTGGAAAAAAACTCCTATTTAACTTTCAAAAGTCAAGGTGATTTATGTTGTAAAATAAACTTAATTCAATTATAATTTATAAATATTCATGGATTAATAAAGAATTAATAATTGAAAAGAAAGTAAAGATGAAAATAAAATGAAATAAAAATGAATTGACTTGTTTATATTATTTAACAGATGTAAAACTAATTTCATAAAATAAAACTTTACGAGACTTTACTCACGGTTCAGCTTCAATGGATTTCAATTTAGCAACATAGTTACTAGGAATGTAGCCCTCTTGTCTAGTTCTTTTACTTCTGGCGAGCCACCAGTCGCCCTGCGTATCATTAAGGATTTCCAGGTGCTCGCCTTTCCTAAAGCTAAGGTCCTCGTCTGTTCTGGCGTCGTACTCGTATAGGGCAATAAAGATCTTGGCTGTTGGTACATCTGTGTCCGGAATTTGTGGCATCGGTCTTATGGGGTCTGGTGGCGGAGTCGGAACTGGACTCACTTGGGAAGCCACCGCCTCTATGCTCGGGTTGCATATTCGGTCTGGCTTCTCTTTTTCTATTCCGGTTTGACATCTAAAGCAGTTTCCCATCTTGACGATTCTTCTTCTTTAAACCAAACTCTTTTTTAACATTCAAAGTCACGCTCACACTTCAGCTTAACAATATTTTGAGTACATTGCTCTATCACTTTATTAAAATATTATCACCATTTCAAATCTTTCTTCGTGGAAATTATTGAAATCTATTGTTCATGCATTGATAACTAATTCGAATCTTCGTTTAAACAGAAGAAAATAAGATTTTTGACATGATCTTCAAAAAAAAATTTCTATTCCGAAAAATGGATCCTTCCTCTTTAAAGAATATTCTTACTGATACTTTCAATTGACTTCAGCACCTGCAACAAATTATTATATCGTCAACATTATACACCGTTGAAATTTTCTCAAGTATTTTTATTGGACACAAAAAACGTGTCTAAAATATATTTATAATTTTTGCTTCAAACTTAATTTATTTAAAATAATACATCACATATTCAAACAAACATACTTCACAACAACGAGTAAAAGGAAATAATCAATTGAAATAAAAAATAAAAAGATTAGATAATACATTAAGACTGCAATGAATGAATGATATAAACGATATTTAAGGGTTCATATATATGTAAAATATTCATATTAATTATCAGTTAGCTTCTTCGTGAATCACATCTACTTTTAAAATATTTAAATTTTTAAAGAACTTGATTTTTTTATACAAAAATGAAAAATATAAAACATATGTTTTAGTATTCAAAATTCTCCACATTAAATTTAAATACAAAATACTTGTTATAGAATTGATTAATTTATATAATAACGGCATTGTTTATTTTATTTATACTTTCTTGGATAAACAGTATAAAAAATGTAAAATATACAAGTAAAATAGTCGTTGATATTCTTGATGAATCAATGCAAGCAAATATTTTTTTTTTAAATAATGATATATACAAAATATATATAAATACAGTTTTAATACTCCATACTGATAATGTAATAAACTAACATTTTAGTGGAATTGAATTTTTTTATAATTTTATTGTTTCGAAGCAATCAACGTTACATATCACAACATATTTATATCTCGTATAAAAATAGATCACTCGATTATAAAAAATTATATAAGTACACATATAATAACTTTATAAAAACAATTAAAGATATACGCAAATAATCAAAAAAAGAATAAGAACGTTTTGAATAGAAACTGAGTTAAAGATTCAAATGAAATCGAAGTATTGACAAGATTGAGCAATTTATCATCCCCAACAATGACTCCTAGATAATGTCTTACTACATTTATAATATACTGTAATCTTAAATTACATAATATAAGAATCGGAAATCAATGAAACGTTGGTACATTTAACTCTTTAATTTATTTAGCTTACCGCTTTAATAATACATTTCATCGGTACTAACAATAGTTAACAATCACTTGTCAATCTCCAACATTTTACTTGCTAATTCAATGATGAAGTAAAAGTATGTTCAACTTGGAAATAGCTTTAGAATGACTTTGATTTTAGTTGAACAATAATTTAAATAAGAAATGTTTAACTCATTTCGATTGCTACTGAAAACTGATTCCACGACTAATATTTGTTTGTGTGTCGCATTGTTTGCTCTAAATTAGGAGTAACATATTTAAATATTTAATTATGTGTAATTATAATTTGATCATGCAACATAAATTAATGTACTCAACTTTCCATTCAAAATATTCGATCTAGAAAAAATAAAACTCACCGATCAAAGCTGTTAATTTGTAATTTAAAGGCAACAAAATTTCACAAATCGTAGCTCCTGTTGTTTTAGTTGAAATATTCAGTTGTATAATAAAAAAAAAAAAAAAAAAAAAAAAAAAATGTATGGAGGTCTGCTGCCCGCCTCATTATCGCGTTTCCAACAAAATTATCATCCAAATCATTATTTATGATGTACAAGGGGAAAGTATCAAGGAAAACAAACCGTGTGTAGCCTTGTGCGAAATCAAAAACTCGGATGCTTATAAATAAAAACGCGAGACTTTTCCAAAGCCAAATTAAAATTAATTAAACAAGTCGGATTCGCTTGGCGCGTGTTTTGCGCACGAATGTTTACGCGGACCACTCGCCAGCACTTTCTACATTTTATTCTACGGGAATTTGCACGCAGGAGGTTACCTATCGCGAAAAATTGTGCGCGCGAGTCCAACGGAAGCAAAGAAGATTTCTTCTCGCTGCTAATCGCTCATCTCTCCTCCGAGCTCGCACCGACACGCACACACACACCTACCAATTTACCTACCTTCTTCTTCTTCTTTCCGCTTTGTGAGCGCATTTGCATCCTCGCTCGCACCGACACGCACACGAGCGTCGACGGGAAGCGCACACCTGCTGAGTCTGGGCTTTCGGGCGGACGTCGCGCCCCTGCCCAGTGTGTCGAGATCGAGGCGCGAGAAAAGGAAAAGTAAGAGTAGAGCTGGTGATCCGGAGCCAGCGCTCCGACCCTCGTCGCACTCGCGGACACACTCCCCGGGGAAGAGCTCAGCGGAGGCTCGTCTGCGCTGCTGATGCGGCGGTGCACCGAGTGATCAGGGCACGAGGAGCTGGAGGAGGAGGAGGAGGAGGAGGTGGAGGAGGAGGAGGATCGCGATTACCACCAGGGGCACCCACCCATCCCATGCCGTCCGTCAGCAGTGGCGGCAGAGTAGCCGAATCTCCGCCATTGCGCGCGCGCGCGCGCTCACCGACACTCGCTGACTGGCCACGGCGGCGCTGACTGTCGCCCCTCTCCTCCCCTCCGCCCCCCCTCGTTCACATTCACTGCACTCCGCCAGTCGATATGTGTGCCATTCCTCTCTCCCCCCAGACGCGCACACACACAAGGGCGCGCGCGCAGGTGCTCGCGTCCGTCACACACGCACGCCAGCCCGAGAGCTATTCAGGGGCTCTCAGGGGCTCTCGGAACCAATTTTTCCACCCGAGAGTCCGGCTCGCTCTCGGAGATGATTTGAAAAGGGCCGCCCCGTGTTCGCCCCCGGCGGGTACTTTGACCCTGTTTCACAAATTAACGTGCCCCGGAGCTTCAAAAGTTTGAAAATCGAAAGTCTGCACGAGCAACGACACAGACGTCCCTCCCTCTCTTTACTTTAACATAATACAATGAAACTGCACTGTTGCGTAAAGGCTACTGCTCGTTCGTAAGCATTAGCTATTTTCTATTAACTATTCTTTATGTAATCCTATGTCTTCAAATTGTCAATTATTCCTCTGAACTCATTCTTTTATTTTCAAATTGCCTAAATAGACATTTTTTAAATTAATCAGCCTCTACATGATTTCGTCGTCCACACCGGAATACAATTCTGAAATGCACTCTGTAATTATTTCACTCCCTCGTATGGGTGATTGTGAATAATAACATGCAAGAAAAAGAAAACCCATAATACATCCACGATTATTACATTACAGAAAAGAAACTACTACTTTAAAAAAAAAAGTCCTTCTTCAACAATATTGCAGTCACATAAATAAATACGCACACGCACTAACAAATATTTGTACGCAACCTGTAATTATGTTGACTAATCACTTTGTTTACTATTATGCTTATATACTGCTATTTGCAAACGGCTAAGTATCATGTGCAAATGCGTTTTTTGTAATAATTCTAATACTACCATTATATACATTTTTTTTTTTTTAATTTAACAGACTACTGTTAAAATACGGCTTATTTGCGGGCAAATAAAACAAATAAATTAATCGAAAGAATCACTTCAAATTTTAATATTAAACTTATTAATATTAATTGCATAATATACAATTTAAATAAATTATCTACCATTAATATATCTACAAAATTTAAAATTTTCAATGATTTTTGTCAAGAAAACCCGTTTAGATTAATATTTAAATATAAATCTAATATGCAATCAATCCATTGATATTGCACTATTTTCCCAAAGGTTAATAAATCTTGTTAAAAATATTCTAATTAATATTAATCAAATGAATTATTATCGTCTGGTAGTTGGTGATGCTCCACAAAAGGGAGTGTTTTCCTTGTCGTAAAGGGCCGTTTTTCCACCCTTTTTAGATCCCGGATTACGCGATGGGGTAAAGTGCTCGAAGAGATAACGTTTGGGCTTAAACCGGATGCATCGCAACTATGGGGTCTCGGCAATAAATCAGATTACACGAACGGGTGGCTCATCACATTCATCGTGTGCATATTTTTAAAATGTTCTATTGACAATTTGTATTTTTATACTAATGATTGTTTTGATAATTATTTTGTAAACTGAATTTGTTCCCCCTTGCAGATCGTAATATGATAAGCAAATTGTTGTGATGTGCTATAACGATTAGGAATACTACAATTTTCCATACATCAAACACAAAAATTTGCGTACAAGTGATTTGAGCTGTTAAAGTAACGATATAATTTGACAGAATCAGAATATTTATGCAAGAATTTGAAATTATAAATATAACTTTTTAAATAAGAATCGAGGAAGTGCAAAACTGGAAAAAAAATGCAAGTCACAAATAGGACGTAGACTGTATATTCAGAGTATTCGAGAAAGAATAATCGTCAAGATATTTTGCTATCGCTTAAGGTAGGCTTAGTACGATAAATATCCTTTCTCTGGTTTTTTATCAATTAATAAATTATATTTAATCAATGCTTATGTGATTTTATCTTAATTATATAATTGTTGAGACAACCTTATTCTTAACTCTCAACTCAAATCCAGAGTATTATTTTGATAAAAAAATTATTTCATAAAAAAAATTATTTTCATATTAAGAAAATAATTAGAGTTTCGTTTATTTCCTATCATTTCATTTGCCTTTCAAAATTTAGAATTAATAATTTTAAATAATTTTTTATCTTTTCAATATGAAATTCTTATTTATATACTAATTCATGTTTATTAATATTAATATACTACATTAAACTCATAATGATAAAATAAGAAAATTACATGTTTTTTTTCATGCATGACATTGTAGATTAAAATTTTAAATTAAATTCAAAATCTAATATAATAATATTGAATCAGCTTGGTAATATATAAATAAGTTAAAATGATGAAGTGAAAGTCAGTTTCACTTTTCATACCTAATACACATTTAATACACGTCTAATATGATAAAAATCTATCGTTGATAAGGCATGATTAGAATATATTAAATTTCGTTGAATAAATTAAGTATTCCTAAATTTTTAAACTTTAATAAATCCTATTTCCACTATTTATTTTTTATACGAATAAATGATTTTTATTATATATACGTGTGTTTATATTACGTTATGAAGTTATGTAATTTAATCTAACAAATTCAATTTCATGACTTGGTTATACACTTTTAATCCCAAACAATTAATAAGGTAAAATTAATAAAAAACAATTGATTGAACTTGAACTTTATATTTATTGAAAATTTATCAAGAAAAACGTGTATTATTAGTTCTTTAATGTTCACATATTTAAAAATAATTATCGGCTTCTTAATGATCGGGCCTTGATTTATCTATAAAAAAATAAATCGTATTATTTACTTCTACAATAACTTCAATGGACTGTCAGGATTGGTATACATTTGTATTAACTGTCTGTCATAAAATCATAAGAATAAAATATATAATTTCAGTCCTTGTTACAAATATGTGAAAAACATTAATCTTTTACGTATAGTAAATATTAAAAGAAAAATTCAAAATATTAAGTAAAAATGAATTAGTCATAAGGAACTACAATTTCATTAATATGCATCCATAATCAATTCATTTTCAGCTTCTTGCCAATTACTCTAATTTATATTTTCTAATTTATATTTATATATAGATCGACATAGAAATACCTACAAATTTTCCATATTTCTATATTTTAGAACACATTAACTCGTAATAATCAGGTGACTGACTGACAGATTAGTTTTTAATAAAAGGATAAGCAATATGGCACTCACAAGTAAAGAGCAAGGCTTCGTTAATATATCATACCATAATGTACGATAAAATAGCATTTTGATCAATAAACTATTCTACTACAGTCAGTTTTATTATTCTCAAACAATTAATGAGATACTACCAAACAAATAAATCCAAGCATTCGAAAAGTTTCAATATTTACATATTAAAATGATTGCAAAAGTACGATTACTCTCATCACAGAAGCTTCGATTGTTTTCTAAGTTTCATTTCGTATATATATTTCCGTAAAATAAATATTTATAGAAAATGCAAACTTGATGTTATAAAAAATACCATAACACTAGGTTATTAATGACAACATAGTCGTTCCTCAATCGTTACATATAATTTTACACATGGAATATATTTTTAAACGAACAATTTAAACATTACCGAAAAATTAAAAATTGTTTCATAAAGCAGGCGACAGTAATATAATTATTCCGATAAAAAACACGTTGATACAAAAATACATAATGATAATGGCTTATGTATAGTGAATGTACCATTCAAAAACTGTTGTTTTAAATTTAGGTAAATCTCGAGAACGCACGACAAAACACCTGATTGTAATGGAGATAATAAATCCTGATTTTATATTAAGATAAGATATCGAGAATTCATAAATAATACCAGTTATTAGGTCATATTTCGAATATAATACGAAAAAATGTTTACACTTTTTAAGTACTACCAAATTTGAACCTAAAAAATGGGGATTAAGTGATTGTTTGGCTCATTTAATCCCCATTTTTTAGATTCAGACAAAACGTGATGAGATTATCAAAGACCATTTCTGTACAAAAAAAATAGTATTCTAAAAGAACGTACTATTATATTGAGAAGTCCCAAGAATAATATTCTACTGGAATATAACATAAAGAAATTCAAAATCAAATACATAACAATGTGACAATTACATCTGCTGTAACATAAACTTACGATCATTTGGGAGATTATTTTGAACAATTATGGCAAATAAATTTTGACCAAAAGAAAATGTTTTCCAAGAAATTCGTATGACATGATATAATCTTAACGAAAATGTAACCTTAATAATCTTAGAATAGAAAGCTATGCATTAAATGAAAATATCTTTGATATTTAGTAGTACAGAGTATGTAATGTCTTAAAATTTCCATACAATGCATGTGTATAATCAAAGGATAAATATTTAAACGAAGCTGTTATTGTAATAATTGTATGATAATTAAAAATAATGCTTATGAAGTCCACAACTTTGCCCCATTTGAAACTTTTAGTTGCTGTACTATTAATTTAGTAAGCAATAAGATATCAAAAGCTTATACAAACAAAGATCAATGTTATTTTTGGAACTGATTCCATATTAAAACTAATCTGGAACATCATCTAACGACAAATGGAAAATGGTTATTGCTGAGTTTTGAAAATACATAAACTGATAAATAATATGTGATTTTAGTTATTATTTAATTATAATTTATTACTAATTAAATTTTTTTAATAATTCTAACTTTAAGTATTACTAGCTAGATAAAATGTAATATAACTCTTGTAAATACTTGTAATAAATTGATTAGTTTTAATAATATATAAATTTTAATTTTATTAATCTCATCAGTTTATTAAATTTGTTTAGTATAAATACTTATTTATTTATCATTTACATTTACATTAGTGGTGAAATATATTTTGATGTTTTTTATATTATGATGCGATAATATATCTATCTAATTATGCAGACTAATTTCAACAATATAAAAACTTTAATAAAAATATTTTCTTGTGTATCAATATTCAAATAGGGTTTATAATCATTGTAATGAAAAAGCTAAATACAATTATTATTTTTTAATGTATTATTTTTCTTAAAGAACTATATAAATCTATAATAAAAGATAATTAAATAAAAATTTCTAATTCCCAAATATATTATGAAATAATTCAGCATTTATAGCGTATTGATAAGGATACAGTAAGATTTACTTACACTTTAATAATAAAAAACTGTTGCTAGCATAATATAAAATATTGAATGTTATGTTAACATGCTTGTGCATAATTATTTATAATTAATTACACATTTTCAAAATAATTTTGAATTTTCATTAACTAATTGTCAAAAGATTTACAGTAATAATTAAGTATTTTAATTTCAAAGAATCACCTAATCTATAACAGTATTGAATTTATAGGTAATCATTTGGTTTATAATCATATTATTAAAAATAAAAAATTTAATAAATGTGTTTTTTAACGTAGTAGTACAAAAAGCAATAAATAACTCACTTATTGTTTTTTTTTCATATTAAATAATATAATAAAAATTGTACAATAAAGGTATTTTCTGTTTTAATATTAATAATATTTTACAGTTAGAATTTATGAGTATTTAATTTTAATTAACAAGAATATCTGAGTTTTAAAGAAAACTAAACTATTTTAGAATCTTTTAAATTTAACATAATATTGCTCAATTTTGAAACAAATATTTAGTATTGCAAGAAATAGTAAAACTGTCTTGGTATATTATTTATCTAAAATTCTTTATAGAATTATGTTATAGGTTAATGTATCATTAATGTATTTATACTTTATTGCAAAATAGTTATTTAAAATATTTTTGATTATGATGAAAGTGTGTTATGAATACACGAGTAAAGTTTAATATACATTATTATTTAGAAAATATTTGATGTATTTTATTTTTTGAGTGTAATAAACATTTTAATTGAGTAAAAAAAAAATTATTTTGCGTGTAAGCTCATAAGCCGTGGCACAACAACCAAAATATACTATTTTTTCAGGATACAAATGTTGTAAATTTCAGAAAGAAATATGGAATGCGCGTTTGTGCGCCTTTCAACACGGCAACCCACCTATGCACACACATGCTACACGGCATACAAATATTCGTACAACAAAGAATGCACTTATAAATATATATGTAAGCTAGACCGCTCAACTTTACACATCGGCATGCAAATTTATACACACATATGACATAAAATATGTAATATGTAATTGTTTGAATGAGAAATGCCAAAATATTGAGTTGTTTTTTCATTTTTTATCATTACCATTAATATTATTATGATTTTAATGATGGAATTAGGATGTAGAGCAAAATTTAAAAAAGAAGGTTAATAAATGTTGCTGTTCCTTACCTCGTGTTTTATTTCTCACAAGAGCCATTGCGCTATATTCTTGATCTTTCGCCTTTCGGTCCAATTATCAGGCAGGAAGAAGCATTTACTCGTTTACTTTTGTCAAACTCTGATTCTGCCTCGCTGCTTCTATCTTGTGATAAAGCATAAACATACCAATGGGTCTCTGTGTATCTCACTCTATCACACTTGCATGCACTTTTTCCTCTCTTGCTTTACCGCCCCACACATCATCGAACTTCATAAACAACAATATACGTGCACTTTTGTAACTAAACAAAGAATTGTTATACGCACATTTTAAGGTTAGAAATACGCCCTTCCGCTGTTCTATTGCATATCTTCTCGGTTCTCTGGCAATTTGCAAGAGCGAACTTGTCTAAAATACCTAGACCACACAGCCAACATGCGCACACAGTCTAAATTGCACTATTTTCCAGTGGAAAACTAGACATCGAACTGTTTTTTTGTTGTTGCTCCGAGACGAAAATAGAGACAGAGTGAAACGGAAGGAGCCGAAGCGTACGTGAACTACGTAACAACGAGGTAAATACGATTAGAAGAGCACCGATACATACAACATTACCCGGAGTGTCCAGGACACTCGGTGGCAAAACAAGCGCTCCTCTGATCAGCGCACGAAATTGACCAACTGGTTTGGCCGACGATCGACTCCTCCCCGACGATTCTTTCCCCGAAGTAGAAATCGAGGGAAGAGAGTGGGACTAGAGTCAACGAGAGTCAGCTTCCACCGACCGACGGGTGTCTCTTTACGCCCAAAGATAATACACAGAGAAAGGAATGCGGCAACAACTTTTCTCTCTCTCTCTCTGTGTGTGTGTGTGTGTGTCTCTCTCTTTCCCTCTCTCCCTCTTTCCCTCTCTCTCTCCCTCCCACCCCCTCTCTCCCTCTTTCTCCGTCCCGACTGGCGTCTCGCGGCTGAACGACCACTGTAAAATCTTCTCTCATGTGAAGGACATAGTCAGAGTGTCTGATCTTTGCTAGCATCTGCCATTTCCATACTTTGTTGCGCCTCCTGCCCAGATGCTCGATCTACAAAATCCAAACACGTCCGCATTTACACGCAACTGGTGCGAATTTCATGCACGCCTTATTTTTATTTTATCTTATCCAAGGCTCAATTGCTTTCTCTTTTATTTATTTAATCCATTGCTTTCAACTGACCACTTTTTTACATTGTCAAACACCCAATCTGTTTTGAAACCCGTTGTAAATCTCTTTCTAGTTTAAACGCCAACCAATTTATTTACTTATTTTTCCATTTTTAAATCTTGAATTATACAACATCCATTAAAAGTGCATGTCTGTCTTTTGGTATTTGTATCGCATTACATGACTGCATTGAATAACTCATTGAATAAAGTTTTACCCGAATCGAATTGTGAATACAGTTTCACGCCTATCCCACATGCACAAAAATACATTTAAAAATCTTTCTACAAGTCTACCCTATATAAAATATTTATATATCTATACGTGTAGACTATAACGATTTAAATTAACTAAATACGATTTACTTCAAACTCAAAGCCAATTAACTAATTGGTTAGCTATTATGAATTTTATCGTGTAAATAATGATGAAAAGATTTTGTTAATGCATTCCTCTATTTTTTATTTAAATGCTACAATTATAAAAGTTGTACAATAATAAAATCATAGAGTAAAGGCAGCTGTTTAAACTTGTCACTAAAGTATTACTCAAACTTCATAAATGAATGAACTAAAAAGTAAATTTAATATTAATGTGTGTCGGTATTCTCATTCGGCTTGAACTAGTGTTTCAACTACGTGTACTACATCCGCAGGAAAAAATTTTATTGATATAGAATTATACTTTTTTTTTCACGTGGTTGATAGTGGAAAATAAATGTTAATTTATCTGAACGTTTTAATATTGGTTTTTTTTAAATAAATATATTATTTAATTTTAAATTATAACTTTTTACAATTTTAGTTTTCCGTGATCTTTGCTCGATTCCATGTCTCATAATAAAACTTTGGACTACTGATTTAATTTATAAATAATGAAATAAGCCTTTTAATTTCACATTAAAAAATAATTAAATAATTAATTAAATAATTCTCACTAGTTGAGCTATTTTACAATATGCTTGAGTCACACATGCAGCTAAATGGGAATGGGAATTCTTAATCAAGAAAAATCAGAATTCAAATTGATAAATTAATAATAGTTTAATTTATGATATCAATAAGTATGAACTTTAATGGCAGATATCATGCTTTAACACTACACAAAAATAATATTATACTTAAAGAAATTTAATATTATACTTACAGTTATCAAATTAATAATAGTTTAAATTAATTAGAAGAGTTACATTATATCAAAATATTATTAAAAAAGACGATTGCAAGAAAGCACAAATGATTTCTGTAATAATAAATATAATAATGTTGGACTTTTCCATCTTAAATAAAGGCTAATGGAAATCGTGAATAAAATACAATTTCGGCGATCAAACGAACTTTATCACTTAAATCGTGTGATTATAAATCACAGGAATTTCGTTGATTTTTATAACATCATTTTTTCTATTTTCATGCATACACACTAGCTAATATAACATATAATGTAGCTATAATAAATAAAACGACATTTGATAAGCTATATTAAAATAAAAAATAATATTACGATTAATAAACTAAATTAAAAATTATTACATAGTAACTAAACAAAAGAGAAATAATCAAAATAGCCGTTTTGAATTGGAGATGTCAAAACAAGTTTATTTGTATTAAGGACAACTAAGTATTGTTGACAAAAAGTAGTTTCTTAATCAAAGTAGAAAAATTATAAAGGAAATAATTACATTGAAATTGGACATTTGATTTTAGAATGAAATGTATTTATGGTTTGCTTTAACGTGAAAAAATAATGACAGACTCGAGGGGAAGAGTGATCGATAAAATGATCAAGAAAATCATGTATATAAGATCATTCTTGATTTTAACCAGCAAACTTTCTTAACTTCGATATAAATGAACAAATTTATTTCTAATTATATATAATTTAAAAATAATATACATTGTCAGAGAAATTGATTTGTCCAAATAAAATAAAAATTTTTTTAGCATAATTCAATTAGAAACAATTAATTATATGCAATTATTTAAAAAAAAAAATATAAAGTTCGATTGTTGAAAAAATACGAAAATTCTAATGGTATGATGTGGATATGCTTTGTCTACAATTGTGCCTACACGTAGTTTCGCTCATAGTTTCCTTCGGGGTAGAATTAGTTCAGAAAAAACCCACTAGATTCGTGTAATATAATTGTTTTCAATCAGCTTATGAATGGTCAAATTTCAAGAAGAAAAAAATACAGACGTGTAGATCTTCAATTGTAATCTTCAAAAATGTTTTTTTCTTCAACTGCACCACAATTAAAATTTTAGTAAAGCAATTATTTCTAATAAAAAATAATAAAAATTCTTCAACCATGAACTACAAAATATCGCGCGGGAGTAAACAAAATCTCTAGATTCGAAATTTAAAAATAAAATTCAAAACTTCATTTCAAAATACGTAAAAAATTATTCAATCGAGACGCAACGCAAAGAAAGATGTCATTAATGATTAAATTAAAAAAGTGTATACAGAAAAGCGAAACACTTGAAAAATTTGTGTTTTAATTTTTTTTCATAGAATCTGAAAGGCTTTGTAAATTTTTACAAAATTTCATAGTCAACTTCCTAATATACGTACTTATTAGAAATAGCTTATTTCGTCCAATGCACCCTTAAAATTTTTGAGAAAAGTCAGAATTATACATTTGGTCAATAAATGTTTGAAATTTTGTTTATCTTGCGTCTTGATTGAATAATTTTTTACGTATTTTGAAATGAGAAGTTTGTAATTTTATTTAGAAATTTAATTACTATAGTATCCTTCTCACAAATACATTAAAAGTATTAATCAAATTATTTTTAACATTATATAAGATTAATAATAATTTAATTTAATATTAAAAATTATTATTATCCTTATATTAATACATCGAAAATTCAGCAAGATGTATACTCAAAATTCAAGAAATAATTTTTTTTATATTTTAGATTTGTATTAAATTTTTTTTTATAAATATAACAAGGCTATATCATTAAATTTCGAGTTATGCTCTGTAATTTTTATATTATTTAAAATATTTATTAGGCTTTTATTTTGGTCAATAAATTTCTAAGGTTATTTTATTGTAGATGTTGTCTTTCTACATTTCATACTTTATTATTTATTTTTTAGTTGTATGTTGTGTAAGAAAAAGTAAAACACTTTTTACACATGTAATATATCACTTAAATCAAAATTAAATTAAAATTACATCACAATAGAGTATCTTAAAAAGCATTACTCATAATATTTAATACTTTAAATAGTATAAAAAATATTTATATATATATGTATGATATATGAACCAGCCGTACTATTTGTATCTAACAATAAAAGCTATGTCGATAAATATTCATAATTTTTTTTAAATAATACTTTACTCATTAATAAAATATATCAAAATTATTTTTAAAAAATGTGATAAATGTCTATAAATACATATTTTGTCTAAAAACCATTTATCACATTTTTTACTGTACAAACACATTTGTAATAACATTATGTCAAAATCAGTTGTTTTAACTTTTCACATTAATTGATTAAATTATGTTGTTAATTCAATTGTAGTTTGTTGATAATATTGTAACATAAAGTAAATTTAATTTTTACAAGAGTTTTATTCAATTATGCAATCATGTATTTGATTGATTATGAATAAGTGGTATAATAAGTATCCTATTTTTAATTTTTGGAATTCTCCACCACCTCCCTAATCTGTGTTCTTGCCCAACTCCAGCAATAAGATACTTTCCATCAGGTGTAAAGTTCAGAGAATTTATAAATCCATCTACATTTATATCAAACAATGGATGTATGCTTCTAAATGATTCACCACATTTCCATAATTTGATAACACCATTTTTAGATCCTGAGACAGAAGTTTAATTGTTAAATGTTTTAAAAAGCTATTTATTGTAAATTATATTAATAGAAAGAAAAATTATTTTTAATATATAATTAAATTATTAAATTGGTAAAAATAAATTAATTTTTATCAGTACATTATAATATTAATAATACGAAAAGAATATATTCAAAAAAACTTAATAATTTTAATTTAGTCTCTTAGCATTAAACATCATAATAATACATAAATATATTCTGCCATACAATTAATTTTGTTTTATTAGAAATAGGCAAATACTGTTTTTTTTTTTAATTTTTATACAGTGTATTTGAAATGTTATAAAATAATAATATATTCAATAATATTCAACAAACCTGAAGCAATTAAATCTGTATTTAACAATGTACCAATACTTGATATCCAATTTGGTAGATTATTTTCTTCATTTATACCATGGGCTTCTGGTATATGACATAAAGGTTTTTTTTTCAAACAACCCCAAACACACAGTTTTCCATCATCTCCACAACTTAAAAAGTTTTCATCATTAATTAACTTTACAGCATCAATACTACCCGCATCTCCATTAAAAATTAACTGTGACCCTTCAACAATCTTCCATATCCTCACTGTTCCATCAAATCCACCACTTGTAATAGCTTTTTCACGTGATAAAGCATCAATCGATGTTATACCACTTTGATGTCCATATAGAGTTTCAACATAAGCCATATCATCTAAGTTCCATACTTTAACACATCTATCCATAGATGCAGAATACAAAGTATGTGTATGCAATCTGAATACTAACCCTGTAACTACATCTCTGTGACCTTGTAAATTCTTTATGGGACTTAAATTATTTGCTAAAAAGACTTTTATATTTTTCGATTCTTCTGATCCCACCACCTAAGGAAAATATAATTAAAGTTTACAATTAATAATCTATAATATAAATTACTCAAAATTATTACTGAGAATATTCCTACCAACCAAAAACTTATTATCTGTACTAACTGCTAGACAAAGTATACACTTCATTCCTTCTTGATTTTTCCTTCTGCCTTTTATTAAATTTAACTTTTTTTTATCATGCACAGACCCTTTTATTAAAAATATATACAATTATTAATTATATATAATACATTTTTCTGCAATTTACTATAAAATATTTTAATCTTACATTTTATTAAGGTACCATCTTTAGATCCAGAATATAAGAATTCTCCATTATATGAAAGACACATACTTGTAATCGATTCTTTATGTTCTTTAGTGTGAAGAATGTGTGGTTCATCAAATCCCGTATACGAATTAGCAACTAATTTCCTTAACCTACCTTTTTCTTCCAGATAATCTTCTTTTAATTTTTTTGCTATTGCATCTTCATCGAATTCTATTCTATCTTTTTCTGCAATTTATAAATATATTAGTATCTAAAACTATATATGTATTATGATAAAATATATTTGTTATTTATACCTTGCTCTGCTATTTCATCTAAATATTTTTTAGCTAACCTAAGACGCTTTTCCTGAGCTGTCTCTTCTTCTTCTTCTGAATAACTATCAAAATTCCTATTCATATAAAAGTAATTTTATTAAAACAATATATAAATTAAAAAATGACTCATAAATTTTTTCAATGCATACCTTTCTTGTTCTTCAGCAAGTTCTTCATCAGTACTAGCGATACTTTCATTATCGGTTTGATTTTTTGATACATCTTTTTTTGATTTTTTCCCCTGATTTTTTGAATCGTTATAATTTAATCCATTTTTCTAGTAATATAAAAAAAATATATGCATATATTATTAATTAAAAAACTAAATCAAAATTTTAATTATTTAAAGGTAAATAAGAAACTATTTAATATAATATTTAAAACAATTTTATATTTGTAAAAATTTATTTCCAATATTTATATTTCTTATATAAATTAAATATTTCAAATAATTAAAGTAAATATATTACTGAAATTAATTTGAACATTTTTAATTTATTTTAACCTAAAAACTTATTAAAATACATAATCTAAAATTATTAAAATAAAAAAAATAAAGTTACTTTTCGTTTAAAATTTTTGTTGTTATGCTGATTACGAATAAAAAATGACATTTTTTTAAAAAATTAATATAAATATTTTAAAATAATTTTATTGGTTTGTATTATAGAAAACACATGGCTTTCCAACTTTAAAATACTACGATATAAACTGCACTGCGCGTGCGTATTAAAACATGTCTTGCGTCTCGTGTACACACATTTTTAAAACATGAAATTTACCTATAGTTTTATGATATTTTATGAATTTTATGAATTTTTAATGTCTATTAATGGTATTCTAAATATTTATCAATAATTTTTCAACAAATTATGTGAAAAATAATATGTTTTATTTTAGAGAAAATAATAAGCCATTATTATATTATAACTTTTTGTTCTAATATTAAATAATAAAAAATTTATATATTGAATATACGCGACCAAAGATATTACTTTAGTATTATAATACTTCATAAACGTGCGTTTTTATTAATAAAAGATTTTAATTTAATTAAATCCTCTTAAATTAAAGATAAAATATAATTATGCTTGGATTAAAAATCTTGGAATTATTAATGTCTTATTTAATTAACTTTATCTTATGATATAAATGTAAAAAAAACATATTAGTTCCAATTTTCAGTATTCATGTCCATCCCATTTAATATCCAATTAAACAATGAGTTTTTATTTGGTAAAATAAATTATTCAAGTGTAACTAACCGTAATGTTATTATTATTTCTTCTGCAATTATAAGTAAAAGTTTAAAAAATAATAAAAAAATGCTGCGTGTAATTTTTATATTTTAAATTTAAGATTACCTAAATATTTATTAACTTATGCAATTCATTTTAAATATTCGTTTTTTACATTCTACTTGCATTATTTTATATGAATATTATTACGACAAATATCGTATCAAAGCTATAGTTCATAAGACATTTAGAATAAATGTACAACAATAATCGCAGTTTATGACGTAACTTTACGCCTACAAGATACTGCAATCAAAAACTATAGAATCACCCTTAATTGAGAAAAGTGTTAATATAAACATTATTTTTCAAGATGATACGGATTAGATCAAATTTTAAATAACAAAGCTCATTAAATTCAAGTAACATATGATTTCAAAAAATGACGCGTTTCAAAATTCAAAGAATTGAATTTTTTGTATTTCTTTTGAGTTTTCTGCTTTTACAATTAACAGCTTGTAATGGAAGTTTTAGGGAGAAACATGAAGCACAAGACCTTGAACTTACAAATACCAAAATTAATAATGAACGAGCTGGTGAAACGATTTCAATATCATTAAATAATAAATTGATTAATCTTGTTACACCACGTAGTGTACATGATGTGTCTGTTAATAATTCAAAACAAATAGTGGTCAACATAACCTCTAAAGATATCATAAAATCAAGTACAACTTACTCACCTGTAACTCCTACAATACAAGTATGAAATTAATTAATTAATGTTAATTTTATTTAATGATAAAAACTATAAAATATGTAGACTTATGTTAATTATTTCAATAATTGTAATTATAATTATGAAAATAAATAGTAAAGAATAAAGTAAACTTTAATCATAATTTATTTGAATTCATTTATTGTATATAAAATCTAAATTATTCTTAGTCATATATTTGTAAACATTACTTATATATTATACTATATATATATTATATACTACACGTTCTTATTTATTAATAATGTTTTTTTTATTTTTGTATAAATTTTTTTTTATTACTTAAGCTAATATAATATATATCAATCATTATATGTCTTAAAATATTGATCTACCCATATTAATATAAAGGCCTAAAATATTACAAAGTATGTGAAAAATATGTATGTTTTATAAATGTTATGTATTTTTTTAAAACTATAATTTAATTTTATAGATGACAAATGGAATGCATATACCATCTCTACATTATGGAGCTTTTCTGAGAGGTGTTTTCGTTGTCATTGGCCTAAGTGTACTTGTAATGATATATATGGTATTTCGAGGCTTTAGGTAAATCTATTAGTACAATTTATAAAACATTTAATATTAATATTATACTTTGAAATATTTAAGAAAAAATGTCTTATTTAGGCTAAATAAATCACGAGCTCAAATGGTTAGAAAATATGGTGTTCTTGCACACAGGCAAGATGTTGAAATGAGGCCATTACCTTTAGATGAAGATGATGATGATGATAATATTGTTTTTGATGCAAGTAATATATCTCCAAGTAATCAATTGCAATCACAAAATGCATAAACATCTTTATTTTTATACATTAGAATGACAAATTATTGTTTATGACAAATGAATGTTAAATTAATAATTTAAATTTAACTATTGAACTGTGAAATTGAATTGAAAAAAGTGTTGAAATGAAATGGGAAAAGTTTATTTATGCATATGGTAAAAATTGAATTATAAAATAGTTTTTTATAAAAATATTTTTTCATATTGCATATTGAGTATTTATTCATCAGCGATTGTGCACTTTATTTTTTGTTTTTAAATACCTGTGATAGCTAGGTATATACCTGAGTATATATATATATATATATAAATTAATGTGAAAATTTATAGTACCTGCTATTAATGTGCAGTGACTGAATGTTGATGAATTTAAATAAAATAAAAAATGAAAATAATGTATTATTAAAACAATATATAAGTAATTAAGATGAAATATATTTAAGATATATTTATGAATTATCAATCATAATTTTAATTTTTATGAAATAAATATTAAATCGTTAAATTTGTCAAAAATATATATAATAAATAAATAAACATTTTTATTGTAACATAAATTGACATTATAATATTGTAAAATTTATGTTTTATAAGAAAAGCTTAATAACTATTAATTAATAATACTTTTATAAAAATACCAAGTAATCTAACTGCAGTTTTAATTTATTTTTATTGAATAATTTTTACTTTTATTTGTGGAATAAGATACAGAATGCCTAATAATTAATATTATTAATGATCTATTACCTATGATCTCAGTGCCATTCTAATTTCACAATGTCAAAAATAAATTAAGTTTAAAATATTTGAATTCAATTTTTTTTAAATACTTAAAAAACAAAAAATGTATAAAATCAACAATACAATTTGTGGTTTGATTGTGCAAAGATATACTTGTAATTTGATGTTTGGTAATCTAAATAGGCATTGTAAGTGTTCCAAACTATTCAATTATTTAATAATTATTTAAAGATATCAATAATATAAGTACAGATATACTTACTTTATTAAAAATTGTTAAAACAATGAAGTTGTACACCAGTAAAAGTAAATACAACAATAACAATTATTTGTATTAAATATAGGCTTAAAAAAATATTATGAAGTGTTGTAAAAAATTATAATAATTTTAAAATGTACCGATATTTCAATAAGGGAATTTCTTGTCAATATTAATATTATGTTAAAAAATAAAATTATACATTGTTATACATTATAATGAATTTTTTTTTATTTAACATTCACAAGCAAGAATTATACATTATAATGAATTTATTTTTATTTAACATTCACAAGCAAGAATTGAACCAATACATAAATTTTTTATAATGAAAACGATTGGTACGATAATTAACAAAAAGAATCAGTAATAAAAACACATGTTAGAATTTCAATAAATTAACCAGAAGTCCATATCAACAACTTGCGAGTAATTATAATATATAATATATACTAAATAATATCTAATAAATAGAACATAATTCCGCTCACAATTGTTGGATTTGCATAAGATCAACAGCATGCAAAAGATAAATGAGTTATAGGTTTTCTATCTAACACATCTGATGATTATTTTTTTTTTTCTTTTAATATTATTGAGGAAGTAGACGTTCAAAGCGAAAGACTGAAAATAAAATCTACTTGGGGAGGGGCAGCAGTTTCAAGAGATGCTGCAACAACAGTAAGTGATCTAACTTTTCTCACAGCAACGGTGTAAACAAGAAATCTAAGCAGGTTTTCCTTAATTACACCGTTTCATTTTACACCTTTAACTTCGTGTTTTGACGGAACAAATCACAAGGTAACGAAGGTGTTTTTGCGATTGCCTTGATGATCAGCTTTTTCTCGGCCTCGGTTCGTTGGAACTGCCTCCACCTTCTTTCTTTTCTATTATTCCCGTTCGACAGTCTACGGCGTAAACGAAAACAGGATGTTATGCGCTTTACCTCGGAAGTCGCGTTGATTTCTCGCTATCGACCCGATTTGTACATATTTGTAATTTCATTTACAGTCGGTCATGGATAGGGTAAAAACATGGACAGATAATGAATTTTACCTACAATAAATCCTAGCTATTCCAGGAAAAATACATCAATTTCTTTATCGATCTTTGGTGAATATACATGAGAATAACGTGGATAAATACTATATTTTTAATTTGAGTGATACTTTCTTTTTCCATTTCTTTGTACATCTCGTAAATGCCCCCTCTGCTTTCTCGTGAATCCTACACTCGCGATATTTATGCGAAAAAGTATGCTCGTGATTATGCAACTTGAAGGAATCAGAACCACGGTCACCATCTACAGGTAGTACCGAGTATCCTGGTGAAGGCATAGTGCTTGCAGTTTTTTACCTTGATACCTTAAGCAGTACTGCGCCTCCTTCACCCGGTTTAATTCTTGGTTGAATTCTTCTGAGTGCGTAGATTATTAATATGAGCCTCTTGATCCTTATTGCGACGATCTGTTTTTATGAGAATATGTGTGGCTATATCAAAGTCAAGGATCTCTAGAATTTCTAACTTCATACTGCCCAAATAAAAGACACGGTTACCATTCTTCTCCCGTTGCGCTTTCTTTTTATCCTTCGAGGTTATCCTGTTCCAAAATTTTCTAAACATTTTTGGAGTGGGAATCCTTTCACTTTCCCGTAAACCTATTCAATTAACTCCTTGGCGTTCTCTCAGGCAAGATTCTCCTCGGATAGCACACGACGTATTTTATTTCATCTTTTATTGGGCCTTCTGCCCTACGCCAGTCTGATCTTTATTAACGGATAATCTCTTTACGGAGAAATTTACACCTGGGTGTGGCTTAAGTTCTCCAGGCTGGTTGACTGATTTAACTCGATCTACAGAAAATGAAACGTCGAAGTCTTCTCTAAAAAAAAAACAGGATTTCGACCGTCGGTCCTATTTTCTTCTGCTCTGCTTTCTTCAGTTTCACCTGAAATGGAACTTTTTTAGTTTAACGCTATTCGATAAATGAGTAACAATTTATTGATGTAAAAATGAAAAATAAGCAGTCTACAGGCGCGATGAAAACTCATGCAATCAACGAGACACGGAAGTAAAAACAATTCAAAAGTACCCAGATCATCCCACCCCCGAGCATGAATATTATTTCCTTCCCCAGGTATATGGACTAGGTTCTTTGACAATCAGGGCCAGCAACTTATAACTACGTTTTTCCCAAAGGTGAGGGTGGTTTTTCTGTTCCTTGGTTTAGGGGTCTTCGTTTTCTCGATACCAGATTTCTTTTTCATTTTCATTTTTCCCTTAAAATTACGCAAATGGGTACAAAGATAAAATCATACACATGATACTTCTATCTATTTTCGAATTTTATTGAATATTAAGACATATAAAATCATTGAGAGTCTTTTTCAATTTTAAACTGGCTGAACAAATTCGATTCAAAGCATGAATGTAGAAATAGAATTTCTTCTGAAACGAGAAAAACTTGAGATAGAGATGTCCCTCCCAAAGTCTAATGTAGCGATACGATCCGACGTAACTACCGACTTACTAAAATTTATAACGATAGTCTTACGCAACGAATTGTATCTGTATATACATGTACATCTATGTATAGTAGCTGAGGTTTTCAGTAAAGAAATGTACGATTAGTTCTCTTACGAAACATTAAGAGGATTCCGACACACATTTTCCTATAATATCCTATGAGATATTATTATATAATAATTAATTAAAAAATATGGAAATAGTTATAACTGTTGTAATATATTAACTCATGAAATATTAAAATATTATATAAACTGTATAATCTTTTAGTGATCTCTGTTGCGGGGTATAAGTCGCTAAAAACATCATGAGCAATTGAATCATTAACACAGATTTCGAAAGACGTTCAATTATCACTACAACAATAAATGTGTCATGGTAATACAAAAATTAAATAAATATTGTTGAAGTAGTTATGTTTATGTACTGTTGATGTATAACTAATGGAGAGCCCATAAGCCGAAATTATTACCAGATTAATTTAATTGTTTCGGGATACTAGTAGTACAGCAACATAATTGTTCCAACAGATTAAGCATTTAGATTTTTATTTTTGAATAGTTGATTATTTAAAACTGCAAATTGTAAAAATTGAAAAGATTTTCGATAGAAACAACTAGCTTTAATATTGTCTTATAATGCGAATACGTTTGAAAAACAAAGATTTGTTGGATGTTTGAGAGAACTCTGCTCTGCTCGCACGAAGATATTAAAAATGATGTGTGCCAATTTCTGTTTTTGAAATTCTGATTATTATGTTCGAGATCATTAACTAACTAATTAAAAAAATAAATTGACTGAAACAATTGGACTCGAGCTTTGGAACACATTACATGACACCCTATTAAAACTGGACAGACTACTAGACTGCTTACATTTATAAAGCGTGCAATATCTATGATGATTACTCAAAATACTTACCTGTCACAATTTAGGCTGAATTTGATAACAAAACGAATGAACGAATCAGTAATGACGCACAGAAACTTCTCTTGCGAAAGTTGTAGCTCTGTAGCAACTTGGACTAAATTCGGTAAATACCATGAATGAACGAATGAATGAACAATCGTAGACAGAGACTTCCCGTCGATAAAATGCAGAACTGTTAGTTGTTGACGATGGATATCATAATATGTTGAGACAAGAGATAAAATTAAGATAAAAGTAGATGGGACTATTTACGAAACTAAGCCTCTGGTCTCATGTGCACAGTGTAAAAATCAGAGCAGCTAATGAAATAATAAATTGTAGTAGATCTATGAGTATGAATGGATCAAGATCAAGCACGCGAGGAGACTAATGAGCGCACCTGGGAAACGAGCTGCGTTTATATGCTGTCCGTTAGAATACAATCGATAACTAAGGTCCAGTGCGCGTGAGCACGACAAATCAGATTTGAATGACGTATTTTGCAGAAAACGTCAGAGATCAGTGTAATCGATCTCTTCTATTATTATTAAAAAATGAAGAACCAACCAATCATTTTATCGAGGAGATTTTGTAACGCACATACTGTATCGCGGGAAAAGAACATTACTCAAAAGAAAATACATTATTATTTAAATCTACAACACGTTCAATTTGTTTATTTATGCATTATAACTTTTTTTTAATATGTGATTTGTTTCTTTTAGTATATACATTCAATTGACTTTATTTAGTTTTATAGAGTAATTTACATCGCACGCCATTTAGGTACTATAGATTTGATCTCCTTACTTACATAATTCAATTGATACCATTATTTATTATAAACATTTTCTAAACAATTAATTATTTATCGGTAAAATAGTTTCACAATAAATTAACTCGTGAATGAAAAATAAGTAGTATGTATCATTATTTAGGAGTTTTTATAAATTAAATTACAAAACTATACTATAAATTAAAATTTTATTTTGGAATTAAATTTAATGTAAATATGTTCAAATCATTTCAATTTCTAAGAATAAAAAATTTAAGTATAATATTTAAATTCTGTATTTATTTTCTTCCACTCGTATCGTTTTTACATTCTATTCACGCTAACTTCTACATGTTTTAAAAAATTATGAAATTTTTACAGAAATTTTATATGTATACGAGTATATAAACTTTGTATCATCAAACTGCTTCGTCGTTATTTTTTTTAAGAAAAATATAAACAAGTTTCTACTTTACTATCAATGCATAATAACTAATTATAAGTATTTCACGAAAACAATTTTTTCATCGTCACAAAATAAATTTTTTATGAAAAATCTTTTCTTTAAATTTCTCTTAAAAGTTTATCGCTCAAAAAATTCACTTAATAATAATTTCTTCGATATATTAACCTATTATAAATAAATTATTAACGCTGCACATCCAAGATTCGCAAAACACTTCTCCTTTTTTTCTATCAGATATCATTCTATTATTGTTTCATTTAAAAAAAAATGTATATGACCAACAAAATTTGTATATGATATTTGTGAAGATAGTAAGCACTAGACACTTTTTTCCATTAATTCAGAGCCATACGTAATGTGTAATATTGCATGTGATAAGTCTTTTACATACGATTAGCAGTAATTTTTTTTTATAAATTATGTGACTTTTTTGATCTTTTTATTTTTTGTTCCTTTTTTACATTCTATTTCGCTACGATGGATTAATTTTATATACTCTACGCTACTTTGTATTTTATGTAATTCATTGTATAAAATGCATATTTTACGGTAAGTGCTTATGTGGATATACACAATTTACTTTATTTCGTAATGCTTACGGATCCAGTTTTGCATCTTTCATCTACACCTTTCTCTGAGCTTCTTTATAATGATGTCTAATTAATCGCCAAATCAGTCGATGTACACTTATAAATTTGTACTTTTCCCTTAACCATTAAAATAAAAACTTTAGATAATATGTTTATGCTTGTATTTATTTGATAAAATTCTCCTTTATGACATTGTAGTCTTTTTTTTGTAGAAATTGTGCATAACTCTTTATTAATATTTGGTATGATTGACCATTAAACACGTGACAATTATAATAAATTATCAGCCACCATATTCATATAATATAAAAAATAATAAACTTAATTTTTGAGTCTAATAGCTTAAACATATATGCAAAAAAAGATTGGAAATTAAAACTAGACATTCTATAAAAAAGCTCAACTTTGCATGGTAGATGAGTTTTTGCAAAATTAGGCCGGCTTAGCAGATGACGGATTAGATGCCCTATTATCAGGTTTTTGCAAATCATGACTAACATATAATATCTCATCGACTCGTGTGCAAAATATGCAGAACGAACGAACGAAAATTACAGAATAATATTTTCATGCATCGGAGTGTAAAATTCATTATTTGGCTTAGTGTGGATCGTTCTAATCTAGTTGAACATTGTTTATTAATTATTAACTCATAATAATGAACTTCATGCTTTATAAATAATAAATATAAATAATTAAAAACTGTGTATCGTTTTTTCCTTCATAAATTAACATTTTTATAACCCGATAATTTCAAATTACCCTATTTGACCGTCAACTCATTGCCTTAAAAATCTTATACATCAACTTACATTCATTTTTATAATAAATTGTTATTCCAAATTTGTATCTTATTACGTTTAATATAAACTTCGTCGCTTTTCGTTTGTATTTATCCTTCACTAATCTATCCATTTTTTTTATTTATTATTTATCTTTTACGTATCATTTTATTTACAAATTTTCGATAATCCATTAGACATCTGATAGGTGTTCTCTCAATATTAATAAGTATTTATATTTTATACCTCTGTATATAATTAATTTTATTGAACATAAATCATAAATACGTTGTATGTACATACAGACATACACACATGCGCCCACACACAACGTACATCTTTGATAAGGACAATATTTTTTAAGAAGATTTTTTAAGAAATTTTTAAAAAACCTTTTTTTCTTATAATTAAATAAATTTTTGCAAATGTTTTTCTGATAGTATATTTCCTTTTTTTCATTTACATTATTAAATTTGATCTTTAATTTAAGAATTCAACAGCATCGGAAATGAATTTCTTGTTATATTTAAAAAAACTTTCCTAATTTATTAATAAAAACTTTATTAATTTTAAATTTCCATTAATACTTAAGCTCTTAATATTATTCATAATAACATAAAATACGATTTTGCATTTTTACTTTGCATTTCTGTTTGAATAATAATTCAAATACCCAATGAAGTTAAATAAATAAAATATTAGAAAATGTATTTAAATGAACCGTCGATTTATCAAACATGAAATACTTAATGAAATTAATTATATGCAATTTTTTAAAAAATTATTTTCAAGAGTTAAAATAATTTTATTTCTAATTTACAAAAAAAAAACAAAATAAAATAAAACTTGAATATTTATAAATCTTATAAAATATAGTTTATTGTTCCCACATCACATTTCGTACTGTACATAATATATTAAATATACGAATAATAAACAAGCCTAATAAATAATTAAAAATCAATAAGGAATTATATTTAAAATACTTGAACGATAAAAATGTAAATAATAAGCTTTTAAATAATTTTTATGGAACAATAAATTTTATGAATATTTTATTCACTTATGAATTAAAAAAATTTTGTTTAGCAGTTACTCGTAATAATCAGTACAACTAATATATATATTGATACTGTTACATATTTGCAACTACATTACAAATATATAATATATTTACAACTTCTAAATTATATTTTATAAACAATACACTGTTCTGAAAAGTATGATATTCTTTTGACTTATTAAATTTTGGTTGGATTGAATAAAATTTATTTAAAATTAAAATTTTTTTTTTATCTTATTTCATGAATAAATTTGAGAGCTAAAATAAAAAAATTAGTAAAATATATAAAGGAACTTAATTATATATTGTCTTAATTATATATTTTATAAAAAAATATAGTGAATAGAATTATAATTTTAACGAATTTCATTAATTATCGCGAAAGATATTAAATATGTAAAGTACTATTTTATACTTCATCTTTCTCAGGACTGTAAATTTTGTTTGTACAAAATTAATATCTCACAACATTCCTTGTGCAATTTAATTTAATCTTTTCTAATTTTACATGTACTTATAGATGTATAATAAATTTTATAAAATGAAATGAATGTTCATTCAAATAATGTAGTGAAGTAATTCAAACATTGTTTCTTGTGATAAAGTTCAAAAAATTTAACAATATTTTTAATAAACAATTATATTTTTTTCATTGCAAAATATTTTTAAACTATCTGTTTCAACAAACTCTTGCATTTCAATATTATCATTATTATTGTTATTATTATTATCAATATCAGCATCATTATCATTAAATAATATATAACTAATAATTATTTAAATTATTTTTAACAGTAAAATTATTTATATATTAAAAAAATTTTTAAAAAATAAAATTATAACAGCAAAAAATAAAATTCTCAAGAAATATGAAACTAAGAAATTGTAAATTTAATAAAAAAAATCATTGTTTTCTTTCATTAAGAACTTTTATTATTATTTATCAAATAAGATTTTGAATTAGATGAAAAATTCTCATAAGGAAATTATAAACTAACAGGTTGTATATAAATTAATTTTCTCGATGTAAAAAATCATGAATATATTCACAATTATTTTATGCTATTATAAATCTATGTTTTACCACCGATTAATTTGTAAACACTCAAAAATTTGTTCCTCTTTTTTTCTTTGTTCTATTCATGTGTACTTTATTTTCATTATAGTTTGGCCACGTTTTCAAGGGTTATTGTATTAACTATAAATTGAATTTCTAGTGAGCAATGCTTCTTTAATATATTTGTTATTAAAATTTAACGAAGAGCCATTGTAGATATTGTGGACGGGGGCTTTATATTTCTTTGGACAAATCTATTATTATATAATTATACTATAGTTTATTGAAATTTTTTTATAAATAATCTCTTATTTTTTTAAAAATTATATTACCCTTTTATAAAATTGAATAAATTCTTCCTTTCAGCCGCTCATTTAAATTCACATATTAATTTAATTATTATCTTCATTGTGAAGGCAATAAAAATCGACCTTCTTAAAGAAAGATTCGGAAAAAAAGGAATTATAATATTTATAATGGATTAATTTATAAAAGAATAGTGGATAAAGTAAAATAAAAACAACTGAAAAATAATTTTTAAATAAATTTTTATAATCGTGTGTGTGTGTGCGCGCGCGCGCGTGCACGCGCGTATGTATAATTTAGTTAGGATATAATAATTTTTATACATTCCAGCTAAAAATTGTAAAACAACCATGTTGATTTTCATTAACGCAGAATAGTAAATCTCTGTTAAATAATCACCTCGAAGAATTAAGCGAAAAATCTTATCCATATTGTAGTATCTTACGTTTATAATTAAAAAAAAATTAATTTTAAAAACTTGTGTGTTTGGCGGGAAAAAAATTGTAAATAAAGCGTTGTAAAGAATAAAAAATTGTTTTTTTTAAAACATATTTTCTATAAATATTCGAGGTGATTGCTTGACCTACGCGAGTATATTATTTGTCTGATTTTTGTTTTATAAATTGCATAATAAATAAAAAATTTATAATTAAAAAAATAGAATTAAAAATAAAGTCTTAGAAAGTTGACTTAAACGAAAAGTATCAAATCGTACATTGCAGAACGGATAAAATGCTTCGTCAGTTTTTTTCAGTAGTATAAAAACAAGTAGAACCAAGTACAATATTTTGAACGTGATCCTCCATTTCGAAACTACGCACTAATAAATTTAATATTTTACTAATAATAATATATAATATCGAGTAAATATTCATAGTGTCATAATATTAATAGATAATAAATATAATACAAATTTATAGATTAATTGTTTCGGTATAATACAGCTATGATACAATGTTTTCGATTATATACTTTTCATACCAATCGCATTTTCACACGGAATTTCGTATCCTCGCTGCCTCTCATCTCCGAATTTAATCACATACCCTTTTCGTCAAATTCTTAATCACGTACATACATACTCTCATTTACGCACATTATTATATCCTTTTCTTTTTCATTTCGTTTTTTCATACAAACAATGTTTATTTACTAAAGCACATGAAATTAATAGGAAAACTAAAAGAGAAAGTTAAAAACAAAAAATAATATTGTGAAATTGATAGATCTATTGAATTTTTAATTGGCTTGCCGCATTTTTAAGAATATTTTTTAGACCAGATTAATTTCGTAATTTATTATCTTTTTTGTTTTTGTTTTCTCATCACCTATTATAAAAAACACTCATGGTAGTCACTGTTCGTACTTTAAACAACAATATGAGCACGATCCTGGGAAAATTGGGATATTTTGACTTATTTTATTTATTTACTCGAAGGATACTACGAGTTCCCTCCTTTTATTATAGAAATCGTTCCATAATAAATAACTCTTACTCCTAGCTTTAGACTTACTTGTACAATATTTGTGGGGAATTATAAAGTTAATTTTTAATATTTTTTTACTAATATTTATTTATTTACAAGGAGACATAATAACTTTTTTTTATGTCATGATGCAGGAGAACAGCTCAAGCATGTGTCAATTAAGTCCTGAATTCTACATTTTTTTTCCATGGAATGATGCGATTTTAGTTTTGAGACGTATGTGCCAGTCAATCGAATCGCGTGTTTGTTTACCTTTATATACCTCTATATTTCTTTGTCATTTCCTCTCCACAAAAAAATTACATTTTCATACTTTTTATGTGTTATTGATGAAAAAGGATTAAACAAATTGTATAGGTAATATTATATTTTATTTCTATTGTTAAAAATTAAAAACACAAAATTTTAATAGAACGATACGTTAGAGCGATTAATCGTTAATCATTACTGCAAAGTTCCTACATGCTACGAAATTCGCGGAGAGGATTGACAAGAATTCTATTATATTGTTTTTTAATCGTATCGTTGATGAGTTTACGAATATGAAGGAATCGTTTGCTTTTTCATTCGGATAATTTTTTTTTTTTTTCTATTTGCCACTCTCTTTTTATACCTGCATTTTTGTATGGTTTCACGTATTATTCTCAAATACGGTTATTTCCCTTAGCCTACTCTATTTTTCAGTTTGCTCGATCAACGCTAATCAACTCACAACACACTGAAATAAACACTCACTCGACAGTGCACTGTTAATTAAATAATTAATTTTTTTTACATGTTTATCGAGTAACTCACGATTCTTCACATTCGAGGATACTTTTCTGATTTTCAAATAGCACGAACAATCGCTTAGTACTTGGAATAAATACTTATAGGAGTACCGCAGTGATAATTAATAACAACCAAGATACGACTACTGACTTCTCCTTTAGACTTATAGTAGTGATAATAGTGGATGTATTGTGCTTAGTGTATAGTGTTTTCTTAGAGTATAGTGTTCTTCACTTCACATTAATAGTTAATATGGCTTTTCGCTTTCTTTCTTTCTGCATTTCACCCACTCTTCGGTTCTCTTTCACTCTCCATCGCACGCATTCGTTATTTTCGTTCTGATTCGCTTTCTAATTACTTTCAATGTTGCAAGTACGCTGCCACAATAATGACGCGTCGCTCTATTCTTCGTACAAGAGACTACATTCTCTTCTTTCTGACACAAGTTAACATGCATGTTTTTTTTTAGTAAAAATACTTATTTTACCAATATTTTTATATACGCGTGTATATTCACGGCCACGATTAAACCTGAACATCACAAGCGCGTGCATGTATTTTCTTGTACATAAACATTTACTCGGCCAGTCGTGCACGCGTGCATGTATATCATTACAAACACTAAATCTCGTGTGTCGAATACGAAATCGACATTCTATCAAAAATGAATTACAAATGTAGGATTATAATCACAGAAGAAGAGGGTTCTGTTGCTAATTTGTTCATTGACGAAGTCTAATTCAACGACCCGTGATTTGTAAGTCGCTTCACCGTAGTAAATGAGGCAGTAGTACGCTGCACAGCAGCGTCAACACCCACGCGAACTTCACCTTCTGTGTCAGACTCTGGAGTAAAAGTGAACTTGCCCCGTTGTACGTCAGCTCCTCGTTCTTCACCACTTCATTCGGGTGATCCGAGTATTCTTCTGGAAAAAAAGTTCAATCATTGCATTAGTTACAATTAAATCCACTCCCAATGAGCGCAATTTTTTGCTCTTTGCTTTAAATCATTGAATTATACAATCTTATTCTTTTAAAAGCGCCACTAAATTATTAAAATTACGTTTACCGTTAGTTTAAATATTCGTTTCTCAACCAGTAGTGGGAAATAATTTAATATATTATCATAATTTATACGAAATTTTTGCTAATAAAAATCAGTTTCCTAAATAAAAGAGTGAATTTTTAACCAAATATGGAAATCCGAGATTTTCTTCTTCTTCTTCTTATTATTATTATTACATTTTCGCAAACCAAGATTTTTGTAACGTGTACATCTACATCCACCAGCACATGTATTCAATATTTTTGAGTAGTATAAATGTGAATTGTAAACCGATAGATAAAAAGCTAATGAGCTTTTGGAAACCATTAATTAAACTTCGCCTGCCTCTAGCTCGATGGAGAAAAATGTAAATGTTGGGAAAAATATAATAAAAAGAAGCCAAAAAAGATAAAAAGATAAAAAGGTAAAAAGGAAGAAATCCTAAATGCATTAAGATGGCACAGAATATCAGTGGAGAGTGCTAAATTACTCGGGAAATAGAAGGAACCAACGGTGAGAACCACAGCCACTTGTTTGTGCGATGCTGCCTTACCTTGAGATATTACACAGAAAAGCAAGCACACCGCAAGAATTCTCATTCTAAGAGGCACTCAGATACATGACTCTATGCGCATATATTTCAGTATAAAGGGATATCACGATCCACGCACTCGGAAAATAACCGAGTGAGCAAGCGCAAAAATCTCAATACTAATTTAAAAGACGAGAAACGTATTTTCTATAATTGTGAAGCTTAATTTATAATTTATGTGAAAAAGGGAGAATTTCTTCTTTCTCCTCGGTACTACTCCTTCCTTTCCTTCATATTTACAGGAAGTTATAAAATACGGAGGGCAAAAAAATAACTTGGGGGTTTTCCCTACACCTTCTTTTCTATTCTTTTTCGCTGCAAACTCTCGGATATTGCTGCGATACACGTTTATTGACTGTGATTTTACAAAGTAAGAGTTATAATTATGATTCAAATGAAGCACAAAACCGGCAATCCATTTTCAAATTAAATTACTAGAAGATCATGAAAAAAAAAATAAATTCACGAGCTTATGGCTTTTCCTTGAACACATGACCGCCATCAAAAAGTGTATCAATCTGTTCTGGACTCGAAAGAAACCAGTCAACTACCTTTTTCGTGCTTACAGCTGTACAAATGAGCCAAAGCAACAATTTGGCAACAAGTTGCATTTTTACTTAAATCAATGAGTTTTTTCACCAATACATAATTTATTATAAAATCAAGTATTGTTAACATTGCAAAAAAAGATCCATATTAAATTAAGTTGTCAAACTTTTATTGAATGCATGATGCAACGTAGCATATAAGGAGTATATAATGGATTAAATACAAAAATTTTATTTTGATACCTGATTTTCTCTCTCTACAAGTATTAATCAAAGAATAATAAAATAATTTTCCACGTGCCTATTCATAAATCTCATCAAAAAAAATGAATTCTTTTTTACTCCGATCTTTAAATTTAAGGATTTCAAAAATTAGTGTGAAAAAAGTAATTAAAACCGAGATTAAGTACATTAGCGGATGTAGTACACATACGTAGTAATTTTAATGTTCGTTTAAAAAAGAAAATTAGTGCACAATTGTACTTCTCAAGAATCCTAAAAATTAACACCATCTACGACTTTCATGCTTGCATAGATCTTAATTGACAGTGCACAAACAATGCGAAAAAAGAATAACATGCGAAGAAATAACAAGAGCTTATCTCGAGAAAAACATGTGCCATATTTAACAAAAGTCGAAAGCTAATTTATAAAAAAGATTGAGACTCTTCAAATGTAAGATTGTAGAGAGTACAAGATATAAAAGAAAAAACAAAACAATAAAACAGAGAATTACGGAATCTTGAGAAATTAAGGAAAATAAAGAGCATCGAGTTTTTGAGATGATTCGCGAGCAGCGTGAATCACGAAACAACAAATCGAAAAAACAAACGGCAAAACTGTCGCGACAGACTGTGTCAGTGATGCTTTCGCATGCTCTCGTTGTTGCAGTGGCCAACTCGTTTTTCCTCCGGTCCCTGATGGCCAATTTAAGACTGCAGAAGGAAGCCAAAGCGCATAAATAAACAATTTATTGTTCGCCACTGCATTATATTCATTTAATTTACAATAATTACGTCGAGCGAAGTTGTCGTCGCATTAAATACCCGGACGAAAATTTCACTTTTTAATCTACATAAATACTCTTTAGATAAGCTTTCTACTTTATAATATATTTATATTTTTTTCTTTATTGTAGTAAAAAATTATGGTTGTTTTATGAGGCAACGCACTTTGGGAATTTATTTATCAAATTCCCGAAAATGAAATTTCGATAAAAAGAATATTTGCTGTATTTTGCAGAGTAACAATCAAGTACGCTAAAAATAAGAATCGTCAGCTGATAAATATAAATTTAAAAAATTATAAAAAATAATCAGAGAGAGAAAGTTAGAAAAATATTTAATATTGCTATATTAAACATTGGGTGCAATAAATAGCCATACGAATGTCGAAATTTTGCGAGGGTGACAGTATATTTGAATAACTTTTTGTGTCACTCCTAAGTATTCACAATGAAGAATATAGACAGATATATCTCGTGCATTCAACCATTAAGCTTATGGGACGAGGGAGGGATGGATGGAGGGATGGAGGGAGGGGGAAGGGGAGGCTATTATTATAAGCTTATGGTCGAGTGGTAATTTAAATTTTTTTTAGATTGAAATACTAATATACTTAACATCGGTTTCCGTATTATTTTTCGCATTATAATGTATATTTTTTACACTTTCATTTTCATAAGCATTTTAGCTTTTAAGTTTTGTGTTTTTTTTTTTTTTTTTAAATAAATTTGTATAATTTATGGTTTAGGTAAACCAAAAATATCGAAATGCTAAAACACAAATTGTTATCGTTGGATAGATATAAATACATTAATAACCGATCAAAGATAAAGACAATAAATATTAAATAAATAAACATGCGCTATGCAGCCAACGAATAATTTTCGGTACTTTTGATTCGTTATATTTGTTTGGTGCGTATGAAAGAGAAAGGAGTGTTCTATTTCGTGCGGAATCTAGGGAACACAGATTTGATAAAGAATATTTGCACCGAACCTGTTTATCGCTCTCATTTTGATAAACAATAATGTGAAAGAAATTAGCTGCACGCTTTTATACACCCTCCCCTTCTCTTTTGATTTGCCTTTTTTTTTAAAACTCATTTATGATCTTTATAGCGTTGAGTTAACGAGTAAAGCGCCAGTGAAAAACTAATAGCGTGAATGTTTACGAGCAAGAGTAAAAAAGTAAGTTTCTACTTCTACATAAAATTGATTCGAATTTCATGAATATAAGATTCATGAACTATTTTGTAATAGAAACTCCGTGATTTTCTAATAAGTCTACGTATTTTAATAAAAATAATGATAATCTCTCAATTCAATAAATTCTCATTTAGATTTCATTATTGCTTTTAAATTATGATTAAATAGATTTCGTTCCTTTTAATACGAAAATTGGGCTATATTTTATTAAAATTACTGAGGTAATAAATTTCAATTTGAAATTATGTAATTAAAAAAAAAAAAAGTTAACGAGTTGTAAATGTGAAATATTAAAAAATATAATTTTAATACTTTATTACAAGGTGCCGTTAGACTTTGTAAACTCTTTTCTGTTAAGATTTTCCTTTTAAATTCAGCCTTCCTCGATGTTTTCACGTAATATTAATTACACTATCTACACTAAATCCAAATGTTTAATAGTGCAGATTTTTCTTAACAGTCTAATTACAACCGTAAACGATGCACCTGCAATTACTTTGCTTTTATATTTTCCTTGCATTTTTATACATTTGATCAGTAAACATACTGTTTATTCTGTTAGCAATTTATTTCTACACAAAATAAAGTTTATAAAGTAATGAAAATTTTAATACGAAACTTTACTAGGTATAAATTTTATGGAAAATTTATTGAATTGAAAATTTATAGATGAGTGAGACAATCTTAAAAAAATGAAGCGGTGAAGTCTTTCATAGCTTATAAATATGAACATTTATAATAAATTATAATAAAGCAGATGTACGCTTATGAATAATATTGTTTTTAAATATTTTTTTGAATGAAATGTCAATCGACACTATTTGCCAATGACAACAATTGTCCTCTCCAAAATATCTAAATAATGAACAATGTCATCAACTAGAGAAATTGAACAAGCGCCAAGTGCTTCGAAGACAAATATTTGTTCGACATATGAACGCAAGAGTATGATACGATGAAAATACGCACTGTTTTTCTTCTTCTGAGTGATGGATGTCTTGGGTGGCTGCGAATCCGGGGAGCCCTGGTAAATCGGGGGCTGGGGCTGCTGGTGAGGGTAGTTGGGGAACATCGGCTGCTGGGGCACGTGAGAGAGCGTGGGGGAAGCGGCCTGGTCCGTCGACTGGTGCTGCCCATGATCGTGCCCGTGATGGACGTTGCTCGGGTAGAACCGCTCGCCGCCCTTGTAGATGGACGGGGGAAGGGCTGCGGGCATGCCGTTGTTTCCGTTCAGCAGGGCCGTGCTCGTGGAGCTGCTGCTCCCGCTGCCGCTGCTGCTGCTGCTACTGCTACTGCTACTGCTCACCGTGCTGCTGGTCACTGCGATTGCTGTAAAACAAAAAAAAAAACAATAAATAACCATTAAATAGGTGCCCCTTCGTTCTATCATCACACGCACACACACACACACACTCGTAAAGCTAGTATTATGTATTCAATGAGCAGCGGCTGTCGTCGATCTGTAATCCCCAATACAATACTTTAAACTTGAATCCCTGTCCTTTTAACCGAATCGATGTACAATTTATTTAAATATCACCGGGATATTAGTCAACTCACCGACTGCATTTTTCGACAAAAATACGAGGCTGATTGACTTTCAAACCATTTATTCGTGTGCCAAAAATGTACAAATATCTCTTGTTCACTTCATTCGGCATGTCATTTTTTATTTACAAAATACCCCTTTCATCTACAAAACATTCCTTTAATGTTTCTACTATTTTCTAAATCATTCAATATGTCTCAATTAAGTGCATGTGATTAAATTTGAGAAGATTACCAATTGTTTTAATTAAAAGTTAAGTCTTTTGATGATTGAAATAACTAAAATACGTAGCTTTTCCCAAAGAAATAAAGAACTAAAGGAATTTAATCAAAGTCTGTGAAAAAGCAAAATCGAAAGCAGTATGTGTTTCTGACAAAATAAAAACTGTACTATTATGAAAGGTGAACTTATCGTTCAGTTCTTATTGAAATAATAAAAGAGGAGGTCGCATTTTTTAATAAAATAGAATTGTATTTATGTTTAGTTGCCCAAAAACAAAGATAAAATATATAAAAAATAGATTGAAAAAAATGAATGTAATTGATGGAAAGGAATTGCAGGTGTGTAATGTGTTATGTGTTGATAAAAACCATGCTAACGCACACGAAAAGAGAAAAATAAATGAGGTAAGGGAGAAAGAGAGAGAGAGAAAATGAAAAAGAAAGTACAAGATAAATTAATGTACAGATAGTTGTACATGTATACAGAGTAATGTAAAAACATAACTTATAACAATTAAACCGAGAATAAGAGTGACAGATTTATTAGTAAAATGTAATGAATAATCCAGATTGTAGTACAAATAAAATAAAATTAAATACGGAAGTGAGATAATTCGTTACTCAAAACAAACATAGATTGAGATATTGGAGATGAATTTAAGTAGAAAGGATTTGAATAAGAAAATCGCGGAAAAGAGAAAGCGAGATAAGAAAAGAAAATAATCATTTTCCAATTTAATATTTATAAGGACAGAGAAAGGTGGTAAAAAATATAACTAATTAATGGCAGTATATAAACGTCGTTTCATTGAACAGTTTTTTTCTCTTTTTTTCAGGTTTTTATTAAAAATATTTACAATAAATATAAATTAAATAATAAAATGTAGAAATAGCGTGGAAATAATATTAAAACAATTAGTCAATCGATCAATTATTATGCATTGAATGTACGATAAATTTTTTAATCCGTAATCGTTATTGGTAAAGGAGGATAAAGTTAATTTTCATTGATAAAATACGAAGGAAATCTTTTATTAGGAATAAAAAATTTTAGATGTGAAAAAAGGTTATTTTATACCCGCGATACTTTTAATAAATTGAGTCGATATATCTGATAAAATAGTGAAGGCAATGAAAAATTTACCGAAATTATTATCCGATCATATTTCTAATAACCGCTCCAAGTTTAAAGCCGAAAATTATTGAAAAAGAATAAAGCGTTAGCGTGACATAACTTACAATTGTTACGTGACGTGACTGGGTAAGATGAGTCGCCCTCATTGTTGCAGCAAACCTTAAATACGACCTTCATGTTATGGGTGGTGCAACGGCCACCGATGCGCCTGTGCAGGTCGTCCTTGGACGAGGTGCTGATGAAATAGTAGTCACGACCGGGGTGGAACTCCAACCCCCCGGGTTGTGGTGTGAACGGCCTGAACGTTATGGTAAAGTACATCGTTCTGAAGGGCTTGTCACAAATGGCTATAACTCTAGGGCTTGGATTCGTTATGCGGCACGTCTCGTACTCCTCTTTCGACACCTGGGTACAAAAAATGTTAATTAATTACAAATGTTGCATTAGGGGGGATTACAATGGACTTAATCTAAATAGGCTTAATCTAAACACGATCAACGTACAACAAATTGTATTCTGTTTTTTCCGGCACAATAGTTGAGCCGTGAGATAAGACGCGGAATTTATTTTACGATCACTCTTGCATAGCAGACGTCTTTTTGTAACAGTTCCAATCCATGGAAATCTCTCAGACTAACGATGGGAATTTTCGTGTGTGTATGGCAAGCCATAGAGCAGTTTTTTAAGGGGTTATTAAACATTGTGGAATTAATTTACCCTGGCTGATAACGAATGTATCCCACTCCCCCATTAAACGAGAATTATTTACTCGTAAAATATTGTTTGATTTAATTAAATGTCTAACTATGATGCTTAAATGTCTGGTCTCATTTCTGTAATAAATGGATTATGCTTTGTAGCTGGCGTATTAATTTATAAGTCACGATGTCGACCGTGATAACAAATATTTTTTTAAAATGGTTCACACGAATTATCAACAAAAACAAAACAAAAAAAAAAAAAAAAAAAGACAAAAATTACAAGTACCTGCAGGATTATTTTGTAATGGTCGTAATAAAAATTAAGAACTCGATAATCGAAATAATCACAAAGATCATTTAGACGAAAAGTGTATCGAATTGGTTTATCAAAAACTCCAAGATAATTTAATCGTTTACTCGTTGGCTTAAAGGAGTAGAATAAAAACAAGTGATAAAAGTAAGCTGCAAGCAAACAATAAGTTATCACTGCAGTGGACGTGCAAGAAGATTTAATGGAGTTTCACAAATGTCAAATTCCAAACGAAGAACAAAATAATTATCCGTGTACGGGGAAAGGTTATGCTCCAGTTTCTCCAAAATCCCAATAATGAAAAAAAGAGCTTGAGCAATACCTCTGGTGTGACGGAAACATGTGTTTTTAATTTAGGGTGCTTTTTCCAAGTAAACGACCTAATTTATGCGCGACCGTTAGAGTAGATATTCAAACAAACTAATCTTTTTTCATGAGACCGCGATGCAAAGAGAAACGAAAACAGAGGCTACTAATCAGTGAAAATACTACTTTACGCGTTGTGTCGTGTTGGTTATAAACGAGAGTTTAAAAAGGAATTTAAAAAACCAGCCAATAACTAAATTAACTACAATCATTAATTAGCCTCAAGGTAAAATTACAAAATCAACGAACCTCTAACAGTAATATTATCTTTAATGTGCTTGGCTAGCTTTAATCTCATTTTTATTTTCTTATAAATCATACGTAGAAAGTTTTTTCTTTTTAAAAGAGCTAATTGAAAAAAATTCAAGACTTTGGCTATTTTTTTAAGGATCGAGTAAAAGTTTACCGAAATCCACTTTAGTTATTATATTGAGAAAATGCAGGGCTTTATACTTTTATCATTTGTATTTTATTATAATCTATTTTTGGAATAAAAAATCCGTATAACATGTATGTTCTTTTGCGTGTTTTTTATTTTTACATTTGTAGAATTTTCCCCAATTCTAACTACGTTCATCCATAGTTATTCTATCCTATGTTTTGCTTACTGTAACATTTTCTGCCTCTCAACTTACATTTGCTATTCCACATAGCGAACACTAATGATATAAAAATAATATAAATATACCCAAAAAGTAAAGGAATCCTACATTCGATAAAAATACCTTTATTTATATGCATGTTTTAAACATGAGGAGAATCAAAAATTTAAATTTACAATATCAATATAAATCAGTGGTATAAAATTTTTAGTATGTAGTTCAATGATGAGAGGTTTTCTCATTTTTGTGATTGTTGGCAATAATATGCTTTGTTAATAAAAGCACCGAAATATAAACAAATTTAAGATGGACTTGTGAGTTGAAATGTATGAATGTCTATACGTGTGTGCGTGTGTGTATTTGAATGGATCGATTAAATCGGCGGCTGTACGTCAAAATAGTTTTTCTGGAGTTGGACAAGAGGTTTGTCATCGTACTTACATTGTAAATAATATACTTCTCCGCTTCGTCATCGTACGTCCCCGGCTGGTAAACCGGACAAATTATGTTCACTTGGTCGTATTCGAACGCCGCGTTGTTCTTGTTCACGTCTATTATGTGATCGGTATTGTCTATTCGAAATCTGAAATAAAAGAGAGAAACTTTGGTTAGACAAGGAGTCTCTGGAAATCATATTACACATATATTATACAAATCAGTGTTTATGCTTCGTCAACCCATAATAATGCCAGATTACGGTTCATTATTCTTTTACGGGTCTAATTACGCAAATGTCTAAAATTAAATATTAAAATTTCTAAAATTGACGAGGAAAAGTACACTAAAGCTTGACGCGTGTTATTTCGTAATTGATCTAATATTTCATCGAAGGCAGTAGTAGTGCTTCTTCGATCTAAAAATCATTATTAAATCTAAGATACGAATAAATTCTTTAATCGCTCCAAAGAGTTTTGTTGAAATTGTCGGGGGTTCGTTCGCTCGTTCGTTCGTTCGATTTAAGTGGGGTAAGTTTAATTTTAATACTACGAGGGAGATGGTTTATTTAAGTAAACAATCAATTGAATATTGAAATATCCGGAGATTATTGATAATGCTCAAAAGAGACGGGCAGCAGGTTTAATGGATGGAGAGGCGTATTTCGAGACAAGTAAAAGGTGTTGGATTTTCTCTATTATTGATGGACAGGCTTTCTTACAAGCTCTACACGACAGCTAAATTCGATTGCAGTCATTACTCGGTCCTTGGATTATTATTCCCCCTGTCGCACCAGCGAATATCTACGACATAATAAATTACAATTCTCATGGTATTTGTTGTTTTGGTCGTTTTGGTCGTTTTGGTTGTTTTTGTTGGTGTCGTTGCCGTTGTTGCCGTTGTTGTTCACTTAACTTCTTAACGACGGAAAAAACAAAATGGCACAATACACCTCTATTCGGCAAACACACAGAAATCAGATCAGCGCGCCGAACCACAAAATCCCAAAAAAAATCTACAAGTACCAAAAAAAGAGCAAAAACGTGTCGTTAATTACAATCTTATTTGGGGAACAAAGCAATAAAGGAAGAGAATCTCGAGCGATCGGCGCCGACGGACCGAGGAAGCTGAATAAGAGCTGCAGCAGCAAAGGATCGAGCTGGAATTCCATCGGGCTCGAATCTGGCTTCAACAGCAACAGCGAGAGCAAGAGCAAGAGCAACAGCGAGAGCAAGAGCAAGAGCAACGGCAGCAGGATCGGCAACAGCAGCAGCAGCAAGCAACGCCAGTGTAGTGTTTTGTTGGACTAAAAAGAAACAGGGATTTTTTCTCGCAAGCCTTCACAACGTATTAACATCGAGTGGAGAGGCAAGGAAGGAAGGAAGGGAAGGGGGAAGGACAAGAGTGTCAGTGAGGAGCTCCTGCCCCGGCGTGCGTGCAGAATAACATCAAGATACTGCTGTACGTTGCAGCCATAGTACTTAAAGGAGTGGGTGCAATGGAGGATCAGCCAAAAACGAATGAGAAAAAACACGTTGCTTTCTTCTTCTTCTTCTTCTTCTCCTTCTTTGCCTTCCTCCTTCTTTGCCTTCTTCTTCTTCCTCCTCTTAGTCCTCCTCCTCCTCCTCCTACCTCCTACCTACCTCCCTCCCTCCCTCCCTCCTCGTGTTATTCTTATTCGGTCTGAGGCAGGGTCGCAACTAAACGAAAGGTGAATGCGCAGGTAAGATAGATGGCCAGAGAGGATAATATAAAGGTCAAGGATGTGGAGAAAAATTTAGCGTGCATTTTTGGGTTGTATGCAAACTTTCAACTCTAATCACATAATGATATACATTTCACATTGAGATTTTAAGATATTACTCCGCGTGTAAGAGAGTGAAAATGCACGGGTCTCGTATAACAATAACCCTCGCATGCCCGCCAACATTTTTTGGCGCATCCACCAATTATAAAACGCCTTAAATGCGTTATTTTTTACGGACAAAAGTAACATTTATCGATACAATTCAATTGGGGTAATTACAAATGTTTCGTTGGTATTTTTTACTTTAGAACCTTTTTACAAAACAATATTTTTCCCGGGCCACTCTCTTCTGCGCTAATTGATACTAATAAATCCTTTGATAATTATTATTGATTTCAAGATCGACTTCAAAGACCATAAATTACCAAAGAAGAGTTTACTTGATTATTTCTAATAATTTATAATCAATACGTAGAGAGGCAGAGGAAAATAAAAGGACAAATGTATCGAATGGACTAGAAGAAAAATGGACAAGTAAAAGTAATACAGAAAGAAGTCAGGAACAGCAAATAAAAAAATATAAAATGAATAAGGTTCAGGGTCAAAAAGGACAAAAGAAATAAGAGGAGAGAGAGGAGAGAAACAGTTCTGGTTCTGTTCCTATAGGATATAACCGGTTTCATTATTCCTTTGCCGATGCACAGACTCATACACGTACATACACCCACGTAGACGCGTATGCGTATTAACCCCCGAGGAAGAGGACGTAATAACTCACGAGAGAAAAGGCCGAAGAAGGTAGAGTTTTGTTCTTTTACATTTATCACGCGCCTTATGTATTTCAGAACATGGACA
Source organism: Eupristina koningsbergeri (assembly GCA_018907245.1). Lineage (NCBI taxonomy): Eukaryota > Metazoa > Arthropoda > Insecta > Hymenoptera > Agaonidae > Eupristina > Eupristina koningsbergeri. Next base: position 102,756 of record JACCHV010000145.1, on the reverse strand, counting down.
AGTATACAGCCCGATGCAACCACACACACCTATTTTACGTTTTGAAAGGACCTACCCACCCTTCCTCCCTTCCTCCCTTCCTCCCTTCCTCCCTTCCTCCCTCCGCTCAACCATACAATTTCGGTTTTACTTTTTTCTATACACACGCTTCTCTTCTTCTTCTTCTTACTTGTCTTTTTTACTCACCACAGTACTTCATCTCTAGCTTGCTCTTATCTGTTTCTTGTAAACGTGACGAACGCAGTGATACAGTGAGAAAAAGTTAACTTTCTCACAAGATACTCAACCGCAGATGAGCGTTAATTGTAACTTGTCTTTTTTATTAATGTTTTCCTAATTTATTTTAGATTGTATCGTTTACATCGCGAATGAGCAAAGCCTTTTTTATCCCTTTTCTTTCTTTTTTCTTTTTTCTTTTTTGTATGTATATATCTTTACACTATTTTTAATAAACAGTCAAACGCTATCGATTCCAAAGACGATAATACTCTGTCTTGAGCTGCTAGACCGCACGTTATAATTTATAAAATTTCCTTTCAAAATGATTCATTTTCTCGCTTAAATAATGCAATAATTATAGAATATATTTTAAATGCATTTTTAGAAAGGATAATATAATATTTAATTATAATTTTTAAATAACTAATCCTTCGTTTTCGCGCGAGTACCTCGTGTATTTCATCGATTTTCCCTCGACCTCTACTCATTAAAGTTTATATTCTAAAAATTTAACCGATATCATTACATTACAAATGTATAATTATTATAATAATTGATATGGAATTCTAATTTTTGATAATTTATATTAGTCTTGTGCTTAAAATTACGCAAACTCCCTCCATGTTGTAATAATTTTTAGATTTAAATAATATACTTGTACTAATTATACATCATAAATATCCATAAATTTTCGAACCAATAAATAACTAGTATTTTTCAGTGCTGATTTTCTTTATAAACTGGTTTCTCTACTCGTGTAATTAATTCCCAATCCTTAGACAGTGAGAGACAATGAGCTCGGTTAAAAGAAATGCATCAAAGCTAAAAATGAGAAGAATGTGTGGTCACATTAGTAAAGGTATGTAGATTTGAAAAAAGGAAAGTGGTAACTTTACATAAAAAAAAGAAAAGTTGGGGGCGGGCAGGAGGGAGGGAGGAAAGGCATAAAAAATATGCGTAATAAATATTTCACTGACTTTCACAGTCGCATATGCATAAATGTCCCTAAAAATTCGATCCTGTTCTCTAAAGCATTCTCCATCTGTTTACTGGTCGTTATAGAGTTCATTGTAAATAAATTCAGTAGCGATGTCAAATTGTGGAAGGAAAGGAGCAGTGAATGGGGAAAAGAAGAGGTGAAGGAGGTTCGTACGAAAAATCAATGCCATTTCCAGCAGATGAAATTGAAAAAGAAATAGTGAATATGCAAAAGAAAGATTGGCGAAGGACTCGAGGAGGGTAAGATAAATACAAACGAAGCCGTAGCAGAACGAGAATTCGCGATAAGGAAATTTCGACTCTACGTTGAACTACTATTAAGGGCAGGAAATACTGCTATAATAATATACAGTCGTTTTTTTTTTTTTTTTTTTTTTTTTTCTAGCAGTGATTCACCCGAGTAGTGCAAACCGACACTATGATCAATACTGTACGCAAATTTCCTTCTACGAATTTATGAAGCAGGTTCGGTAATGCCTTGGCAATTCAAATCTGCTCATGTTGCAAAACCAAATGAGTAAATGAAATGTTTATTATATTTGTCGTTTCGAACTTTTTGCCCAAGAAACTCGAATTTTTTACTTCACCCGAATGGCATTACATTTAACAATCATCCACAATCAAATGTATTCCACTCTGGACTGTCCGATAAATTTAATATTTATGCAATATGTTCCTCTAATGGGGCTAAATGAAGCTATAAAACTGATATTAAAAAATATCATGTGCCGTTGTTCGGCGCTTTCATTGCTATTGCCAACTAACAATGGCATTCAAAACAACGAATAGAAATTAATTGCGACGGGGACGTGTGTCCTTCGTATATTTTGGCATCCAACAAAACCGGGAAATTTAGATTTAGCAGCAAATCTAATTCTGCTACCGAAAATTCAATAATAGCCGTTTCTTTGCTCTTGAAAAGTCCGATGCAATCCACGAAAAATCAAATGTCAACCGTTTCTTTTCTAATTAAAAATTGTATCTAAAAATACATGCAGCTCCTGAAAAGGCATAATTCTATTCTTGAAATTAATTATACAAGCCTCCAACGCTGGCTAGACCCTCATGATTATATCAAACTTTAATTTATTTCCGAGTTTACAGTATTATCAATGTTGGAGAGAGAGAGAGAGAGAGAGACAAAAAAATAAAAAAATTCAGCTCTTTGAGCGAAAACACTTGAAAGAAAAGAGAAAAGGTAAAAATAGAATACGCATGCATTTGAAATTGGACATCAAGACTTATGGTTGGTCGAGTTACGGCTAGCAAGCTTATTTAGCCAAAGTTAAGCGTAGGTGCATATGGGATGCATATATTTCATATCGGTCCAAGGAAATCACAAGTGACTCGAGACTAATCATTGTGATGTCTAGTGCAAGGTGCCACGCCCGAAAAAAGTGCAAACCAAATCAACAAGATTGAACACCCGCCGGCGGACCTCGTTCACAATCAAACTTATAGCAGCTTTTTTATTCGTCGGAGCAGCAGTTATAAAATAAAAGGTGCCAAATTAAAAAGAAGGAAGAGGATTAAAGGCAGCCTAGAGAATCAGAAGGGAGGGTCAATACGGCAATCCGATTGGCGAAACGAAAAACCAATCTTTACTCGTGTAAAATGAGCACGCATACGACGGTTGGGCTTAGGGGTTGGAAAGTTCCTTTGATTATCTTTTTTTGTGATCGCGGCGCACTCCTCTTCAATGTCTAAACCATTGATTTTGGGGCTCGAACGAAAAGCGATTATTATGAAATTATCAGTTATTATTTATTTGTTATATCTTACTATTCTTTGCTCTGCTCGATAAATAATTCTGTATTGTCTTTCTAAAAAAAAACACACGCGTGCACCCTAATCACACACACGCAAAAAGTGATCTCTCATTCAAACAAAAAAATACTTTCAACAAATATTGAAAAAGAGCAGACCATTGGGTAGAGGATTTGTATTGAGCAATTGTAATGCATTATAATTTTTTACTCGAATTTTAAAATAATGTGATTATTCGAGATTTCGCGTGTGTTCAATAATTCATGTTATTAATGATAAAACTAATGGCTTACGTGCATAATTTAGAATTTAAGACGATCAAATTGATTTTTTATATTTTAATTTTTTTAAAAAAGGATAATGTTTTCACAATACAAATATAAGTTGTATAATTACGGATAATTTACAAAAAAATATTTTAGTCATTGCATAAGTATTGAAATTATAGTTATTACTATGGTGAAAGTTAATGTAGTAAAGGAGTAAAAATATAATAAAAGAAACATTCGCATACCCTATAAGGAAAAAAAATATAAAAATAAGAAACGAAGGCACTCAAAGAGCGAAAACATTTTGACAAGAATATCAAAGTCGCGTGACGCACCAAGAACTCATAGTTCAGTGAAAGAGAGGAAAAGAGAGAGAAGCTCATAAATTAGGCATAACAAAAAGAAATATGATATTTTCTTAAAGCGAAGACTGTCTCATGCACTTATTTAAATTATGGTTTTTAGTAATTATAAAATACACCCGAGACTCATCTGCTATTTTCAATTCGCATCGCAGCCAGAAAAGTTAATTCATGCGCCGCATTGCTCGACTCTCCACGTGTTCCTCAAAACATCTTGTACTAGTTTAAGGAAGATAAAAGTGAGAAAATTTGTAATTCTTTGAAATGGATTTCAATGCCTCTTTCATCCTTAAGACCTTCTGAAAACCGTGCCGAGGTGACTTTCTTTTTCGTTTAATTTAGATTGAGAAAATTTAATTCTTTTATAATGAAATTACGAGTCTGAAATATTTTGATACTCCAAACTTTATATACGCTTTTAATACTGCTTAAAATAGAGTTACACCCTTTAACGCATGTAATGTATATATTTTTCTCTTTTCAATCAGTATGCTGAAAGCAAACATAAACTTTATAATATTCACACTGTACTATGAATATAAATTTTCTTTTACCCTTAACACTTTTCTGCAGAATGAACTTTTAAATCAACGACCTTTTAGGTCACTTTATTTATTTATGTTGCACTTTATTTTTTAGAACAATGAAAAATTGTATTATTTATTATGCTGATAATGCACAAGCTATCAGAAATTTGTAAAGTAAATTATGTATAAAAAAAAAGAGAAAAAAAAAAGAAAAAAAAGAAATGATCGATAATGCTGTTTGACTAATGTTTAAATAACCATACCCACAGAATCAATTGTTTGGGATTTACAAGGGTCAGTCTAAATAAATAAATTTAATTACAAGAGTTTAAAACAATGTGTAATAGTTCATCAACGATGAAATCTCTTTTCATTTGACACCAATCGGTATTTATATTAGTAGTGATCAAGATTAGCTCAGTACGGCCGTTGTTCCAGCTACAAACGTGTAAAGTTATATGAGTGTTTATAAAAGAAATTTATCGTATCGCACGAATAAACGATCGCTGAAAAGTTTCGAGTGCAAATAATATTTATTCCAAGAAGCCGGTGCTCAAGTGCTGAGGTAATGTCGGGTAACGAATGCCCTGTCATACACCAACACAAACGAATGTTGCATTTTCGAATCAGTTTCTTACATTCGGATGGTTCTTAATCAAGTGAACGAGACGAAGAAGAGTCCACGAAAAGTTCTGAAGATTGCTCGAAAGAAGAAATAAAATGAAGAGCAAAAACATCTCGTTTGCACCTGCTCGGACCGATCATTGGTAGTAAATACCGCTGATTCTTCGATCATTTCCCTCCGGTCTTCAGATTCTGTTTGAAAGTTGCGTTTACCGAGCCGAATGAGATAGAAAGAATAATGGCGATCCGTTCCCACGGAGCCACGGAGAAGATGTGGAGGCGAAGGCGTGCCGCCGCGGGGCAAATTTCCCCATATCTCTTTCTCTCTCTTTGCTCTCAAAATTATTGTCATATTAACATACGTCACTTCTCCGAAGAAACCCCTCGTGTTTGTCTTTTCGACTCTCGAGAGAGAAGGAAACAAAAGAGACGAAAAATAATAGGCATCGAAGAGCGAATATCGTGATCTATTTACCAGAAAGAGGAAATGTGAAAAGTGATTTAAAAAAAAAAAGAAGAAAAAGAAGATAAAAGCATATTTTATGAGTTTTTTTTTAAATATACAAGAATTTTATGTGTGCTCTTATTACAATGTGGGTACACAAAGTGTGTAAGGTAATTTTATTTGGGAATAATTGAATACAATAAAATTGAAAAAGATAGCAAGTTTGTTTAATTTAAATTTTTAGCTTTTGTTAAAAAAAAGGCTTTAATGCGTAAAAAGGGAAATAAATACGAGGGAGAAACTATAATTAAATAAATATTATTATAAAAATAAATACACCAGCGCTTATTGATAAACGTTAAGAGATATGCAAATTTACTCAACAAAGGGTGGAGACAAACTAACTGTATCTTTCCCCCTGATTCGCTTTAAAGAATATTATTAGATTTTTCACTTTTATTGCCGCACCCTTTCTTATATTAAACCTAAACAACACCCAAGTTCGACTAGCCTCGGTCGGTCTCTGTTTAATGTTACCGCTCTACTTAATTCTCACAAATGTAAGATGGAAACTTTATTTAAAAAGTAATGAAAAGAATGTTGGAATAATGATTATTGATGATGTTACAGATATATGCAAGTTTACTTGATGAGGGTTAGAGATAAATTGATGATCTCCTTTAGTATTCTTTCCCTGACAATGGAAAGACCCTATACTTTTTCTTTATTACCGCAAGGTTTTTTTTGTTTTACAAATTCTACACGACAGCCAAATTCGATTGCTCTAATTACTCGTGCCTTGGATTATTTTACCTTTTATACGTGTGCAAGAAAATTAATGTCAAATAATGCGTACTATCGCTGATGGTATTTATTTTATTTTGCCTAGATCTAAACGAAGAATCGTGACAAATTTTAAAAGCAAGTAAAGAGAAAATAAAAGACAGAAAAGTAGACGATAAAATGTGCGAGAAAAAGTCCACTAAAGGTAAAAAATTCAGATAAAAAATGAAGATACAAAGGAAAGAAGAGGAAGAAAAAAGAAATGGTAAGAGTGAAGCTGTAGTGTCTCGGGAGAGAGAACAAGAGCAGCGAAGGGAGAGAGAGAGAGAGCAAACAAGAGAAGACGCAAAGAATAAACGAGCAATGTAATACGAGAAACAGTTATGCGAAGTTACGATGAACAGTCGCATTGCGATTGGCCGGTCGGCTCTCTTTTAAGTTCCTCGTGTTCGGGTGTGAAAGCTGCTCGGAGACGACGACAATGACGACGATGACGACGACGAAGACGACGCCGAAGACGAGACACCGGGTCGAGTGTTATTATTAGTTTACTTTTAAATATTTATTGTATTCCCTGTCTCGCATATTTTCCTTGCTAATGCACACACTTAGTGAATCCTATGTGAACGCTTGTTCTGCGTTTTGTACTCTCTGAGCTAATGCGACGCAATATTATGCCGCAGATCCTTAGCACTTCGTCGTCTAGTCCACGGAATTATTTGGGAGCATTTTCATTTATAGAACGGAGCACCGCATTGCATCCCCACACGGCCAAGAAAATAATGGTCGTGCATTTTTTTTCTCTTTATTTTTTCCGCGATTGTTTTTAACGAGACAAAATGGGTCACTTGTTTATTTATGAAAATCTCGATAAGCAGCACTTCGGGGAACGAATTTTAACGATCGAATAAAAATTGAACATCAGTCGCTGATAAATGTTTTTGAATAAATTGTCTGTCAGTTAGTAATATTAATATCGATACTGCTAAAGTTTACTCTGTAACCAACAGTTATTAAATATTACTGTCTTTTAAATATTAGGTTTTGGTTTTATTCGAGTTTATGCAGTGCGTAAAGTTTTTATCAACATTTTTATGTGCACTTTCATAAGCATTAAAATGTGCATCTATAGTGACGACTACTTAGGAAGATTTTGTAAATAAATTCGACTCGTGATGCAAAAAATTCTTATTAAAACTTGATCAAGTTCCACCCCAATTCATGCTTGTGTGTTCTCCCGATCAGTAATCACATTAAAATAATCTCAAGACAGGCATAAAATTGGAAAGGCTAAATATTTCTTGACAACGTTTAATATCTCGCATAATCAAAATAACAACCCGTACCGCATTTATTAAGGAAAGCAAATACACGATCAAAGAAGGAATAAAAAACAAATAAAAGTAAGAAAAAAAAAAGAAAAAAATAGGAAAAAGCTCAAAAGAACGAAAAAAAAAAATACGGACAGTCGGAAGGGGCCGTGTGTGTGTGGAAGGGATAAATTAAAAAAGCAAAAGTCCTGGGTGTTGCGTCGATCACGTCCTCGGTGGCTCTGAATAGTGTTCTTTAGGTGTCGTGTGATGGATCATATAAATAATAATAAAAAAAAAAAAAAAAAAAAAACAAAAAAAGCGCGTGTTTGGTGTTTTGAGAGTGTTTCCCTTGTGATGCGGGCGTTACAGAATCTGCCGATGTCAGTAGCGACCTCCTGTCACCGACATCTATAAAAAGCTCCAGTAACTCCCTGCCCCCTCCCTCCGTTATCTGATACTCCTGTAACCCTATCATTTTTATTTTATTTTATACATTTATTCGGTTGGCAGTGTGGGAGGCAAGGGATAAGCCACTGCGCCGAAACCAACCACTGGTCCTCTCGAGTGTGTAAAGCCAAAACACCGACTTGCGAATAAGATCAGAGGAATCGGTGAAAGAAATAGGACTGATTTGGTATTCTCCTTTTCTCTCTTCATTTACACGTGCACGTGTTTGCGTCTCATTCGTCTCGACACCATTTAGCTAATTTATGTCCTGTGTGCTACGTCAGTCTCACCAAAGGCTTGCTGCTGTTCGCACCTCATATAACGTGGCTGCGCTCTCTCTCTCTCGCTCTCCTCTCTCTCTCGTTTCCCATTGAATTTCAAAGTCAGGGCAGGTGGTAAGAACCTTGTCGCTCTTTCCTTGTTCTTTATCTTAGCTCACTTCTCTCTCTCTCTCTCTCTCTCTCTCATCTACTTTTTTCATTCACAACTTCATCTTCCCTAATATCAAGACCTCGCGCTTTAGGATTCAGCAGAGTTGAAAAACACAAGGGATGCTATTGTAACGTCCATCGCTTTTCAAATAATAGAGGCATTTTCTATTTTCATCAAACCTCCATCAAGAGCATGGGAAGAAGGAAGCTGCATCACCTTCGCATTGGTCAATTTAATTATGCTCTGTAGATTACAATGTAATCGGTGATGCGTACTTTGAGCGAGAGTCGGGACTGAAATTTAATACACTTTTTCCTGCATTAAAATTTAAAAACAGCTTTATTTATTTAGGATCATTAAAAAGTGATCGCCCGTGTCTATACAATTATTAAAAAAAAATATTTAAGTCAAAGTGAAAAAAGTTCAAATAAACTAGGACTTTTACGACAAACCCTGAACATATAAATAAATCGTCTGACAATTAATAATTTTCCAAACAGAATAGTCGTCACATTTCTTGTCGGACAGGTAACGTTTTACAGTGATAAATATTTATTTTACATCTCCGGAGGTGAATGGCTGCGAGAAGAAAAACAAAAAATAACATGGTCTGACACAAGACTCATCGGCGAATAATAATAAAATGCGAGAGGAAATACTCCAAGTGGAAAAAAGAGTGAAAAGCTAATTCGAAGAATATTAAAAGATGAAAATTTTTTGCTAATCTATCCTGACTCAATTGTCAGAATGCAACCTTCGCCGTGTTCGCATTGCCGGAGCCGAAGAAGCATGAAATTCTTAAATCTCATCTATCTGATAAAGATTTAAACAGTTACATGGGTTGGATATTTGCAAGAAGGAATGAGATAGAGATCGGACAAAAGTACTAGATTAAAGGCGAAAAAAGCCAAATTGAACGATAAAGTTAATGAGTGGGAAAAAGGTCAGGGGGAAGTCGAGGAGGTAGAGAAGTAGAGGTACTGCTAATAAACTTCATGTAATATTGAATTTTATTTTTGTAAAATTGACATTGTGCACGCTTCGAATTATTGACAATGCAGTATAAACGCGCATGCGTCCTTTTCATAAATATAGCGTTATTTTTCTTGTAGTTATTGTTATTATTGTAGCAACTATTACCCGAACTTTCAACACTTGGGCTTTATTAAATAAATGCGTGATAAATTTGGTTTGTCAAAATTTTAATCAACCTTACGTTTTTATTTCTGCAAAAAGTAGTTCAGCACTTTACAAAAAGGAAAGTTCTTTTATTTTATTGGCAGATACTAAGAGAATATTTTTTGAAAGCTCTTGTCAACATTGGAAGTTAAGAATTAAAATGCAAATATTCACAAAATATTATTCTCTAAGATGGAAAGTAAACTGCTATTTTGTATCGAAATTTATCAAGCAAATGCAACATTTCATGAATTTGTAAAGTAGTTCTGATAAAATTTACTCTAGTCGGGCTTTTAAAAATATCCAAATGTTATGTTTCACTTTTCGTAAAAATGTAATCCCTTAAAAATGCTTTGTTCAATTTTCATATTGATTGAATTTTTCCTTTCCATAACATATTATTACAAAGTTATCAAATAATTTAGTCTTCGTTAGTTTTAATTCGTGATTATTCACGGGATGAACGGCTCTTCAACGCTTATGATCGCCGATCGATCTCTTGATATTTTTCACTTGTGTTAACGGCACCTTTTACGCATACGCGTATATTATCATCCGTTTAAGCGATATTTGACAATTGCTGACTTGGATGAAAAATGTATGAATAATGTTTATGTATTTTCACGTGAACATCTGCACGGGAATAAAAAATTCTCGCTGAATTTATAATTCAAGGAAATTGATGATAGGTGTATCTAACTCTCGCTGTCAAGGGGAGTTCTTCGATCTTCATCACACTTAAATCCCTGATATTAGGGTTTTGATTAAGGTGGAAATGAAGTTTAACAGTGACCACACGCTTGAAGTACATAGAATTTATAATACAAGAATATTCGATTGCGTAAGCAATTATGGAAATCTAGCAATCGTTCTCACAAGTAAGAATTATAGGGGTTTCCCCTACGATCAAGCGAGGGATTTTTTACGTTCATTCAAGATTATGTAAATTGAATAAAGGTCGTTTATTTGGAATCTACCATAATCGATTTCTTTCATTTGTAGTTTCGACTCGGCACGTTTTTGCCATTTGCAATTCTTTAAGGTAAAGACCGGATGAGATCTCTATAATAATGTAACTCTATGTAATAAAAAAATATTGGTGAAAATGAGTTCAACACTGTAGTTGGTGGATTTTCCTTCGCTTTTTCAGTAACCCTGTAAAGGTGGAAAATTGATCGAATGTAGAGGGAAAAAGTGGCGCCGTGGGCGAGCCCACCGATATTTTTATACACGAATACCAACGAGAAACAGGGGAAAGGAGCCACGTGGGTCTGACAAAAATATATCGACAAAAAGTTTGTGATCGAGTTCAACCTTGGAGGAGACGAGGGTTCAAGCAGCGCCCATCCTTCGTCTTACTTTATAATTGTAGGCATGTGTGAACAAGATTTTGTGCAAGCGGTCTTTGATCAAAAAAACGTAGATTAAGTGGAAGATGCACCTATCGATTCGAGAGACTCGGGGCGCTCGAGCTTAAGAGTATCGAGGCCTATCTAATAAAACCTACCAGATGATTCTCAGCTCTGGACCACTCGGGGGCGTCCCCTTAGTGACGCCCCCATGACATGCTTGCTGGCGCGTCTCGATCGCGGGGCACACACACACACACACAATGACGACACGCACACATCCCCACTGAATGGCGTGTTCCTTGGCACTGACTGGATACGCACATGCACACACCACTACCACGACCACTTGGTATCACTCTGAATTAATACTTCTCATTAGCGAAGGTGCCGCGACTATTTTTCCCCCGAGTATTCGGATTCCTTTAATGCTTGCGACGCGATAAATAATCTGTATTTTTATCATCTTCACGCATAGTTTTGTCTACATTGTGGAACTGCTCGAAACAATAATTCCTTCTTTCTCGCTCCCTCTGCGTATTACCGAATATTAAGAAATGCGTGTGATTCATGGGATTTTTTAAAATGTAGTTATAAAGTCAAAAATTATTAAAATAAATTACATTAATAACTTTGCTTTATTATTACTGCTTTAGAGTTCATAAAAGTTAATTGATCATACTTACAGGTAATTAGCCATTCAAAATTTACAAAATACACCTTTTTGGTCGTAAACTTGACTTTGAACATATATTTGGTACTTCCTGTTTTAAGAGAACGACGCCCTTTTCCCTTGCCGTTTCATAACAACATTGTTTATTTTTTGTCGTACTATATCACAAAATTTGTCATATAGGCCCCAATAATTAATGTCATCATTATCGAGATTGTGATAATGAAAGAATATTCATTATTAAAAAATATCAGTAATTATAAATAACTCACACTTTCAATGACTTTAAGTGCATTACGTACTCATTTTTTTTAAAAATAGCACAGTTATTTTTTGTGATATTATATCATATAAAAGTTGCTGTAATAAATTTCGAGTTTGCAATTTTTATTGGCATTTTTGGTACGTTTTGAAGTAGTGGAAGAAGGAGATAACGTATTGAAATTGTTTTAAAACTTGTATCCTATAATTTTATTATTATTATACTGAAACTGATTATTGATTTAAGTATTAGAACCTTATTTATTCATAGAGCATTAATAATATAATATATTGACGTGAAATGTTCTCTTGTTCAATCAGATTCTTCTAAAACGCGATGTCTCGTCGTGATTTATCGTAAAATATTAAAAAAATATTACAGAATGCATTTGTAATTTTTTGCAACTGTAAATTATATTACGTGTGTATAATCTTAAATGGCTTAAAGCTGTATTGGAAGAGGAAAAATTGAAACGCGAAAATATAAAAGTCAAAGACAAAGTAGATGAAAGGGTACTTCTTACTACTACTACTACCACCAGCACCAGCACCAACACCAAGTGCCAATGGACGGCGGTATTTTTAAGGCCAGTAATACGACGTCGAGATTATCAATTCATGTACGGATGTGTTAAATTAAATTTCGAGTAAAGCACTTTAGATCGCGATGCCTGCAGTTATAACTCTCTTGGTCGCCTGTCCCAATAGACAAGAAGACGCATCGTAAAAGCGCGCACTTTCGCTTCCCCGACAAAGTTTAAGAACGCCGATAAGGATTTTTAAAACGGCCGTAAAATCAATTTTTTGTCCACTTTCACGGGAACCTTCCCGCGGGCTCCAGCACGTTGCACCTAGAAAGGGGCAATAGAAATTCAAACGGGAAAATCCGCTAAAGTTTCGTCCACAAATTATCCAGATGAATGCACTTTTATAATATAATGTCGGAGGTCCTGGGGAGATGCAACGGAGGAGCCGAGCTCGTAAGTAGCACACGACACGAGGCATCCGAGCTCTTTGTCTAGCGCATTGAGACATTTCTGTCGTTGGAGGCTTGGGCGATTTGGCACAGATAGGCTCTCACGGCGGCGACGGGGTCAGAGCCCCGTTTCGCGGGGTCAGATTCTCGGCCGAGTGTGGCAGTCGTGTTGATACCCGGAGATAGCTTCATTGTTTATGGGCATTGTCGTAAGTTGGGATCTGCGCGAAGGGGGCCTGCATCTCCAGGGGGGGGGAGGGGGCGGGAGGAGGCGAGCGGGGCCCAAGTGGGCAAGCGACATTTTTGGGTTAATACTCGATGCGAGCCACGACAACGGAAAAAAGCTCTTTGTGCGTCGACGGCTATGGTTTCAGCCGGAATGCAAGGAGATCACGAGTTCGCGTGACTCCCGCGATAGGGAGAAAGAGTCCGCCCGCTAAGGGCACGGGGGGAGGAAAAGAGAAAATACTCCTCCAGACACCAGACACGTGTCATTTGTCGGCGTGTTGGAGATAAATTCGCCTCGATCCTTTTTCTCGCTCTTTCCCGCTACTTCCATAACATCTCCGGCCCGAGATCTGATTTACTTCTTTTGCAATTCCGATGCACGTTTGATGCCCTACTGCCGGGGCCGGGACCCGGGACCCGGGACCCGGGGCTCGGGGGCCCGAACCCGGGGCCCAGCGAAAGGTTAAGCCAGAAAAAGGAGAGGATGAAAAGCAGGCGTTGACGTTGTCGAGTGTCAAGTCTCTAGCCCGAGCCTATGAATCGAGTTACTAACTTGATATAACTGTAATCTTACCCACTTTCTCCAATTTTTATCCCCTGCATTTTACTCAACTTATATTTTCCGTCTTCTTTTCCAACTTTTCAACGAGTTTTCACCTGTATAACTCACGGCCAACTCTTCTCTATAGACATCTCTTATTTTAATGCCTCAGATTTCAACTTTTCAACTCCATTTAAACACTTTTTCACTTCCTTTTTCTTCTTTTCTACAATGATCTTTATAAATTTATAAACAGATTTCTTTAAATTTTGTTAGCTGTACAAATCAGCCGTATTTATTGAATCTTAATCTTGATAATTAATTTCTTTTAACTTAAATGATTCAATTGTTTGCAAGTAACAGTGGTTGGTTGTACAAATAATTATTTCCATTTAAATTTTATACAAAAAGTTAAAGATCAAGATAACCGTAGAGTAGCAGTAACATTTTATTTTTATAAACATTATTACTGAAGCCTACTCTTAAAATCTTTTATAATAATTTCAATAAATAAATGTTTATTGTTATTTACAATTACTCGTAGAATTAACTCGAATCCACAAGATCTTCGGTGAAGCCAGTTATCAAAAAAACACTTTTGATTTAACCAGTACAAAGGTCTGTTCTCTAGAACCAACTCTGATTAAACAGATAACTCTTGATGATCTTATCTAACTTTTCCCACGTGAAGTGGTACCAGGTCTTTCAGGTGAGCTTTGCAGCTCATATAATTTGTCTTGGCAAAGGGTTGGAAAAGTGCTTTGCACGAGAGGCTACTGAAGATATTTTATTAATAACCAGTAAACAGCCGAGTTAATAAACCAAACCTTATTTCTTCTTTTTTAATTTTCCTTTTTTCCTTGTTTGAATAAGATTTCGCATGTAATAACGCTCTTACGAGTATAAGAAAATGGTATCCATGTATCAATACTTAATATTAAAAGGAATCCCGACAAAGACAAACATTCTTATTAAATCCTTCTCTCTCACTCTCTTTATTTCTTTCTTCTACGATAAAACGTAAGCACGTGGCTACTAAAGTACACAAAGTAAACAAAATATCATATTCCCTTGTTTCTAGTCGGTATACAACTGAATAAGGAATATTTTCTATTGGGATGTTGAAAATAATGAAAAAGAAAAAGAGTGAGAATGAAAGACATGGCAGACAGAGAAAATCCCTTTGATTGGAGTCTAAAAATATGAACTTCATCAGAACAGATTCATAAAGTACTTTTGTGCCTCCTGACGCTCTCTTTTACTCTTTTGTACCACCATTCTATTACACTCCCAAAAAATTAAACGAAATTTCCCCCCTCCCTTTCCACTACTACTTTACTAGAAATGTGCATACAATTTATACCTGAATATATTTCACCTTTAAAGTGCTTTCTCCCAGATGAATATAAAAAATATCTACTGCAGCATTTATCTACTGAGAAGATAAGCTTTAGTTTGACTTCCACATTATCGCCTTTTTTTTCATACAGTTCTCTCCGACCTTTCTGGATATAAATGACTTTTTTGAAAAACGATCAGTGTTACGCATACACAGCGATTTTTGTTTTTGTTTTTAACATTTATTTGTTTAATTTATTATTTAATAAGTAGGATCAAATAATTGAGAAACCATATCAAAAGAAATTCACCATCAAGTCCACTTAAAAAATATTTTATAAGATTTATCTAAGCCACAGGAAATCCTTCGAAGAATACGCATTAAAAAGTCTACTTTTCAATCTCTATGTGTACGACAATGGCAACAATAGATATAATGAAAATAAAAAACCGGAAAGTTACAAGGATCGACGTGTGTATAAATCGGACAAACAAAAAATTTTCTTTTGTGGTTTTCTCCGTGGACCTTCTTGAAACTAATCTCTTAATCATTTTTTAAAACTTGTATCAAAAATTGAAAGCATAAACAAGGACTATTATTTTTACATTATAATAGAAGAAAATTGTTTTCAATGTCATGAGAAATTAAAATATAATATTTTTTTTAATGGTTTTATCGAAGTATTAAGTTTCTTCTATAATAAAAAAGTTTTCTTTAAAATAATGTACAAGATAATTGTTAGAATCTTTTACATTATAAAAAAAAAAATAAATGAAAATTTGTTGTCGATCATTAACTATAGAAAATTTTTTAACTTTTTATTTATATTCACTTTTGGAGGCTTAAATATTATTAAAATAATAAATCTGCTTTTCGAAAACATATAATTACTATTTACTGTACACCAAAAAAAAATTCTATTAATTTTCTATAAGAATTTAAAATTATTACCATAATCAAAATTTCTCTCCACTTACATTTCTATTATACTTATACGTAATTATGAAATTTCTCTATAAGACTAGTACTTAATAATATTCATTAGACACACACAATTGGTCTACTGATGAAATAATATAATAATATACAATACTATTAAAAACTTATTTGTGTTATATATAATATATATATCATGTTAAATATAAAACAAATTAATGACTTTGGAATTAATTGTATAATTATTTAATAAGTGAAACGCAGCAATTATTAACAAAAGGGTCAATTATTTTGTAAAATATAACATTTTAATGATGAAAGTGAATTTCTTTGTTTTGGATAATTAGAGATATTTAAAACCGCCAGAATATAATGAAATTTTAAATAGTTTAATATCCAGAGAAATTTAAAAAAATATTTATCTAAAGTGAATTCTCAAATTCTTATACAAATATAAACATTTTAAAGAATTCAAAACATAATGAGGAAGTCATATATCTGTTCTTTTCTTCTTTTTTCTCGCCTCGTATAATTGATAAATAAATTAATGATTATGTGCTCATATATCTTATATATTCTTCACTCCATCTCTCAATCATGTGTACACTTTTAAACAGATAGAGAGAACGAATAGAATAAGAAGTGAGATAGAAAGAAAGAGAGAGAGAGAGAGAGAGAGAGAGGTAGTAAAAATATTTTTGAGTCTTTATTCGTCATAATCAGCAATGCTTGGCTCCACTATTCTTTGCTTAGTTATTGCGCAATAAAGCACTCGAGAAATCCTTCCATGCGATAATCGTCTGACAGAATAGGCATTTCACAGGCAAAGAGAGAAACAGCAATTTTCGAGATCTACTCATCATCTTTGCAAATACGTCTGAAAAATTATTGATGGTATTCTCAAAGAAAGTCAAAAACTTGTACAACAATATACAGGAAATGCACACACTTTATGCAAGAACATATGCTTGACGAATAATAGAAAAATAGACAAACAGAAAGAAAAAATCATGAAGCAATGAAGAAAAATGCTGAAAAATAGCTCGAAACCCAAGATTTTTGACAAAGGCTCTTCACAGCTGAAGGACTGGAGGACAGTTATGGATATCCTAAGGTCCATAACACTTAGGACACATTATTCGTTTTCGGAACTCGACAATTTAAAGAATCTACTCTCATTGTGGAGAACAACGATTCGGTTTCAATTTTTAGTCTCCTCATTTTAATGCTGATCTCAAGTTGTTTATTTCATCTTGTTCTTTTCTTTTCTCAAATCTCGTCCTTAACACTCCATTTTATACTTGTTCTCTGTTCTCGATCTCATGCGGGGTGCAATTCGTGCACACCATTTTTTTAAAACCATACTTTTGTTTGCTTCACAGTTTGAGCCAAACAACATTGGTTATATCCATTTCTATCTTCTTTATGTCTCATCTGTTCTTTTTCCATTTGTATTATTCGTCGCCAGGTATGAATATTATATTAAATCATTAATACTGGGCTAGTTTAAAAATATTTCCAGTGAACATAATTATGTCGGGGGAAAAAAGAACTTATATTCACACAAGCGTTAAAAACTTGATTGAAAACTGAGTTTTATTTGATTTTTATGCTTTTTTTAAATTAAATCTTAGTTATTTATGTAAATGTACCGTAGCCATTATTATTATATTTTTAAAAGCGAAATCTATTCCTATTCAAAATACTCATAATTCAAAAGGACCAATATACTGACTCATAACATCTATTTAAATTTACTCCTCCAAATTTTTCACGCATTTTTCTTAGTAAAACTCGAATAAAAAAACAATTTTTTATTATTCAAATTGTCACAAATACATTACAGAAAATTGATGAGAAATAATAGAACTACATTTTCTTATTTTACATTATCTGCGATTTGCAATTTTTGCAAATTGACTATAAAATAAAAACGATATTCTATATGATTGCTTTCAGGGTAAAAACTTGATAGAAATTGAAGTTGATACTCCGAGCCAAAGAAAAATAAAAACATGATAATTATAAGTGAATATAGTTTTAAATTCAATTCAACTCGTTTATTGTCTTTTAGTTTCATTTAAGTTTACCCTCCTTCAAAATGATCAATATTTATTTTTTTGTTATTTTTTGCTCTCTTTTGTCTATGAAAGTGTTGGTCGTTTCCCTCTTATTTTCTTTTTCTATTTTTATATACTTTTTATAAATCCAGTGAGCAGTTACGCTAAATCAAGAAAAGGTAGAAAATGTGAAAAGATTGCCCGAGGTGTGCATTAACGACTCGAATTATGGTTCATACTTTTTTCGAGCGTTACAAATCACAGCTTATCATCATGTCGAACCACGCTGAGAATTGACTCACGAAGACTTTCTTTGATCTTTTTCTTCCTTTTTAAATGTGCTTTCAATGATTGCTGGTAGAAGAAGCGCATTATAAATTTTGTCGTTCTTACAGAGCTTTTAAGTAACGTCATAATAGTCGAATTGGCTTATTATTTACAGCTTTATTAAAAATAAATCAATGCACGTGTATCGCAGTAGATGGAGGAATTCTTACGAATAAAACAGATTTCAGATCTCACTTTTTCATTTTAGAGGATGCTGCATTAAAAGGTATTTAACTTGAGGTATAAATTGAATTGTGCATCCATTTTAGCCATCGAAATATAGATTACAAACCGTAAGACAATGCCTTTGGAGTATTCGGGTAATTTTCACGCATAAGAGAGGCTGTGGCCTGGATGGCCTACGAAATTTGATTAAAACATCATGTTCAGTCAAAGCGCGCTCATCAGAAACGCATTAAGTATTAAGCGATATTCGGCTCAGATAAATCCGATGCATTTTTTTATTTTTTCCCCTCAAAACACCGATATCTCTGTCGCACGCACGCGTGCGGGCGCGCGCACACCCACACACGCACACGCACGGGCACAGACACCTCTAGTGCGCGCGCAACTAATGAAGCGTTATTAAAGTCAGGCCTGTGAATTTACGGCGCTCAACATCAGATTTACACTCGCCCGATCCCATGAAAAGCGATTCGTTTATCGACTGCTCACGGTCGAACGAGAGAAGAGAAAAAATTCGCACTTAACGTCTCCTTTTCTTCACTTTGCGTGCCGTGCTTTTTACAGTAGTTTTCATAATTTTTGCCTTGCCGTGCGCACACGCGGATTTGCGTGCTGGGAAACACTGGAAAAATCCTGCGTTCCGATTATAACCCGGAGAAGGAGCGTCGGCTCTCGGGTTTCTCGCACTTTGAGGAAGCATTGAGAATTACCAAAGTATTTCATCTCTTGTGGTCTATTTTGTCAATGGGGGTACTTACTTTGAGAATGGACGGGAATCAAGGTAAATCGTCAAGAGCACCGGTACCTCTAGCCCGTAATTCGTTATTATGGTACCGTTGTATACCGATGACGACGACGGCGACGACGACGACGACGACTAGGATGATGACGACGTCGACGGTCGTGCGTGTACCCATACGGACTCGACACTTTGCAGCTGCCTGCTTTTTTTTTTGTAATTCTTACTCAGGGTTGCATCTGCCTTTCTTTCCCACCCTGCCGTTCCTTTCACTCTCTCTCTCTCTCTCTCTCTCTCTCTCTCTCTACCTCTACCTCTCTCGGACTCCCTTCTCTCCCTCGCCATCTCTCTCTCTTTTTTTCTTTTTCCATTAATGCGACAAGGCTACAAAAGCACTTGCGGAATTGTTCGGTCATTTTTGATCTCACAACGACACGTTACTCGCACAAGCTCAACATTTGTACGGCCCTTTTCCAAATATATAACGCCTTATTTTTAAACTTCATACCCACTGATGGTTAATTCAGGGCTTCACGCACATTATTTTTTTCCCCCCGTAAAAGCCAAAATTGCTGAGTGGATCGCCAGGTAGTACCTCGTTATCACGCTCTTTATTTGTCCAGAATTAAACCTGCATTCTCTCACGCTCTCCGTTTATCTATTTAACTTTTTCTCCCGATGTTTCATTTGTGTAAATAAAATAAAAATTGAAAACATCGATGCGGGTGGAGAAAAAAAGATGACCAGACTCGTTTTGCCTACAGCGCCGTTTTTGTTCTTCTTTGTACTCGAAAGACGGGCCACGTATACCTACGGACCAGTTGGGCGACACACAAACATAACCACGGGGTCCTTATATTTATCCAAGAGATATTTTTTATTTTATTCAGTAGGATTTTCTTTCGGAGATACATGAATATTCTTAAAAAGATCGAATTTAACTTTGAAGGTGCCAGGGATATCCGTGTAATACACGAAGAAGAAATCCCCAAGTATAATATTTCAACTTTACAATCTGTCTGTATACAGTCTTATAATTATAAAAAACACTTTTTTTTATGCTCTTTCGTATGAAAACAACTTTTAAAAATGTAAGTGAGTCATTCAAATGAATATTTTAAAAATATTTTAATAAATTTTACATAGCTTACGTAGAAATTGCTTAATTATAATACAATTATGTACATAAACAAAGAAAATTTAAAACTTCTTCCGAGCACTCAATTAATATTTACATATATTAATGTTCATTTATAACAATATAAAAAGAATATCATAGGTTTATTTGTATCGGATGTATGATCTTGATCGATATTCACCAAAACTTGATATGAATTTTCGTTCTAAATTGAATACAAGTTAAAAACTGTAGGTGAATGCCGAAACAATCGATGATTAGCCAATATTGCGTAAAAATTTAATGTGCAAGGCCAGCTCAGAAAATCCAATATCCTTTTGAAAGATAATCCAAAGCTACTTGTGCAGATTGGAAACAACAGCAACAACCGGCTTTCATAATGGCACAGGGGATATATGGATTATCGACCCATATAATGGAGAGAGGAGAGTGCGCGACTGATGACAGAGCGTTAACCAGATATAATCAAGAGGCGATCACCGGGATCCAGGAATCCCGGTGGACTCACCCACTGGACCAGTTGGACCGAACCAAGGAATCGCGGAAGCGAGCGCACGGCACTTAATACTTGAACGAGCACATTTTTCCCCGAAGCGCGGTAAGCGGATTTTCCGAGGTGCATTGCGTATGGAGGAGGCGACGTGCTCGAGACAATCTCGTCCGTATTCTTCGGGAGCAACCTTGGGTACAAGCAGCTCACATTAGGTAATAAAGTCCGGAGGTGTTCTGGTGAAACCCGAGGGATGTCCCGAACCGCAGTGATCCCCGTCCCCCAGTTCGCCCCCGCTCCCCCACCCGGGACCCCTACATTCTCGGCTGATTCAGGGCGATTTGTCATAGTCTGGTGTCCGTCACTCACTCTCACCCACTGGGATCTAGCGGCGTATCCTCCGAGATCGATTTCTGCACTAACGGACCACCAGACCTAAGCAATAATGCGGCTTCACTCGCTCAGAGGTAAATCATCGGGTCTTGTCGAGTGGCTTCGAGCACTCAAGGAGATGCGTTAACTCGTGAGAGAATGAGACGATCCTGCTTTGTTCGGGGAAGGATTTTCTTCTCTTTCCTTTGTTCACCTTTTTGTGCCAAGGAGTACATTGACGATTTTGAAATATTATGAATGGCCAGGGCTTTGCATGCATAACTCAAGGCTCTCAAAGAACCTTTGAATCCACAAATGGAATCCAGCTTCTATTATTTCTACAAACATTTAATGACTTTCGGTTTTTCAAAACTCCGTAACACTGTCAAAAAGGAGGACATTTTTCCGGAATAATCCTATAATATTCATTCATAATTGCTAAACTGTTCGATGATTGTGCAACAATTATAGTGGCGAGGGGAAAATCGTCCAATTAAATTGATACTTGACAATTTAATCCAATAATCCTTGAAGCTTAATGACCTATAAAAGTTTTTTGATACAACAAATTTAACGTGAACATTTTTAAAAAAGATATTGCGAAAAATTACAGAAATTAATTGGCTAATTTAAATGTAACAAATTCCATGACTCGGTATTCGGTATAAATATTATTTTAAGAGTCGCCAATTTTTCTTTTCGTACCGCTGAGGGCGACAGCTTTAACGAACGCACAAGTCAAATGACAAAAGTGACGTAATTGAATAGATCATAAAATAACAGTACGCTTTATTTAAGTACAATAATAATAAAAAATTTCCTTTAATAAAACTCGAACTCTTCTACGATTTCTAATTTTATAGGAAAAAATAATGGTAGTTGATTCCAAGTTTAAACGAGGCTCGGTATCTTCGATTGAATATTTAATATCTTTATTAATTACATTGATTTAACAATCAATCGGGTCACATGAACACGTACGAAGTTTCATTAAATACAGCTTATCTAGTTGGATGAATTTTTAATAAACGATCGGTTGATTAATGCGACGTATGAGGAGTAATAAATATTGAATGAAAACGGGCTGAATGATCGAGACTGATAAAGGAGGAGGTGAAGAGCCCGGTGCTTTCAACAAACCAGAAAAGCAAGGGGAGATAGAGAGAGGCTAACCTTAAAAGCATTTTTCGTCGCTAAAGAATTATTATATTCTCGTAGCGATTCCGGCGAATTTGCTCGCTCGCTCGCTCTTGATTACAGCTGCAGGTCTGAAAGGAGAGAGAGAGAGAGAGAGAGAGAGAGACAGATGCGAGGAACAGAGGCGGTAAGAAACGATTTCTCCTTTCCTCGCGATATCGCGCCCACCAGGATGTGCGCTCGTGCACACATGCACGCGTGCGTGCGTGTGCGTGTGTGTCTGTACGGCGGAGCGCAGTCCTGCTCTTCGTGCACACGTATATATGGCCTCACAGGCTTAAAATTACCGTCAATTGTCGATAAGTTATCAAGGGGTTTCGTATTTAAAAGAAGCCCGCCGGAAGGTGAAGAGCTCCAGGCTCATTGGACTCGACACAATTTGACGGCACTACCGCAGCGCCTCGGACTTTATAGGCAATTTTAATATAATATAACGCCTCCACCTCTAAAGTACCATTCAATGACGAGTAAGCACTGCGATTAATGATGCCTCTACGCCTGGGAGGAGGAGGAGGAGGAGGAGGAGGCCGTTTTGCCCTTGTTTGCGCGTCGATGCAGTCGGGACGCGTGCGCGCGCAGGTGTGCAAACCCAGGGGATGCTGCTCGTCGCCGGGGAAAGAGCGAGTCGGGGGCCTCAGGAACTAGGCGCTTCCTTCTTTGCACGCGTCTCGGGGAAGAATGGAGAATGACCGGCCGGCGATGCCTTGATCGTCGGCTTCCGCTGTGGGAGCAGCCGCACGAACGGGTTTTTCACCTCGGCCATCCCGAGATCCAGCGTAATATGCGCGATGCGCCGGTGAAAGACGGCTTCGGAGGGAAAGAGAAAAGCAGTATTTCGAGTTGCAACATTTGTGATGCTTCAACGACTCTCACTCGACGTGTTCCTGACGCGCATAATCGAAAACGGTACTCTCCTTATTTTGCACTCGAGAGTTCTTGCTGCTCGTACGCGGTGCGGGAAGCCCGGAACTCTCTTCGCCGAGGAACTAGTGCGCGGATTGAGATATTGCGAGATAATATTCAAATTTAATGTTTGGCTCTCCACGACGCCCATCCGCTGGTCATTCCCTTAAAGCGATACTTGGAAAACTTTTGTCCCGACACCTTTTTTCGCTCGGCCTTTAATGTGCGCCTCCTCCTTGTTGCCTTTTGGGTCGGCGCTCGCCAATTCAAATTATTTGAATCGACAACATTTGTACGACTAATTTGTAATTTAACTTGTACATCTTGTACTTGGCACTGACAAGAGCGTTAATGCCGATAATACCGTGCGGGTTTTATTAAGGCAATGTGCAAATGAGAGAGCCGGAGACCTGGTTTCATTTTTTGCCGATAAATTAAATTCATTGCACTCGGTTTGACCTCAAGTACGTCTGTCTGTGTGGATCGACTGGCTATCGAAATAGTTGAGTAATTTAATACGTTTGTAGTCCGCCATACAGTAATAACAAACAATCACATGGATCTTCGTCATCTTCGCACTTCATCACCACCAGTTTAAATCGTATTATTTACCATAATCACGCGGTCCCCCCCCTCCCCCCCGCCCCACGTCCCCCGACAAAACACCGAGAGAAAATATTGCGGAATAATTACGAGGTCTAAACCGCATGCCTATCAATTAACAGACTGGAGATCCAGTTGATTTTGGTACCTGCCTGAGTGAGTAAGACAGCCAACAGGTACGGAATATTCTTCCAGGTATTTTTTGCGTGACACGGACGTTCGTGTGTTCTCACATAGCGCGCGAAGGATGTGCGCACGAGTCCACATGTATAAAAGGTACACACAGGAAACGATTTCACCTTTGCCTCACCCCTCGGTCGACGACCAGCCATCCATGCGACCCTACGTCTAGAAACCACCTCTGCCCGTTTCGTTACATCAATTTGTTCGAAAGGAACCAAAGAAAGAGACATACGAACAGGTAGCCATGCACCGGGGAACAAAGAGAGAGAGAGAGGGAGAGAGAGGGAGAGAGAAGGGGGAGGGGGACGGACGGATGCTATTGCGGACGCCCCCACGACAATCTGCTGGTTAATTCAATTACCGGATCGATCGAGTGAACACAGGAGGCATTTGATTTAAAGTGCTGGAACCAAGAGTCAGAAAGTATGGTAACGAGTACGAGAACTAAGATCCTTAACAGCCATGACGCACGCTCGAGACACTTTCGTATCGCATGCTTTTTAGGGCAGAAATTGAATATAGAGCAAGAGCGAGAGAGGAAAGTGACGACATTATCTGCGCATTACTTTCGTAGCAATTACGCAGTAAGTAGGCATTATTAAAAGCCTGAATAAATTTGGCGGTCGGAAATTAATTTACAGCAGCCAGAGCAGAGCAGAGCAGAGACCGAAAGAATTCCGAGATAATAAATTTATACGTCTCCAAATAATTGTGGCTCCATTAGGTTTCCTTTTAATTAAAATTAATATCCAGTATTATGACTTATGAATACAATTCACAAAATGATTATTTATATAAATGACACTAAATTATTTGGCGTCGCTGAAGCGATGGCTCTCACTGAATAATTAAATGCAATTGCTTCAATTTTGATAAATAATGCTGAACGCGTAATATTTTGGAAAGGCATTTGCTCAATATTTAATACACCATGAAAGTGAGGAATATGCACGTATTATAGTGGGAATGTAACGTTTTCCCGGTAAAATCACAAGACAAACAAGCAAGCCCGGACACAATGCATTTTCTTGGGAGAGCCAAAAAAAACACCACTCGTAAATATCTCGTATTTGCCCCCGCTAATTTACACAAATAATGACAAAGTATCAAGCTCGAGTAATTTTTAAAATAACGACAGGAGGAAAATATACGATGGGAAAAGCGAGTAGTGAGACTTGCACCTCGCGCTCCCCAGAGGCCGTTGGCCCCGCGTTGCAAAAACGCGCGAAAGACCTGCGGGAGCCGGAAGTTACGAATCTCCAGCAGACGCGTCCACTGGTGCTACACGTTAAACGATAAAGTCCAAGGCCGTTAAGCTTCTCTTCCCGGTTGCGGGAAAACCCCGTTTCATCGTAATTCCCTCATTCGACGTTGTGGTTATCGCGCTCGTAAACCCGTAGCACGGGCCTTGGGGGAAAAGTCATCTCATCTCGGCTCAGCATCGCGCCTCAATCGTAATTAGCGCTTTTTATGGGCCACGAATAACGAATTCCTTGCACCCTTGCACCGAGCCGCTATCGGAATTTCATGAAGCTGGAGATGGTGATGGTGGTGGTGGTGGTGATGGTGGTGGTGGAGGTGCCGCGCACTTAATGACGCGCCGGTCCGTCTCTCTCTCTCTCTCTCTCTCTCTCTCAGTCTCTATCCAGCCCAGCCCATTCGTATTCATGCACTAGCTGCTGTCTCCTCCATCCCTCCCTCCCTCACCCCCGCCCCGCCAACTGTATTATAAAGTATTCGACTCGCCTCGTCTCTTATTATCACTCGCCCAATTTCTTTTGCATCCGTCGCGTCATTCGCGTCGTTACTTAATTTATCTCGAGGGCGGGGGCAAGAGGGAAGGACGCAAGCCAAAGAGGCTGACTGAGAGTTTTAGGATGGTCCGCATACCGAGGAGCTCGGACCAGCGATGCGCCGCGCATAAACTTATGTTTATCGGTACAACCCGCGATTGATGGGATTTTAATCCATTTTAATTTATTGTAATTATGCTCGGGCCTCAAGAATTTCCATCCTCGCCATTTAATAAATTGCGATATCCGAGAATTTAATTAACACCAAACTCGGGAAAAAAATGACATAAATATCCAACTTTTGCGCTAAGCTCTATCCGCGTGTATTACTAACTCATTGTCGGGGATATTCATCAATTCGCTCGTTTATTATTTAGTTTCATTCGGACTTGGTTGGTATTCCTTGTTTCAATCTTTCAATACAGCTCCTGATGTTAATGTGTAAAAATACATAAACATACAAGGCCTTTAATCTTATCGAAGAATTCACATAAATATAGAAGATTTTTCTATAAAAACTTTCGAGCGAGCTCTCGGAGCAAAAAATTCCCAACCGACTCCCTAGATATTATAATTTGTTTTTATGGCCTTTTCATTTATGCCCAAAAGCGAGACATTTTATTTCGATGATTCTTCCGTGTATTTGGGAGGTAAATAATGGAATTATCAAAGCCAAATCGAATACAAGTGGCATTAATTTTCCATTGCCTGGTCCTGATAAGCATGTGTACGACTTATTAGTGCAGTGTTCACCTGCCTTGGACATGTCCACGTCGAATAATTTATTGTGTACGCATGTGGTCATTCCTAATCATGAGCGTGCGGAAGCCTATTCACGTGACACATGCGCGATCTCGACCACTGCAGTCTCGCTTCTGCAGCTTCAGCAGCTTCAGCTCAATTCGTGATGGCCATTTCCCTATCAATTTTCCGCATTTCCCATGCGAGTTTCTCCAACAACGACAACAAAAAAGGTTGTTGATTCTGTTACAAATACCTTGTCAACGACTGCCGAGATAGAAAAGCCAAAAGAACCTTGAATCCTTTTTTCAAGTTCAGCTGAAATTCATGGGGTCACGGGCACGACGAGAGTTCATTATTAAAACTAATGAATATTAGGCACCAACTTTTGCAATTCAAGACTTTGTATGTGCTCGCTTCGAGCGTGGAGGCATACACTCGAGGGTAATTGATGGAATGTCCCGTAAATGAGGTAAATTATGCAAATAAAAAAATTGCGTGAAAGTATCGGGCGCTCAATCAAGGGCACGGTGATTTTTATTATAAATATATTAGACGATCAAGCACAGATTATTTTTTTATGCTTTCATGGTGATTGATCTCCGGAATAGTCCCCTGCAGACTAAACAGAAAGGTTATTTATGTGTGGCGGGCACGACCCGCACACGAGTCGACCTTAGCTATGGGTAGTCGTGTGGAGTGGTGGCGTTACTCCCGTAAAAGAAGTTTTATGGTATTATTTCTTCGTGAGCATCAATTTATCGTGTTATGGCCGGGTAATGTTCGGCGATTAATAGAAACTTGATTAGAATCAAAAGATACGTACTACAATGCTCAGGTTAACGCTAACCCTACTTCCCCTAATGTGTCGATTTAAGATAATTTGTTGTTAAAATTAATCTCATATCAAAATCAAGCAGATCTTGACAGTTGATAACTGTAATAAAATTATCCAGCCTACGAGATGAAATAAAGGCCTGCGAAACGTTCGTGTGTTTCGTAACTTTGTAAGTCGAGAGTTTTTATCGTTTTAACGCTCGGCGCCGCGCAAAAGTGCCCCTCCCCCTCCCCTCGCCCGCCTGCCAGCAGCCAACATGCCTGCCTGCCTGCCTGCCTGCCCCTCGAACATAATAATAACGTTCTATGACAGTGACATGGCGAACTACAATTTGGTCTACGATGGTTCCTCTACCGCTTGCCAACCATCGACAACATCGGTCGGCCCCAACACGCGTCATTTTTCCCGTGTAACTGCCTCCTCGCGCACCCTCGAATAGAAAATCCCCCCCCCCCAGGGAACGTTTCATTTTTTATAAATTCGTCTATTGCGTGTTTGCGCTGTATATCTCATTTGGATCTGTTTACGATGCGTAATTTTCTCGCTCTAACCGTAACATTAGCTTTTTATAAGGCAGCCCGGGCTGTGAATCTTCTTTGAACAACCACTTTATTTTATGGATAATTATTCTGTCAGTAGTCATAACTATTTTCTCACTTGCAAAAATCATTATTTGTATTTTACAAGTGATCGGCTCGATTTAAATTATTGTTCGCAGCCGTGTAAACAGTTTTTATCTGTCTGCAAAGAGCATTGGGCAACGCGTCGAACGAGTAATAATATCGATCGTATCTCTCTCTAATTTTTTGAACTACTTGTATCGCTATCGAATAATTCTTGGGTGTGTGCTCGGAAATAATTTGCAATTGCGAAAAAGATCTTTTCCCCAATCTAGGCAAATGCATGCATTAAGCTCATTTAAAGTCGCAGAGGATAAATGTACAAGTGTCAATTATAAATCGTGTCGCATACATTATCACCGGAGAGAAGCGAGTGCTGCATTTTTCAAAGCCGAGAAAAACTATTAAGCGAAACGTTATCAAAATTTTAATTTACTTATCCCTCGAAAAGGCGATCGAGGAGTGAAAACGAAGCGAAAACGAAGCGAAAAAGAACCTCAAAGGACGGGTGAGAAGAGGTAAAAGATAGGAGGAGGAGCGAAATCAAGCAGTAGATAAAAAGAGAGGCAAAGAAGTGCGGTGCAACTGACGTGGCCGCTGTTGCTGTTGTTGTCGTTGTTGTCGTTGTTGTCGTTGTTGTTGTTGTTGTTGTGCGAATTCGCGGGTCGTCGTTGCCGCCGTTGACGTTTACCGCGTCAACGAAAAAGAGAGTCGACTAATGCTTTCAGCTTCTGTTGCGGCTGCAGTCCAAGTATT
Organism: Eupristina koningsbergeri; assembly: GCA_018907245.1. Classification (NCBI taxonomy): domain Eukaryota; kingdom Metazoa; phylum Arthropoda; class Insecta; order Hymenoptera; family Agaonidae; genus Eupristina; species Eupristina koningsbergeri. The sequence goes on along the minus strand of JACCHV010000145.1, from coordinate 74,141 downwards.
CCATTATGGTTGCGGTTATCTGGATTATGGCATTCCTTACTTCGAAAAACCTGTTAACGCGTGCCCAACAAAGAGCGAAAGATCTGGAAATGGGGCAAATTTAGGAGAAGATAAAGAGTGCAGGAGGGAAAGGAAAGGTGGAGCGCTTGACAAAAGAAAACATCGAGGAAGAAGAAACGTGGAGGTGGAGAAGGAGAAGATGAAAGAATAAAGAGATAGCGTGAGGATCCAAAAAGCCTCTCTCTCTCTCTCTCTCTCTCTCTCGCTCCTCAAGGTCCCATTAATTCTCCTCGCTTAAAAGAAAGACCGAAATTAAGAGAAGTGCCAAGACTTTGTGTCGACGTGTCAGAGACTGTCCCACCTTTTCTTCTTTTTACTTTCTCAGCGAGAACAGGTAGCGGGTGGGTGCATTGGGCTGTACACAATATGTACTCGGGAGAAAGCAGTGGGGATGAAAAGAATTGGCAGGAGTCGACGTGGTTAAAATTGTTGAGGAGGAGCGATAAAAACTCCATAGTTTAAACGTGAATTAGCACATACTTGAACTCTTGATTAGGACATTAAAGGCTGTGAGTTAGCTTGAGATTATATACCTTTTTATTTTTCTCTAATGTTTACTATTTCTTTATAACTCAACGGAACACATTCAGGATTATAGAAGGTGTGTCATCAAAACGACTGGCAATCACTCACATTTCCTAACTCAAACAATAAATCATTAAATTGTGATTGATATTTTTATTGTAGTACTGTTCTTAAGCAAACAAATAATTGTAAAAATACGTTCAAATTATTTCTTTCGGTAACAATGTACATTTTATGTTATAGCAATTTTCTTAAATGATCCTTAATGGTATATCTATTGTTAATTCAAGTACAAGCATTCTTGAGAGTCATGTGCGATCCACTAAGAATATGCAGAATAAATTATCAAGTGCATAAACTAAAACAAAGAAACTGTCAAGATATATTCAATTTTCCTTTACGTCGTATTGCAGAAGCTCTCAAGAGAGAGAAAGATATATCCACGGCTTGCAAAGAATATTTTTTCATTTTTTGCTGCGTACTTTGGACTTATTACGTAGCGTACTCTTAAAATACTCGAGAGAACGATCTTTCGAGAATTCTAAGTCAACGAGACCTCGTAAAAAAAAACCGAAAGAAGTTTATGCCGCAAGAGTCCGTGGTGGATTACAGGAATAATCTGTATTTGAAAATTTCGGAAAGCTTTGAAGATCCGAATCTAATTGCGCGGTGGGAATTTTTAACTCCATTAATCCACCTTTGATTTGGGGCCGGCGATAATATTGGCTATCGGAATCGAACCGGGACTTTTTATCCCTCATGTGATAGTAAGTAATTTAACGATTATTCCTGGAAGGATAGTTAAAGGAGTTCTCAGGAAGACGAAGACGAAGACGAAGACGAAGAAGAAGAAGAAGAGGAAGAAAAAGAAGAAAAAGAAGAAGCAGAAGAAGACTTTCGTAGGCTTTAATACGAGGTGTACAATAATCTATCAGAGCACGCCGCTACTCGCGGTTGCCTAGAGTGGTTCCCGTAGTTTCCATCCTCGCAGGTCGCCACCCTCCTCCGCATTCCGAGCTGCGGGGGAGGGCGGCGACCTGCAAGGCTGCATTGATGGATACTCGCAAGGTATGCATGCATACTAATGGTCCGGATCCCCGGTCGGCGAAGAGGAGGAGGAGGATGATTTTGCGAGGCTCTCCCTCGCGAGCAGCCGTGAAAAACCGCAGCGAGTACCAGCGCCGACTCGTGGGACGCAGGAACGCGATTCCGGGAGACGCCGGCTCCCTTGCATTTCAATGCAGATTTCGCTCCGGCGATTGCAGATGGGCTCGAGAGCGAGAAATGAGAGAGTGGAAGGGCGAGCGGTACCTTTTTACGACTTTTCGTCGAAGGGATTCACTTGCGCCGAGATATTAAAGTGTCTTTCATCACTTTTTTCACTCTGAGTTACGACCATTCTTTTATGCGAATATTTATTGGAATAAGTCTCGGGGGGATTTTTCTATTCTTTTAACAGCGATACCTCGGTACTACACGTCCCTCTAAAGGCTAGCCGCGGATTTTTCCTAGAACGAATTGTTATCAAGCAATCGAACAGAATAAAGAAACGCACGCAAAGCACTAAAAATGATATGTATTACGCGATGTGGAAGATGTAAAATCTGTCGTCGAAATTCTCCTATAAATACCGGATCGAATCTTCAGTTTTTGTTGTTTGAGAAAAGAGAAAAAAAAGAGAAAGAAAAAAAAAAACAAAGCATTACGAGAACAAAACTTTATTCCACTTTAAACGCAAAAAGGTGTCTTCGAAGAAAGTATAATTAACCAAAAGCCAAAATAAAATCAACTGATTCATCAAGTTGATCGGGTTGCAAAAATTTTTTCTCCACCTTGTAATACCCTTAAATCCAAATAAACAAAAAAAAAAAGAAAAAAAGTACTTTAATGGTTGATTTGTCACGCAGTGTGAAATAGTGATGAGATCTATTACTAAAGATCGTACGTGTTAAAGACACTAGGTACATGTCGATTAACAATCACGATAAGCTTTGCTTGATTGTACTGTGAAGTCACAAATACCTTGGTATCTCGATGTCCCGTTCGAGCACAACATATTAAAAAATATGATCGCAAACAGGTGATAGTTAGAAAAAAAAGTGAAAGGGAAAAAATAAAGAAAAAAAAATAAACGATGAGGTAGTTAAGAACTGATATACACGATAAAATTCACAGATGACCATTCACAATTTGAATATACATTGGTCTGACATGGTTTACCGTCACGGTCAATCACTGTGTCGTCTGATAATGCTAAAGCATGTGTGCAAAGAATCTGCCAGTGCGCTGTGAGCATGTGCTAAAATAATGTTGAGACAAGTGTTATGACAGTTTTTGTTGATGCAATCAAGCACAAATTTCAATATCTTCTTTTTTTTCGTTTGGAATTTATCAAAAAATTATTCATTAAAACTATTTTGAAATTAAATGTCATTTTCATTGAACTGATTGCTCATAATTTATACGCAATTGTACTTATTCAAATATATTTAAACTATGAATTATTCAATTGATACATGTCGGCTCATTTGCATGTTAGCTCGGTATGACTGAAAATTTCCAATACTTTATTTATATTTGACAAATTAAAAAATTATTTGGACGACTCTTCGAATTTATACCCCATTAAATATTAATATCAATAAAGCGTTTATGGATACAAATTCAAAAGACTTGTTTCAACAATCATTACAATATTTTAAGTCAAGCAACATTTTCTTGCTTAGAAATGCCGGGGGATTAGTGCTGCACTCGAGTAAGATATTTTGAATGATCTACAGCACTGGCACACGGTTATCCGAGTACTGGCCAAGTCGCAGATATGATGCGTTAATAATAATGCACAACGGTTATCGCAAAACCCTGAGTAGTCGCTTGTGGCACGTTTGACAAGTTGGCCGAGGCACCGATAGATGGCACCGCCTGCGAGAAGCCAAGCCTCACGGATCCGCGCGGGCACGAGGGATACGCACACTTATGGGTATGTAATTAATTCATCGCTATCTATTCTTGGAATCCGCTGTTTTTCTCCCAGTCTTTTTACTCCTAACAATACATTAATTTCCCTGGAAGGAGGATAGACTTTTTAAGCACGAGGGGTAAGATGTTTCATTTATCAATCACGATTATGATGAATTAGCAGAGGTAACCCTTAAAAAAAAGGACACGAGAAAAATGAATGAAAAAGCGAAAGAATCGCGCACGAGGCAAGCAAGCTGCAGCGTTCTCATTATGATTATCATTGAAGTGAAAAGAGAGGGGATGCTTGGGGGGGGGAGAGCGAGGGGATGGATGGACCACAGCGACAACAGGATCACGGAGTAATACGTGGAATCGAAATAACTGGAGATGACAGAGGCGATAAAAGTGCGAGTATAAAGCCACGAGATGACAATTGGGAGCGGGGGATGGGGGGGAGGGGGTGTCAGGCGAGCAGGCAAGGGTCTAGGAATGAGAAAGGAGAAGAGGAGCGTTTCTCGTGAAGTACCACAGACAACAGTACCAACGGGGTCGATTTTCTCGCAAGTGCGTATCGCACACGTGACCCCGCTGCACCAGGGGATGCGGATTCCCCGTTCATTACCGGGTAATGGGTTATTTCGATCCTCCTTGAATTACCAACAATGAGAGATTCGGAACCAAGGCAAATTCTTTTTAAAAATGACTTGGGGTGAGTGGGAGCGGAGAAAAAAAGGAGAGCGAGGCGACCCGCCGTGGACCGACGGAGAAGAGGGAGATAAAAGGAGATACGAGAAAAGAAATGAAAGAAGGTCTCCCGGTGGCTGGAGCGCGGAAAAAGACAAATGAGAACGCAAATCTCGAAGAGTCTCGCCGCCACCGCCTCTCGGGTCTTTCTTCTCACTCTCCTGTTATTCCTCTGTACTCTCCGACGGCGGAGGCGAGATTGGACCCAAGCACTCCGAGGTGTAATCGCTTTGACGGTTCTGCGTGTGTGCGTGCGTGCGTGCGTGCGTGCGTGCGAGTGAGCGGGCGAGCGAACCCAAGTCCTGCATATTCGCGCAATCCGCGCCAATCTTCTCCGCCCCTCTTCGGTCTTTCTCACCGGTGTCGACGTCGGCATCGCTCTTCTCTTCCAGGCGTTTCGCTCGCGTTCCCGGCCCCGTCGTGGCGCACAGACGGAAATCGGCTTCGCCGAGGAGATCAGGAAGGGGAGATCTGCCGTGCAGGTGCGACGCCAATGAAAAATCTACGCGACCACTTCTCCGGAGACGTTGACATCTAAATAAGCGCAGGACCAACAGCTGAAACTCGAAATCACGGATCGAGCGAGTAAGCGAGTGAGCGAGCGAGTCCCCCGGCCTTTTTATCCTGGCAATGGCTGGCTCCAAAAACATAATTAAAACCGAGAGCTAGCGGTGCGGGCCTTAATGATCCCGTGGCCTCTTAATATTTCATAACGTTACGCAATTCATTACGGAGAAATGAAAGAGCACTAACGATAACTCGTTGAAGGAGGGCATTTTTCTTTTCTGGCATTTCGTACAATTTATTCGAGTTGAAAGAATAAGGTTAACAACAAATAAGGCATAAAAAAGGCTCGCTCCTCAAGTGCGCCTCTGGCTATTTAAAGCTCTCTCAAATTTTTTTTTCCTCATCTCGTCATCTTTTGGATTTTTACACAGCCGTGACTGGCATTCGTGAAGGCTGATGCCAGAAATGCACTTTTACGAACCATCACTTGCACTTGCAAAATTGCCTGAAACATGAGATTCAGTTTCAGGTCGCGCGTTAAATTCGTCGAACATACTTATCTCATCTCCCTTAAATCACGTTCGCGAAATACACAATTGCCACCATCGGAGGGGAAGGGGTGGAGGAGAGAGACAAAGAGAGAGAGAGAGAGAGAGAGAGGTAGGAAGAAGGGTGAAAAAACGGCGAGCTCAGAGAGGAAGAGAGGCAGGCGAACGGCCGCGGGAGGAAGGAAACAGAGGGAAGGAAACAGACGGAGGAAAAGCCAAAGCCCCCGAGATTAAAGTCGCCAAAGAGTCAGATAAGTGCGAAGGATTAGGAGGAGGATCGCACCGACGGTGGACAACGGGGAGTGGTACTAAAGTCAAGGGGCTCGCGAGCGATGCGCGATACTACGGTGCAACGTTGCAACGGTGCAACCGTGCAACGGATAAACGTAATTCCCAGAGGAACGCGCGCGCGGAGGAGAGAAACCCCCGTGGTTTCGGAGGAATGCCATTGGAGGGACGCACCTTTCTCGAGTTATTGCAGCTGGAAACAGCTGCCACATTATCACTACGTCCGAGCACTTTTTGTTCGTTATTTCGATGCGCAGCACGCGCGTGTACCTACATTACGTATTACGAACAAGCGACCAACATTGAACGTCGCACGAGAATTTAATTGAATTGCATCCATTTATTTATTTGCTCCCAGTATGGATGATTTTCGCATTTCTTCGCTTATTTTCGTCGTCGAGTACAGTGCCTCCCTTCCTTCCTTTATTGCATCCAGCTAATTTAATGCATGCAAATCCCTTCAAAGGGCCATCTCCCTCATTTTTTTCATTTGCCTCTCTCTCTCTCTCACTCTCTGTGTGTCTCTTTTAATTCTGCCTGCGTCTTGGCTGCTTTGCGCTCGAGGAAGAGTATCCTGAAACGCAAGTGCCCGCCGTTTGCTTGGTGAATTGCTCTCGTTTCCAATATCAATTATCGACTGGAGAGGATGCAGATGAGGGAGCAAAGAGCAAGAGGAGAAACACACCGAATGCCGGAATTAATACGTCGTTACATGTTGCGAATTTTTTTCCTCTGCCGGTAATTTTCCTCGATTTTATGGCTATTTAACATAGTCAAAAGCCCGATCCGAGGTTGTAGAGAAGAGTTGTAAATCAAATATGTATCTGCAATTGTTCTTTGCTGCTTGAAAATAGAAATTATAATAAATGACCCCGGAGCGAGGCGAGTCATCGTTACCCTCAGCCCGAGCAATTCCATTCGCAGTCCTGATACTAAATGAAAAGTACTACTCGTGGTATTATCAGAGATAAATTAATGCCGAGAGGTACACGTGTCTTCACAATTCATTGCCGGGAATAAAAAGCTTAATTGCTCCTTTTACTTTGCGCTCGAGCAAGACCGGGAGATCCGCAGTCGCTAAGAATAGCTTTGCGCTAAAATCGACTTTGATCAAACATAAACAACAAATTGTAATATTACCTGATATTCCGTGAGGGGGTCGCGAAAAAAATTCGGTTTCCTCTCGGCCTTTGTTCCTTCGCATTTCACGTAAACAGCGTGCTATAAATGCGAGAACTTCCTCTCGGGTACATTTCCGGTGTTGCGGACACTGTACAGGTTTCTTCGAATATCCAAGCTATTCTCCAACCAGTGGTCTGGCGGCCTCATCAGTATTACCGCCCATGAATTCGCCAATGATACATCATTACACTGACCGCGGCGTCCAACTTGGCTGGCAACAGCAGTGACTATCAGAATCTGCTGTTCGAGCGAAATATCAACATGTTCGTGGGCCGAGTGAGTGAGTGAGAGTGAGAATGCATATATACGTCCTCGTCGTCGTTCGCATCCACCCCGTGCGCTTTCTTTTGTGCGAGACTTTTTACGAAAAACACCATGTTTATGACTCGTTGAAAGAAGAACCTGAATGCGATTTTTAATTTATTCGCTCTATCGCTGCTTTTCCTCCCTCCCTCCTCTTTGCGTACTTTGCAAATTTTTTAAATCTACTCTCTAGTGCTCTTGAGGAATTTTCAAATTTCTTTTTAACCTTGTTGGTAAACACCCGCCAGAATTGGCTTGAAGATGCACAAAAATACTCTTCTATCTTGACAGCCCTTTAAAGCCTTCAACACGCCCAAAAAGCAGTGGTATTTAAGATTTACGAGACACTCAATTAATCTTATTTTTACTGTTACTTTTGACTATTTCTTCGTTTTTCCTTTTGATTGAAGCTTGTTTACTCATTTGTAAAAAGCCTGTCTTAAAAAATGATAATGTACAGTCATGGGCCCGTCATGTACGCATATGACATTTATACAAGAACAAGCGCCATGCGGCATGCGATTATGTATATACGACGCAAGTTCGTAATTTCTTATGAAACCGCAATTGACCTGAAGAAGCAATGGAAATTAAAAAATGTATTAAAAATGAAATAAAAAGGAAGTCTGGATCTTTCATTCATTTTTATTAAAATTGCCATTAAGAAGTACGTAATTTGCAAAACAAAAAGAGAGGAAAGAAAACAAAAAAGCCTCCCCCCTTCGTACGAGGAAACACCGGCTCAGATATGGAATTAATTATTTAATAATTCTTATGCGAGAATGTAAATAAATGAAGGAGAAGGAATGGAAATTACGTGTGATACTAAAGACGCAAATACACCCAAGAGTACTTGCATTGTGGATATAAGTTGTGTATTAACCCACAGACGTATGAGTTGTAAACGAAGAATCGCGAGATGTTTTATGGTTTTTTGAAAATTTACTTTAATAAAATGCAAAGTTTATATCAATGATGGATAAAATCAGTTGATGTTTATCTGTAGAGGAAGACATTACACTATAACTTAAACCACAACATTACACTGTAATATAAAAGGAGAAAAAATCGTGCTAAAACCGAACATCATATTGTAGCATTAAACTCTAAAGCATTGTTGTTGTTGGCGTTGTTGTTGTCGTTGTCGTTGTCGTTGTTATCTTTGCAATTAAAAGCACGATAATTCGCAATATTGTACGCACTCGCGAGGATAAAGAAATCTATCATTCCTGCGATAATAAACGCAAAGCTGCATTGATAATACTCGTCGATTCCGCCCCGAAAAAATCGCCTCGTTATGAAGCAGTTGGCAAAAAATATAAATTTCGCTGAATTGTGGGAGTGAGAATAAATTGCGCTACGAACAATGGCAGAAGCAACAAATACTTGGAACAATTACACGGTGTGGTGAATAAAATATCGATTAAGAGTAAGTTGAGAGGGAAAAATACAGCTATTTATCTACGTCTACCGTATTACATAGAGGCGATAATTTTTTTTCACCAAGTAATTACTGTTTTAATTAATTGCCCCGCGTGCCCAACTACGCGGAGCCTCACAATTTCCGCTGGTGAAAAAATGCCAATTGAGAAGCATGATGAACAACTTTTTCCATTGGCGGGATGACCGCCGGTCCGGCCCGATGATGCCTCAAAAGATCATGTTTCACAAGCAAAGCTGCAAAGTTATTAAAGCAGCGGCGAGCCAACGAATATTAAACGATTGTTAAAACTTGTAATCCGAAAAATGCCCCGGCTCCCGGGCGTGACGCCCCCCCCCCTCACCCACACACACACGCGCGTAAAAACTGTTAATAGTTATTTTTGACCCCCTGCGGACGCTTTTTATCCCCCCTCCTCCCCCCCGCCGGGGCTGTGGGTCGTGGAGCGAGAAGCTGTCTCGGGCGATGTCATTCTAGCTGTGTTGCATATTCGTTTCGTCGTCGGAAAAGCCCCGTCCTCGTTTTCTCGGTCGTACAAGCCCAGGAAAGTCTCGGTGCAACCCGCTATTTCCCCGGATCGGTTAATAAATTCCTGATACATGATCCCATTGTTTGCGGTGGCTTCTGCGAGAAACGCGACTCTCCTCTCTTTCTCCCCGGAAGAGCGAGCACCCTTTTCTTGTTCCGGAGCAATGCTCGCTGCTCCGTCCAGCAGCAGCCCACGTTCCTTTCCTCTCTCTCTCTCGCTCTCTCTCGCTCTCTCTCGCTCTCTCTCTCCCTTGAGCAACGCCATCCCTTCCGAAATAAGGCGAGGAATAAAGCTCTCGCTAATTGGACTAATGGAGCCTGCAATTAGCGGCGATTGTCCCCGCGATTGTTTAATTGCCCGGCTCACCGGTGAGGCACGGGGAGAGGATGGCAGGTCACGTGACGCGTATCTCGCGCGTGTCACCGGGAGGCGATAGAAGGAGAGCACACGCCGACTACGTGAGTCGACTGCGTTGATGCCTCCCGGAGGTCGGTGAACGACCTTGTCTCCGCTACTATCTACGAATCTTACGCCGAGACCGTAACGCGGAAAATGAGGAATGGGGGCGAGTCGTCGCGACGCCCGGCACCGCAACACTTGCCAAACTCGCAACCTCCGCCACCCCCCCGCCCCCGCCCCTCCACGACCCGAGTCGCCGCGCCCCTTATCTTACCCTGCCCTGTCCTACCCTACCCTACCCTACTCTACATTCTCTTGAAATCCGATACCCCTATGCATCATCGTTAAATAAACAAAAACGATCCTTTCGTCAGAAGCGGATTCAAAACAGGCCGATATTCGATATTCATTTATGTTAAATATAATCTCTCTCTACCACAACAAATATTTACTCCTTCCCCCCCTCCCGCCCCCGACCCTCGCTATTCTTTTTCACGGAGAAAAGTTTTATTTTAAAAAGATTTTCGTCACGAAAGTATTATTCATATATACATACGCGTGTTGATTTTTTAGCAAGTTATTTAGGATTTATAGGATGTATGAGGAATGAATGGCTTTTTATACTTTCATGTTTGCAGCTAATATTTTCAGCTAAAAGTATTTTTTTCTTCACAAATTATATATTTTTTTCTTTTCTTTTTTTTTTTTTAAATGTTGGAGGTAAATATTTAATTAACTGAATGTTTACAGTAAATTAAAATGTTTGCGGTTGATATTAAGGATATCGATTGCTATCGTCGTCAAGCCTTTCTTGATAATAAAAAAATTATGCACAAAATTATTGAAATGAACAAGAGTTAATACATAAAAAAACATGCATAAAAACATAAAACACAAAATAACAGTCTTCTGAAATCACTAATTAATTATTAAACATATTTATTATAATAGAAAGTTTTGTTGGCACGTCATATATTGTAAATACACTGTGATAAATATGAAATGGCGTGTTTATAATTTAAATTTCGCTCAATTTTTAAAAACCATGTATACACCAATTGTATCAAGCATTTAAATATCGTGTATTGTCTTGTGTATTTAAAGTGTAAATATTTAGATTTATATGTTGCATTCAAAAATCAATTCTATTTCAACAATTTATTTCTCTCTCTAAACTTTTTACATTATTTTATTCAATTGTTTGATGTATAGGTACTATCCAATTTTTATTGTTATTGTTTAATCATCGCGACAATAATTGGTTTAAAAATTTCTTTAAAACAATATTTTCCTTTATCAAGTTTTTTTAACTGTAACAAATCATATTCATTTATTACTTTCTCGTATTACTAACTATGCTCAGTTATAATGCGAGCACTCAATTAACTAATACCTATACTTGTATATATACACGTATTTCAAGCATCAACGCAGCATTTATTTTTTGGAAGTTTTTTACTTTTCATTAGGCCACCTTCGATAAGATTTTCTCACATTCTTCATTAATTTATTACAATTATTAAAATATAAATTGATAAAAATATTTTTAGTATTTATGGTCTTATAAATTTTATAGTAAACATAACTCAATCAACTACAAGTATGCAAAGTACATATATTAAAACATAAAATCATCGATTATGATACGAATTTCTATTTATTTTAAAAAAGAAAATTCTCAAAAATATTATAAATTATCCAAAAAAAAAAATGCAATTTTTTTTTACCTTATACACATTATTAGCATAACTATTGAAACAACTGTACAAATCATTTATCGTCTCTTTTTTAAACTTTTATGCTAGATTAAATGACAACGAATAAGTAATAATTGATATTTTATCACACCGTGATCAAATAAAAATTGTCAATTTTCTCGGTATCTTTAATTGATGTTATTAGCGTCGACAGTATTAAATAATCTTACGTAGTCGTAACAAGCATAGCTCGGAAGGGATATTTATTCTGAGGATAATAGCGAGAGCCATTCATAGGAGCAAGAATATTTTTCATTTGACATTGAGTAAAAGAAAATTCCAAAAAAGAAAATGAGGTAGGAGAGGAGGGGAAGGGGAGGGGAGGGGAGGGGGAAAGAAGCAACGACAACGGGGACCCAACTACGGGTAATTTTGTCGGGGCCAGGTTTACGGGCAGCAAATCACATCTTTTTGACGTGCACCGAGGTAAGACAGGGGCAGGGGCGGGGCGAGGGGGGAGGGAGGGAAGCCGTTCCTTTTTGAAATACAAAACACACGGTGCACTGGGAAAGGCCTTGACTCCTTGAAAACGGAGCGAAAATCTCTTGCGGCGCATCGGCGGACGGTCGGCGGATTTGCGAGGAGCAGGACACAATGACCGTTTTGAATTCTGGACGCGTCTCGAGTGTGATCGATGATCACAGCTGAGGGAAAAAATGGACAGGAAGAACGGAGTTCAATCTGCGGACACCCCGTTCTAGCATCGAAATCTCCTGTGGCCGCCAGCCGACTCCGAGACTCCGAGCGTTACTGGCTTTAACGACCTCCTCCCTCCTCCTCCTCCTCCTCCTCCTCCTCTCATTTCGTCTCTTCCCTCTCTTATTTCCTCTCACTCTCTCTCTCTCTCTCGAACATCCCTTCATTATGCAACCAAAATTAAAAGGACTTGCCTTAAATTTTAAAATTGCCCTTTAAAAATAGCAAGTGATGTTACAGCTATCGTGAGCCGTCGTTGAGCCGAGGCCACTCCTTGGCTTCTTATGCATTTCATCTTAAAAGTTGTGTGCTGTCACACAGATATTTGCGTCAAGAATAGACAGCCGTTCGCGAGCCCTTTTACCCATTTATATCGTGTGAATGTTTCTCCTTTTTCAAAGATCAAAGGGGCGAGGCTTCGCGAAACTATTTATTTTAATAAAAATAAGTCCAGAGGAAGATAAACCGAGGTTGTTCGCCAATTATGAGATCACTCGCAGAAATTACCAAAACTCTTTTTCGGCAATATTAGACACTTTGTTGTTTATTACCTTTGTGCTTCAAACCTTCTCTACCGATTTTCTTTTTTTCTCCGTTTTTGATTTTGTTTCATGCCTATTCTGATCCAAAGCTTTAATTAAATTACAACATTTTACACTAATCAACCGTTGACTTGTCTTTGTCCATTTTATAAAATGTGAACAATGAAGAGTAGCTTCTCTGTTTGAAAGACATATTAGTTACAAAGTAAGTTGTTCCTCCAAAACAAGATGTAATGAAATTATCAAAATTCATCATGACACAAAATTTTTATAAGCGACGCGGTAAAAGAGTTATTGTTCATTCTTAGAATTTTACATTTTTGCTTTTCAATTTTGTTGATTGCAAAACAAGATAAACAAAAATGAAAACACCTTCCAGTTTACGAAATTTCAAATGCATTTGAGTATCTATAATTAAAATGACACACTCTCGGAAAGAGAGAGAGAGAGAGAATGAAAAATTTGATGACAACGGCACTTTCTTATAAGGTGACTTTTTTTTCAACCACAAATTTTCCTGTACAAAAGAGTCGAGTACTTTGATTGGCAAAATCAATTGACAAACTCGTAAAAATTGGAAAGTGAGTGCAATTTACTTTTGACAAAATCTGCAAGTGTAGAAAAAAAAATTCACCACTGATAAATTGACAACTCGATTTTCCTTTTCTCTTTTACTCGGTGAATCTCTTCTCCTCCAAACTTTTCACCTGAATGTCGTGCATTTTAAAAATGAGTTCAACAGCTTCCTTATGTTTTCAGTGACTTTTTTTACATTTGTCTTTTACATCGGATTTCCATGAGCGATACCTGATTATTCGAGAGTCACGCGTGCAAGATGCATCTTTTTTCCATTGTTTGAACGCGTAAATAAAGAAAAATGAACAAACGCTGTTGGTTTAGTTCTTTCTTCCGTATTTTTTTACAAGTTGAATCAGGACCTCTGAAAAGAATTCGATGAACTGAGAGGGACAGAGACAAAGGAAGTGGGGAGGGAAGAAATATGATTTTCCGGTGAAAAACTCGATGTCCACAATACATCATTGTTAAAAAAAAGTAAACCAATAAATCAAAATTTCATTCGCAATTTTTCTGATAAATATTTATCTTTGGCTTATGGTTATTCTATTACTTTTCTTGTCTATTCGAATCTGCGGATTAGATTACCGATAAGAGGCTGCAACATTCGCCGAAAAAGGAAGGCTTGCTTAATCAATGTACGGCCACATATTAACACATCGTTAACCAAATGAAGATAACAGGGAGATTAAATTTGATATCCCGTGGGCGAGAGGCACTGGAAAACGCAAGTTTTTCCAAAAGGCCTGAAAAACAGTCATGGATATAGGTAGGTTTATGCCGAGATTTTCTTTGATTGCACTGAGCCAGCAGTCATTTGATAATCAAGCGAATATGAAATATAACGCGAAAGAAGAATGGCGAGACTGGGAAAAAGAGACTCGCCCAGCGTGGATTTCTTTTGGACGAGCAACTAGCGAGACCGTTGAGAGAGATTTATGCGTGAGAAGGAGGAAAGAGGAGGACGATCGAAGGAGTGAGCGCGAGGAGTCGGGGATCTCGCGTTCGGTTGTCACGCACGCCGATCGCATCCCGGTTGGCGGCCACGCGCGAGCAAAGCGGCAGCTCCGTGAGGATCGGGAGGCTTCCTCCTCGATCCTCCTCGATCCTCCTCGACCCTCCTCGATCCTCCTCGATCCTCCTCGGTCGCGCGTAATGACAAAGGAGAAAAACGAGACGCGCCGAGCTCCACAGCGACTCCAGAGGCTTTCACAGCCCTCCCTTCCTCCCTCCCTCCCTCCACACCCTCTTCCCATATGTTTAACAGAGCGGCTGATAAAACGGAAAAACAACTAAACAGAATGGGGATTTTTCTTTGATTATGTTCCCTCCCTGCTGAAGTAACCTCATGAGAGTTTGCCTCGTTAGAAGTTCGTAGCCTCGAAAAATATTTGCCCTCTGCACTCGCCTATTGTCCCAGGAATTTCGTCGACGCTCACATCGAGGATATTTCTAGATAAAGAAGGTGCAACTACGGCTTAGCATCGAGTTGACGGGTTCGATATTGGAAACCCGGGACTCCAGAAGGACCCATAATCGGCTCTCTGTTTTATTTGTGTGAACGGGCTTTTTCTCCGACAAGGTTTCCGCATTAAAAAAGTCATTATCGCCTCACGCGTGTATTCGAAAAAAGGAAACGTGTTTGCTATTTATCATTGTTGACTCCTTAAAATCGATTCCCTCATCCGGGCCTTCATTAATATTGGAGTGAGGAGAAAAGACTTTGATATTGCGGAGATGCGAGTTTTTTGTTTTCTAATCATCGAATTTGCATATAAAATTTTCAGAGGATACACTCGAGCTCGACTAACCCAACTTTGCCAATTTATCAGCTTTAAAGCGTTCGCTTGGTCCACGGCATCCTGATTAAATATTTTAATGCGGAGTCGCGAATTTTTTATGATAAAACCAAATTTTTGCACTTGCCCTCAATCTCAGTACATAATCGCTTATTTATTTAATGTATTACAATGTTTGCTCATCGCTTTACGACCACAAAAACCATTTTCTCATCTTTCTCAACTTCTTTCTCAATATTGTTTTACGAGTGCTCCATTGCGCCTACACTAATGAGTCAATTTCTCGTTTAAAGATACTAATAAAAAGAGCTAATATGGCTTACGCGCATATATAATTAATTGGCTAGAAATACGTGTAAACTCGCTCGATGAATAAATTCTTATAAATATGTCTAAATATCTGAATTATTTTATATCGAACAGCATAAGCAAATCCTTGTGCATTCTATTTTCATACACGCTAACTTTTCTGCTTTTTATTCCTTGCTCCCTCCCACCCTCTCTCTCTCTCTCTCTCTCTCTCTCTTTTCTTTCCTTTTCTTTTCTCTGAACATTCACTTAAAGGGAGAGAATGGGAAATATTTTTCAAAATTTCATGGGAATTATGACAGCTCATTTTAAACACAAACAGTACTAATGCGTAAAGTAACACGTATTTTTGTAAACATGAGAATGATGTATCGTTGCAACAGATTTTCCCTTAACTACCATAGGGTACTAATAAGTCTAATAATAGTCTTTTCTTTCTCGTTACAACTATTTTTAACTTAAAATCTGCAACTAATTTTTTTATATGAAAATGAGATGCGAATTCAGTGATTCAAAGTTAAACGATCAGGAAGCAGTCGACAACGAAATTCATTAAAAAGAATTTAAATTTCATTTTAATGAAGCTCCATGAAAGTGGTTGAAAATCTTTTGATAAATGTATGCATCAGCGAAAGTCAACGAGAGAACCGACAGAGTCGTGTTCGTCGAATATCAAGCCGATCATCAAAGATTAAGGGAAATCGGAAAAATGGCAAACATAGAAATGATCGCACACTTAATTTGAATGGGGCATTTTTCCGGATTTTCAATTCTGTCGCCCTTCCCAAATGTCTCTATTGTTAAGGGACAAATTGGCTGAAGAGCTCGAGGGCGAGCGACACACCAACACACGCGTCGAGGTGCCCCGCTCTCGCAGCCCGTCGGAAGACAAGACGCGGGAAATGTTTGAATGGAGAAAAGGAGAAAGAACACTTACATCGAGTTCGTTGTGTTCCAATACATGCTGATGGTCTTGGCACAATTGCTCACGGTCGAGAGCAGCACCGTTTGGAGGCACACGAGAAACACGAGGGTGACTATGGACGTGGACACCATGATAGCCCCAGTCCTCGGCTGCGGTAGCCGACGTCCTCCTCAGCTTCGTCGCGACCGCCTCCAGCTCCGTCTTCCAGCACCTGGCACCACTGCTCTTGACACACAGCCACATCCACGACACCGCGCGAGAATTCGAAAGGGCGGCGAGGGCGAGTCTACGAGACGCGCACCCTCCTCGTCGGGGCAGCTCCCGCGATTCTCATCCTCTGCGCCGCGACGACTCCCGTTACCCCTGCCTCCCCGAGAGCGCACTCGAATCCTGCAGGGGAGCCAAGGAGGGCCTTCCCTGCGCGCTTCAACCTCCAGCAGCACTTGTCACACTCTCCTCCTCCTCCTCTTCCTCGTACCCGCCGCCGCTCTTCCTTTTTATCCGGCGTTTTTTCACCTCGTGCCCGCGCGCGCGTTCGAACAATAAAAACCAGGTAACAACATCAACAACATCAACAACATTAACAACAACAACATTAACAACAACAGCAGCTGCAACAGTGATCACGACGACGAGGACGACTACGACGACGACGACGACTACGACGACGATGACGACAACGACGACGATGAGGACGGGGATCAATTACTCGCTCACCGTCACGATGCACTCGCGCCAAGTACACACAGGGGCGACTGGTTGCCCATCGAAGCGTCGGTGCACGACCTGCAGGTCCAATCCTGACGTCTCCACAAATCTCGGGGTGACCGTTTATTTGCCTTTTGGCTTTAGAAGCAGGGAGAGCAAACCGGAAAAATGTGCAAAAGGGGAAGAGAGCGAGTCTCAAAAAGCTTCTCTCCTCCCGGGGCTGCTCAGCGTCCGACGGATCGCTTTGATCCGACGCTTCGCTCGACGCTCCTCTGGACCTCTTCCGGAAACAGCTTCTTCCGTCGACGCCGCCACCTCCTCCTCCTCCTTCCCGTCTTCCTCCCTTGAATCCTTCAACTCCTCAGGACCTCGGCGCCACGGGGGTGCAGACACACGTCGCAGCAACTCCTTGTGTGACTCCTTCCGCGCGTCATGACAATCGTCCTCTGGTGCTCCTCTACTCCGCGCACTTCCGCAAAGTTCGGGCAACAGATAACTTCCGTACCCGCGACTGTCCCTAGCTCCTCGACCTCCCTCGACACAGTTACACAGATTGCGGCAGTCACGCGACTCATGCATCCAACAAACGCACTTCCGTACAGTTCGGGGTCGCGGACGTGTCTGGCCGTGCGAGCGAGCAACGGAGCACCTCGCGCTTCGGCTTCGGCGCTGCACCAGCGAGCGGCGGCGGCGCGGAGTCGAGCGCGCCCGAGCCAGTCCGAGCCTACCCGCCCCTCGCCCCGCCAGACCCCGGCTCCCCGAGTCCCCCAAGTCCCCACGACGGGGTTCTCCGAGCTCCACTCGGCGCTCAGTCGCCGAGAGACGCTCCGCCATTCGTGTTTGTGCTCTCGTGCTCCGGTTCAAGGCAGAGATGCGAGACGATACGATGCACGACGACTACTATCGGGCTGCATCGTATCATGTCCGGCACTCGTCGCATCCGAGGAACTACCGGCTTCGATCCTCCCCGAAGACCGGGTCCAGGGTTCTCGGGGTTGGTTTCAAGTTCCTGTTTTCGAGCCTTTTGGCCACTCAGCCACCAGGCTCTTTTATGCGCAGAAACACCATTAATTGCTAGGCTACACGGTCATGGCCCCCCTACGACAGAGTGGAAAAATCGAAAACACCTCAAACGTTATACTCATTTTCCGCGTTGCCAACACACCGTCGTACTCTTTATTCGACGAATAATGAAATTATTAGATTTAACGTTGTTAACTCGTTGCTCGAATTAATTTAATTTGACCGACTCACTTATCACGCATTATTTTTACATCAACCCATTATGCATTATTGCCCTCGTTATCGAATTTATTACGCTAAACGATACGAATTCTATTGAAAATTTAATTTCCACCGAAAATTCCAACTTTTTCACATCTTTCCTCCCCACGCTAATTTCACATTATTATTTATAAGTTTTAAAATTTCACTTTCGAATGGATTATTTCTTTTCTCGTACTATAATCGTGATATTAATATTTATGTTATTACGTATGGCGCAGTCATGTTATTTATGAGACAGGATAAAAATAGGAGACGTAAAAATCTATAAAATTATATGGTTGATTACAATTTCATAGTTATACCTTACTCGCCAATTGCGAACCTCTCTACTCCGATGATTCAACTTCAAACTTAATTATAAAAGGTAAGTGACGTCTGGCAGGTATCGACCAATAATTTTATCCAAAGAATGTTAAACTTAATGTGCAACGAAAAAAAATAATAATAATAAATATACCATTACATTAGATAACTCTCGTGGCCGATTTTTAATTTATTTAACGCTTAATTATAGTGTGAAAAATCTTCAACAATTTACACTTGTATTAATAAGAGACTATAAATGACATGACATAAAAAGAAAAAAAAAAAAAAAAAAAAACTTTGAAGCCAATACAATAATATACCGAATTATATTTTATCCCATCATTTGAAAATTTTACTCGTAAATTTATGGCTTTACAAAGTATTTTGCATATTAATATAAAAACTTGTTGAATCCAAAAATTTGCTGATTTCTCGATGACAATCATATGTTTATCGCTTTTCGGTTGTATAAGAGTTAGGAGCATATTTTTCACATGGCAGACCTCTATATATTGTTTTATATTGATTTTTCTATTTTCGCTTTAGAGTTTGCTGTTACACATAGGCATATATATGTATATATATAAATATATATATATATATATATATATATATACACATGTACATGTATGTATATAGGTACATGCACTCGTTTATGTGGCTATATGTATACATTTGTTTTATTTTATCTATATATGAAAAATTTGTTATTTATTACAGTATTCTCGTGCCAACACAAATTCAAAAGCTGCCTAGTGATATCTCATCAATAAAAGATAAATAGTGAAAGACATCGGAAAATAAGATAGAAAAAGTAGATATAAATAAATGCAAATATAAATATGAAGAAACAAAGAAAACTTGTGGAAAACTATATTTTTATTATTTGCTAAATGTCTTATCTATTTCTAAAATTGTCATTTACTTTCCAGTTTATTTCTCTGCGAGATTACAAATTTTTTGTCAATAAGGCAATAAAAAATTGAAAGGCATTTCGAAGGAATTGAATATGGAAACATGTTTTTATATCATTACAATCGAGCAGTGGAATATTAGACAAAATATTACTTTTAGAATTTCATGGATCTGCATTAAATATTACGATATTATTACCTAAAAACATTGTCGGAAGCGTTTGCGTCAGAATACCGAAAGAATTAATATTTTTAAAAGACGAGCCAAGCCTCGCAAATAATTGAATATTAATGGAAAAATAAACTGTAATTTGTAAGTGAAAACTTCATTAATAATTTCCTCAAACATAGAATGAGTAAGAGAGTGAATAATACAAAGTGAACCAAAGTAGAAAAGCCACGTCCTAAACACACAAAGTCCAGCAAGAGTCGATTTTCACGTTGAAAGTTTCGGGAGCGAGATACATACGTTCGAGTGTATAAACGATGAAAGTGGAATCGCGGAGCATCCAACCGATAACCAGGAAATCATAGCTCGTTCGCTGCCAGAGGGTAGCAGAGATGGAGGAGAGCGAGCGAAAGAGAGAGAGAGAGAGAGAGAGACAAGATTATAAAGAGGGAAAGAGTAAGTAGTCTGATCGTCTGGAAGCGTTGGCCAGACGGGCACATTAATCTTGACTTCGGTTAACGTCTCGGGGTTGGAGTAGCCCTGAGTGCTGCTTCCCTCTCAACTTCACTTTTTGGGTTTCCAGATCCTTGGTCTTTATTCTGTCTCTCTCTCTCTCTCTCTCTCTCTCTCTCTCTCTAACTCTCCCCCTCCTCCCACCCCCTCTTCTCGTCCTCAATTCGTCCAGAAAAAATTAAGGCAGTGCGAACGAAAGGGAAGTTCCTAGACATGTTGAATTCATTTGGAAACAAAATTTTTTCCAACTCGCGATAGAAAAAGTCGCAAAAGGAAAAAACGTCGGATCACTTTAATTGACGTGGGGAGAGCTATAGCTGTGGTTATTCGAATGAAAAACTCGAAGATAGTCATTTAGAAATGGAGAAAAAGGGAAAAAAAATTTTAGCATAATAGACATGAGTTTTATGCGTCACGTGATAAATTGAGTGGCAATTTCATACAAGAATGTTTGACAAAGGCCAAAATTTTGATTTATAAAGAAAGTATAAGTGTAATCCTTAACTTGAACGTGAAGATAAAAAATTGTGCACGGTAATTTGAAATAAATTTTGTAAGAATTTATTCAAAATGCAGGCATTATAACGAGTACCAATTTTTTTTTTTTTTTTTTTTTTTTTTTTATACGTATAAAATCATCTAGATTTGTTCAGCTTCCACTTTAAAAATCAAAGTAAGCAGATTGTCTGCAATAGTGTAGGACCGATGGGAAACAATTTGAATATCGATTGTTTATACACTTAACGTTGATTTGAGTGTCAAGAAAAAATGCACCCGAAATGGAGGTCTGAAAAAATCAAAGAACATACAAGCCCGAAATTAGAAAAAAAGAAATTAAAGACGAAAACAGCAGAAGCAGCAGCTGCTGTTGCTGGTAGTCCTACACTGTCCGATAAAAGAACCCCGAGATGGCGGCGCCCCTCCCCCCTCCCCCACACCCCTCCCCTTCCCCGCTAAAGCGACCAACTACACGCGTTCTTACGTGTCCCTTGCATTACTTCCCTAATTTCTATTTCATCCACTCAAGGGAACGAGAACCAGTCCACTCATGCTCATCATGGCATTAATCCCTTCGAGTTTTCTTTTCTGCGTTCTGACTGCTAAAATGTAGGGAAACGTTGATCGGTTTACGAGAGGCTTTATCAAAAGATTTTCGATGTATTCCAAAGAGACCTCACATTCATTATCCTTAGAATCACTGACTCGAATAGAAATTAGATTCAAGTAGCCATTTAAACCGAATTAAAAAGAAAAAAAAAAAAGGAAGAAAAAAAAATGTTGGAATTTCTTCATTGAGACCTAAGAAGAGTTAAGATGAGAAACGGGTAAGTAAATTAACGAACCGTTGGTATTTCAACAATGGTTTTTTTGACCCCAAAGTAAGAAAGTGAGAGATCATCATCATTTAGTTGATTTTATGGACGAGGACAGGAGGAGTGCTATAATTGAAATATGAATTTTAATGCTTGCATCTACAACTGGCCAGAAGAGCATCGGCATTTCTCAAGTTTTAAGCGTGTTTAAAAATAATTCTTTCTAGCTAAAACGCACATTTAAGGTTATATACATTTGCTGATTCTTTTTTATGCAGTAATCGCATGGGTGAAGTGAGTGTGTATAGTCGCAGAGTCAGATATTAGGAATGTCTCAATAACACGAATGAATACCCGAGCGATATGCAAATAATAAATAAAATATTCATCTCCGTAAAAAGTGGTTTTTGATTTAAAAAACCTTATCATTCTATCGCATTAAAAATTTCAATAATAAGTGTGCCGGGAGAGCAGACGTGAATAAATTCCAAAAACAACACAATACACTTTTCTCACACGTAAACAACACATAGCCTTAAAAATAAGCGCTCTCGAAGAAAGTATTCCCTAATACACTTAATCGAGTCTAAAGTGATACTTGGTAAGCCACGCCACATCCGGAAAACAGCTGGATCATGTAATTCAACCTCCATTTGGGACTTAACCTTGCTATATGCATATACAAGAGTCTTAAAAAATTCAGAAGCTTTAACGTATCTTGTTTTCTTTTCCTCTTTACTCATTCTCATTCTCATTCTCATTCTCGTTCTCCCGTCTTCCTCTCTTCCTCTCTTCCTCTCTTCCTCTCTTCCTCGCTCCCTCTCTCGCTCCCTCTCTCGCTATCTCTCTCGCGGCATATCGATTCCATCTTTGAAAAGGCGCATTCGCGGGAAAGAGTCTTCACACAACTCTCCACTTCTCTCTTTCTCACTCCATCTCTTCTTTTCTCTTAGCCGCTCGAATTTAGCTCGTAAAGTTCTATTTTTATTTCCCGAACCGACATAAAGCTCGAAACGAAGAGAGAATCTCGGCATTAAGCGATCTCGAGTCGTGGGGTGTTGCCGGGACCGTAATCCTTCGACCCTTTATTGCTCTCTACTCGTAGAGAATGAAAGAGGCACATCGGCGAGCATAAAAGAGACACCGAGGACTTGTAGGAAAAATGGAATGTAACGAACGCGGTAATATATTTCCGCCCGAGGACTTTCTTTTTATTTCGAGCTTCGATTCGCAAACTTTAAATTTGCACGCCCGCCGAAATCCCGCGGAAAAAACTCGCGCGCGTTATTCGCCCGACCACCTCGAGAGCGCGGCCAGGGAGCAGGAGCGAGCGAGAGAGAGAGAGAGAGAGAGAGAGAGAGAGAGAGGGAGAGAGGGCCGACTCTCCTCGTATTTATCACGTGTTGATCGTTGGCATTTCCAGCGAAACTGCGAATAAATAGCGGGGAATGCGCGATTGAGCACCTCGTTCGCCAATAAACTCCGCGAAATGCAAAAACTCAGATTTATCGGGGATTGGGTGAATTTTCTTCCCAGATAGTGGGACTCCTCGCGCGATTACCATCTACCGCAGTGCATGCCTAAAACCGCATTATAAACAAAGCCCAGGTGAATTATGACGCAAAGATCGATGCAGAAGCTAAAAGCTCAGGGCTCAGTGTTTGATAAACGAATACTTTTCACTAATTAAGGAAGTTGGAGTGCTATCGACACAAGTTTAAAAGCCACTCGTACCAAGTGCTCGACCGGGGGAGTATACTTGTTCGGAAATTCAGCGCGATCGATAAAATGTTTCCGAAAAACGCATGAATTTCGGAAGAGGAGGCGTCGGAGGAGGCTAACAACGTCGGCCAAATCAAGGATGAAGAAGGCTGCGGTGAAAGAAAACCCAGGTGGAGGAGGAGAGCTGTAAAGAGAAAGAGAGAGAAAGGGGATCGCTAATGCCAAAGAGGTAGATACGCATATGGTGGTAGACTATTAGAAAGACGCAGCAGTGCGAAAACCGAGGAGCTTAGCAAATCTTAGGATGCGCTCACCCGTGGAGCAGCTTCCACGGCTGAGTCACGCTCCGTACGTATGACCGCGAAGAACTCTCGCACCAGGATATACGACATCTCGCCTCCTCCGCTGCCCCGGCGCCGGATTAAAACCAGCGCGAACCTGGCCAATCTGTTCGAGATTTGTTCGAGAGGAGCGCCCCATCGACCGTTTTTCCGGGCTTTCCAACTGTTCCTCTTGTCCGCGCGCACTAAACCTTTATGCCGGCAGTTTTTCCAGGCGCGGCCCCCCCGTCCCCCCTTTTAGCCGATAAAACTTTTGACAGCAATGAGATGATTGATATAATAATTACGAAGGGAAGGGCGCTTTAGCGACGCCAACGGAATATTATTATCCTTAAGACAGAGCCCTTTGTAAGGAGAACCGTTAAGATCGTGTCGACAATCCACCGCCTGTTGGTAAGCTGTTTTATTGCATGTTCTATTACTCTTGTTTATTTGATATTTTATTGAGCTCAAGTTTTCCGAGTACTTTTGATGCCTCAGCTTTGTTAACATCTAGTGCAATTATTGCTTCATGCCGGTTCTCCCTTTTTACTTTATTAACTCATGCTTCTTCTCCTCGTTTCCTCCTTTTTCCTGTTTAGGTGTGTAATGCGACAGCCCTAGGGAATATTACTCCGCCGCTTGTTCAACACAAGAGCCCACGACTTTCCCAGAAAATTTTAAAGAGTTCAGTTAAATTTCAACCTTTCTCCCCCTCCCCTCCGTAGTCTGGCTCACTCTCTCTCACTCTCTCTCACTCTCCAACAAAAATTATGGACACTTTGCAGGGGGTGAACGTCTATTTAACGTGGGCTAAAAGTTCTTAAGCCTAAATGCATATGCAAAACTATGCAGCACAGTTTACGCGCGGATAATTTTGTTCTGCGAGAAAAAGCCTTATTTAAAATATTTATTCATTTCATACAGTTGCCTTGGTAAAGCGTCTTAAAATCTTAAGCTTTGGTCGATTGCAAGTAACAAGTTTCAAAAAATTGTAATCTTTATCTTTATAAGTAAAAAAGGAGCTGTATACCACTGTAATTTATGTTCCCGCAAACGGTTTAACCGTTGAAGATGAAATTTTTTTTTTTTTAAGTAATCTTTTGATTGCGGAGATGGTTATAGGAATAAAAAAATTAAATTAAAATATAAAAATTAATAAAAAAAACGCTATTTTGAAAAGTGTCAAGTCATATTCCGTCATGGCACGAAAAAATTGCTACAACCAACCGCCGCTTTATGGCTTTTCACTAATATAAAAATAAATAATAAATGACTATAATAAAAAACTAATAAACTAAAATAATCAGACACAAAAAAAAAAAAAAAAATTATTATTAAAACAATAATACCGCAAATAACTTTACGATAAGTATTTATAATTTGATTTATGAATTAGGGAATTTTGAATGACTATAATAAACGAACCACCAAATATATAATGATGGATAAAGTACAAGTGTGCGTTCATAATGTTTTCAACGTTATATCAAAGAAACGAATTTGTTCTACTCTATTTTTTTCATAATAATATATAATTCATTGTTAAAAATTTTTGCAAAAAATATTACATTATCTAAGAATTAAATACCAATTTATTATTAAAATAATGTTTTTAATTATTATTATTTTTTATAATTTTAATGCTTCAAAGCAATTTTAGAATTATTATGTTAAACGTAATTTTAATGAGATGAAATAGTTTAAGCTCCTACTGTAATATTTATTTATTCAATGGAATTATTTGATTGCAGTTCTTTAATTAATTTTTTATTTATAATTTATTATGCACGTGATTATATTCTTGCGTGTATTCATACTTTTTAATTTAGTATATCAAATTATATAATATTAGTTTTACAAGCATGGCAAAATTAATATTAAAATGTGGTATAATTTTTTATGTATGTAATAAAAAAAAAAAAATTTCTACTCTACAAATTAATTTTATTTGCAATAAAAAAAATAAAAAAAAAAAATTTCTATTAAAATAACACGAAATAGAAGTAATATTTGTCGACACATGGGAAATAAACAAAATTTAATGAAATTTAAATTATAAATTATAAAATGTATATAAAATAATAATCCATTGATAAATATTTATAAAAATTTAATTTAACGAAAGTTTCATGCCGCTCATATGAGTAAAAGTTACATAAAACTAAGCACCAAAGTCGTTTAAAAGTTGCACGATTACAATGGTCGATGATGTATTAAATTTTATGTATAAATAAGATAGCCGGCTGAATTAAAATAATGCGGATAAAAAAAATGAAAGAAAAAATTGCACGGAGAAATGATATGTACATAAATTATAACCGTAGCGGGCATGGCATATAGATATAGCCCCGACACAAATGACAGAAAAACATGTGTCGAAGGATAGCTAGTTTTTATAGTTTTTTATAGGCTCGCATTGTTAATTATAGAGCACACAATGTCAATAATATACCGTACACATGAAAAAATTACATTTGATGCGCATGCACATAATGAATGTGTTTGCGAACAAAGGAAAGCTCTTGAAATCGTAAGAAAGTGAAAAGCACCGGAAAGGCAAGAGTATTAGAAGGGTTCGGAGTATTACAATCGATCCGGAGGTAGAGACACAACCAAGAGTCCCCAGCCCCTTTTTCGGGGCCACGACCACTCGAGCGACTTTGGAAATTCGCAAAATGTAAGGCACAGGGCAAATGTGGCCTCCTCTTCCTTTGCATACTACTTTCCATCTTTGGCCGCGCGACAAAAGGGCCTCGAACGTAAATAAAGCCACGACCGCGCCGCCATGTGTGCGAAAAACGAGCAAGAGCGAGGCGACGGCAGAGCCAAAGAAAAGCGGGTCCGGGGAAAACCCCCGTGTAAACAAGGGGTGGGTCGATGCCGGATAAACGAGCCTTTTCCCTCGACTCCATTATGGCGCGTCGCAGCGGAGGAGGCTCAGTCAAAAGAGCCTCGGTCGAGTGTTGGCCGCGTGACAGGTGCTCGTGGAACCCCACCGGTGTACACACCAGGAGTTACAAGACTCGTCTGGCTCTGGCACTGCTTTCACCATGTTTATTTAGCCGAAAATAAGCCAATTCGTGGGGCGATGCACCACGGGGACGGATCTTTATCGTGATTCGCTGGAACATAAGTGACAAAATTTTCGGAGACGATCAAAGCTCGGGGATCTGTGTACCGTCCTGAGCAAACGCGGCCACGCGGTTAAGAGTCGATACCGAAATACAGGGAGGATGCGATGTTTGTCTTCGATTTCCGTATCATAATTCCCCAAAAGAATCGTACTTGTGTTCGACCTCAATAACATAAGCATTTGTTTTAAGGAAGCATAGCCCATCGCAATAACCGGTTGAGATATTTGTCAAATATTGGATATTCCGAGTAACAGACATTTGGATTTTCGCTTGAAATCACACAACCATTACCGAATAGCAATTTATTTATAGGTTAATAAATTTATTATTAACATTTATGGCCCAAGGGAAAATTGAAGAAATAAAAACAATATTTCTCGTGCTGATTGCTTTTGCTACTGCGCATCCAATGGAGGAGTGCTTTTTAGCGTTTAAACCTCAGATTATAAATTTTAATAATTACATTTTTTAATTTCACAGCACTTGTTGCAAGGATGAGTAATTGATATTGGGTGGAATTATTTTCAAAGATAGAGATTATTGTTCCTTTTTCTTTATTTCTTTCTTTCTTTCTTTCTTTCTTTATGGTGCTAGAGACAAATAAAAATATAAAATAGAAACAGTTTATTATTTACGGTGGCGCCGAATAAATTCAAAATATATAAAGGCAGGCCATCTTCGGAAGCATATTTTAGAATCAGGAGTGAAGAAGATTTTGGTACTAAAATTATACAGCGTTTATTAATTTTGTACCTGAAAGAAATATTGATACGATTCCAGAGAAAGGCGGCACACTGTTACAACACTGTCTGCGGTTCACATCAGTAATCCGAACAATGAGAAAGGCCTTCGCATGGAAACTTTTCCCAATAATTCAATAATTATTAAAGTGGGTAAAAATTTAATAAAATTTTGAAAGTATGCAAAAAATCACGGTACTTTAAATTTGAAGGTCTATTCATTTACAGAGGAGAAAAAGTGCAAGATCCGTACATTGTCTATTTATATGTAATAATACCAAGTGACTAAATTTAAAAATATTTGCGAAAAGATTTTTTCTACAACAAATAAAGTATGACCTAAAATTTAAGAATTTAAATATTTGAAAGTAGAATAAAATCGTGAAGTAAAGAAGAAAAAAGAAAAAAAAAGGGAGGAAAAACACAGGACTTGAGAATAAATTCTTTATTTTGCTTTATTAATTTTATTGATTATTATTAATTTATTTATGTATAATAAATAATAAAATATTGAAAATAAATTCTTTAGTGAATTCAGTTGGATTCGCAAACCAAGCTTATTCTACAATGTACGTCATTCAATACATATTATTAATATGAACTCGTATTTTCTACAAATGATACATGAATCGGAGAAAACCTGTCTGAAAATGTACTTGTCTGTACGGAGAGACGTGGAAAAATAGAAAGGAAAATATACGGATGAAAACTGTAGCAAGAAAATTGTTAAAAATAGAAATTGGCTAATCTCCATAGAAATAATACAATGTTAAATTTAATCATTCACGGGATCTGGTGCACGACACAATTTATCTAATATTGACAGAAATTGTATTTATAATTTATTAGTTTTACCTTCTCAAATTATATTTGCATTAAAATTACATTATTAGTCGAGGACGATTACAAGTTTTAAATCTTTAAATGCAACAAAACTTTGGTCAGCTTTGTCATTACACATTACAGTAAATACAAAAATATGCAATTTTGGAAGAAAAGAGTTTATCGTAGATTCTATTTGTAAATTTAATGTTAATGATATGAGAGCCGAATGTTCCGAAATCGAAAGATAAAAATGAGCGGCTCCAAAAAAATTCAAACGAAAGGCGGAGATTCAAGGTAAAAAAAAAAAAAAAAAAAAAAAAAAGTAAAGGGGGGAAAAAATCGAAAACCACACGTTTGCACACAGGCACGCATGCGGTGTAGAGTACGTGGTGGGAATTATTTTTCCAAAGTTCCATCGACTTCTTGCAGCTCGTAATTCGACACTTTTACTATTAACATGTTGGACGCGTGTGTTCCAGAGCATCCTCTCGAGTATCAGACGTAGAACGGATGCGGAGTTGAAACGGATGTCAACGATGCAGCAACCGGGGGGATCAACTTATCAATGGAGGAGGCATTCCGCGTCTCGCGAGAGCAGCATCCGGACGCCGAGGATCGAAGCTCCCCAGGCCGCTTATCGCCGCCACGCATCGATACATCATTCAAGGTCATCCTCTTTGAGCGCATAAATACATATGTATGCGCAGGAGACACACCTCGCGCGGATATTATCTCGGAGCCGCCGCCCGGACTTTGGCATCCGCGCCTCGACCTTGCCTCCTCACCTTTCCCGTCGGGCCCGACGGCTGCCGCCGAGTCAATTTTTTCGTCCTCGCTTATCCTGCCTTTTCCGATTTGATCCGTTTTGCGTTTTTCTTGCGAACGCTCGCAGACCAGCGCAAATCCATCAACGGCGCTGCCATTTCATCATCGCCCCTTTGTCCACACGCGTTCAATATTTCGAGAAACGAGCGTACTTTTGCCTTTTTCGTCCTTTTGTCCCCTGCTTGATCCTTTTTTTTTTTTAGCGCGCGACAAAAAGCTGCATTTGACTTTAATTGCAAATTAATCATGTTGGTAGGGATTGTGTGTGCGCGGTGGAAGATTCGCGAGATAACTCGTGCTATTCAGTTTGTTGAGTAATTAAAAGAGCTCCTAATGAGCAAAATGCAAAAGTGGAAAGCTGAAATCCAATTCTTTACTTCCACAACTTTTTTAATAAATTGCATTTCAAGATATCATGTTTGCTTCTTGGTATAACTGATAATAGCCGCAGTTTTTTCCTTTTTTCTTCTGCTTCTCTCTCTTTTTTTTTTTTTTTTTTTTTTTTTTTTTTTTTTATTAATTTATTAAATCTGCAAAATTAAATACAAAAAAGTTTTTTAAAAACTAGATACAATGCCTGTAATTTGACCGTCCGTACTCGCTAACCTTACATGGTTATTTCGTAAGTAACTTTTTATGGAGCGCATTGTAATAAAATGAAAGTATAATTAAAAAAATAGAGCAAAAGGGGCTTTAATTTGGAAAGCAGTGTTTTGCTTATTTTGGTGAAATTGTTAATAAAAATTAATGCACAGAGTACATATTTTACGTCGAAATTAACGAGGATTACCCGCTTGGTCTTTTTTGGCCTCGGTTAGTTGTGCCAATATTGAGTGCGATATAATAATAACGAGGACCTGTTTTGTATCTGAAATACCTCAAAGAACCTTTGCGTAGGCTGCTCTCAATATTCTAAAAGATGAAACGACGATATACCCCGATGCTTCTCTTAGCTATTTTCTGTACAAGTTAACCTTCCAAGCCCATCGTGCACGTTTTCAAATGAACAATAGGAACTGCGAACAAGGAATTCTATCCTTTTTCTATGGTTCTATTCACTTATTTATAAAAAAATTTTTTTAACAACAGCTATACCCTGCGTTTAATTTATTCCTTTTTCATTTCGCTTTTACGAGTCTAAAGGAACTTGCTTTCTAATAACTTTGTCCTCTAAATATATTTGAGAATCAGTTTAGATGGTTCTTAAATTTGACAGATTTTTTAACACTAAAAATTTGCATAAGTATGTTAAAGTATCGACAAGGAAGTTTCATTCGGACATTAAATAGTCACTTCTAGCCTGGCTTATCATTTTATTTAAATATCGAAATTGGTTGTGTTTGCTATTTCTCATGATATTTTATATCATAATATTATAATTTTATGATAAATGTTTGCGAAGCTTGTAATAAAATTTCTAATGAAATATCTTTAGTGTCAATAAATATTAAATTTGAACTATATTACAACATGTTCTTTCTCTGAAGATTCCAAAGATGAAACGTTGAAAATGTAGAGATTCTACTAACTTACGCTATACATTTCTTCTCGTTAGCGATACTTTGTCTCCTTTCTTTTACTTTATCTTATTTGATTCATCGAATGAAACTCATCCTCCGCTTTTTCGTTAGACAAGCGATACTCGGGCACACATATAACTGACATTTTCAGAGTTATGTATGTATATTTCGAAAGTACATTACTAAGGTGTTTCTCGATTGTATCTTACTGTTACCCGGCGTTTAACAATCAATAGCAACTTTGACGACGACAGAGAGAGTGAGAGGGGGCGGGGGGAAGAAAAAGGGAGAGAGAGAGAGAGATAGAGAGAGAAGAGATAGAGAGAGAAAAGAGAGAGAGAGAGAGAAGAGAGAGAGAGAGAGAGAGAGAGAGAATCTTGAATGTTGAGTATTAACTCGGCGCGGAGACAATGGGCCAAGATTTTTTCCAATACAGTTTTCCACAAACGGTGAGATGAGCGGAATCGTGTATTGGCTAAGTGTGTGTGAAGTGAGAACAGAGGAAGGCAGGGGGATAAAAATTAAAAACTTGGTTATCGCGCCGTGCTAAATAAAAAACGAACACAATAACACATCGAAGGCAATTATCGAATGTGCGTGTGCGTGTGAAAAAAAAGTTTTTACCGCGTATGTATTTAGGTCAAGACGAGGATATAAGAGAGTTAGTTCCCCTTTCAAATATTTGATGTTTTAATACGCTAATACTGATCCGGCAACATATTTTTTTCGAGTCACCATGAATAAAAAAACGTCAATAAGTCTCGGTTGTCTCTAATGAAGTAATTATTTGACAATGTGAATCAAAATGAGATGGCCTAATTTTGCAGTAATGTATTTGAGCTTTTAATGTTTGATTGTGTTTTTCCTTCAATTTTAATAATAGTTGTCCAAGTGTAGGAATAAATGAGTTAATCGATATCGGGTGACGAGCTTGTGAAACGAGTTATAAAAATATTAATGTATTTCAAATATACAGGCGCGAGCGAATCGAATGGTAGCGAGATAATATCTACATTTATTTATCAACTACACATGCGGAAGTGAAAAAAAAAGAAAAAAGAAGAGAAAATAAATTGAAAAAGGAAGCTAGTGGGTTAGGGAGGACGGATCAAATGGGAAAATAAATTGACCGCAATTGCACGAAGTAGTGAAGAAGAAGGAAAAGAGCGCGTGTAGTGTCGAAGGCTGAGCGAAGGGCGAAGGGCGAAGGGCGAAGGGCGAATGGCGAGGGGAGAAGGGAGAGCCGGGGAGGGCAAAAAGTGCTGCGGATGGGAAAAACAAAAAGGTAGCCTAGACGATAGGAGAGTGAATGACGAAGCAGAAGAGGAGAAAGTGGTTGGATATTTTGAGGTCGTGTTAGTTATGGGCGCGTGTGGGTGCGCGGGGCACAGGGCCGTCGGTGTTCCAAAGCGAAGGAGGAAGATTCGAAACGGTGATATGCGATATGCCCGGGATGGAGGAAAAGCCCCGTGGAGTCGGTCCGGGTCCCGTCCCGAGCCGAGCGACCCTTCCTCCAGAAATTCGAGCATTGTGTTTTGGAGCCTGGCCATGCTCGCACTCCTCCTCCTCCTCCTCCCACCTCCTCCTCCCCCGCCCCCGCCCTGTGGCCCCCCCTCGACCCTCCCGCCACCCCGTATTGATTTGTGTGCGCAGCAAGGCCTCGCAGCGAGCGCCCGCTCATTATGTTATGGGACGAGAAATCACTTATTGAACGCGCATGTTTCAGGCGGACAAGTTTTGGCCCCGAAATTTATACCTCCTTACGAACAAATGTTGTTCTACCTCGAAAGCAATTTAAGCAAAGACTGCGGCCGAACGGTGGACGCCGAGTCGTGAACCTTGAACCGTGAGCTCGAGCCGTGAGCCGGGGGGGAGGCCCGGGTCCTCAACGAGCTCCTTTATTCCCAAATTTTGGAAAAATCTTCCTTTCACGGTCTTTTGGGAAATGCGCACGCTTTCCTCGCAACGGGAACAAAGCCCTCCAGCGGACTCCTCGGCCTCTCAATGGCCACTCGACTGGAAATTTATATTTAACAACAATTAACACGACGAGGGTAACCGAGCCATGAGTTCATTCATGCTTTCGGTCCGTTCTCCAGGCATTTTGCGAAAGGCCCCCCCCCGTCGCCCCGACCCGTCGACGTCCCCCGGCGTGTCAAGGACCTGGCACGCCCGAGGTAGATCAGCGTAATTTAATAAACTGCCATTAGGAGTCCATTTACGAGCACAATAACTCAAACGGATTACGCTATCGATGCCTTTCGCGAAAAATAACTCGAAAAGATATTGTTCAAAACCTTGATTTCACGCATGATCAGGTTCAACGCTGATCCGGCAAAAAGTCAGCAAACATTATTTAACAGCCTATTAAGAATGCGCATTGTTCCCCTTACTTTGTGCTAATTCTATTCAGCAACTTTATTACATTTGAATGGTAACGCCACCCGAAATAACGACCAACCAAATATAAATTAATATTCACGGATACACAAAGAAGAAAAGGAAGAAGAAAATAATAATGAGAAGGACGGAAAGTGTGGAATTTTTCCGTCACGCATGACATCACTCGGAGGCGACGTACATTCGTTACGGAATAATGTGATCTGGAAAGGTACGAACGCGCAAAAGCCTCTAAACTAAACCGGCAGGTATCCCCTGTCTCCCGGGTAGATCCTGGAGGAGGCCCACTCCAAGTATTCTCTATGAGCGGATGGCGCGAGGCCCACAATGCCCATCTGAATACGCACACGACCGATGCGAACCGCATAATCCGACGCACGACGACGATGTCCGAGGAGAGAGAAGTCAGAAAGTAATAATGACAGAAAGAAAGAGAGAACTTATGGACATCTCACATTATGCGAGACAAGCGAGGCTGGAGAAACCGTCGGGTTTCTTTTCATTTCTACATCACACTTTTTTTTATCCTTGGACCTTTCGCTCTCTTCCTTTTTGTGTTACTCCCCCTCCCCCTCCCCCGCAACCCCACTCCCACCTTTGGCCGATATTCTCTTCCAGCGCTCTTTGCTCTTTATCCCTTGTGTTCCTCTACCTGTTTTTTATTTTTTTTTTCTTTTTTTTTCTTTTTTTTTTCCTCCTCATTTTTTTACCCACATTAAAATAAGGAATGAATTTTTAGTCGCATTTAATCGATACTAATTTTAATTTATTAAATAAGCTTTCGCAAATTTAATTTCTGACCAAAGACTGCTTTCGCAACTTTGAAAAAGTTTTTTTTTCCCATTTCCTGAAAAACAAAAGCAAACTTTATTCAAACATATTTTCTGGAATTTAAATTGACAAGCTTCTGTACACGCGTGGACAGTGTTTTTCTCCTTTTTTTATTCATTCATTCGACTGCTGCAGTATATTGAAAACGACCATAAATTTGAGAATAAACGATAAAATAGCTAACAGAATCATCTGATATTTGATATTTGTCAAACTAAACCAAAGTATTTTAAAACATACAAAGTGAATTGTATAACGTTAGAAATCGTATACCAAGTGACTGGAAAACTAAAAATGAATGCAAGTAGTGGTTTCGAACTTGTATAATATATTTTATTGATGAATTTCTTGTATCTGCATATGTAATAGTATAAGTGTTCCGGCGCTGTTGAGAGAGAAAGAGAGGAAGAGAGGAAGAGAGAGAGAGAGAGAGAGAGAGAGAGAGAGAGACTTTGAAAAAAGGACAGAACATGTACACAGTCTTAGATACATGTTTATATTCATTTTAGAAATTTAGGTTTATCTTGGATTACATTGGTATTACAGGTATACAAAATAAGATTTATCAAGTTATAAAAGTGTTGTTCTTTTGGTTGTATTTATTTGCAATAAGGATACACATTTTAAATAAATTAGTCCACTTCAAGAGTTAAAACATGACTCAATACACGCTTTGTCGTCCAAACAAATATTTTACCGTTACTGTCCTATTTAATTTTAAAATAAATGAGAATACGCTAGAATAATGAGCGACAAGTTTTAATTACAGATTAACCGAATGCCAATTAAGTGTCAACTGTAACGAGATCTTTATTCAAATTACATTTATAACTCTAATTTACAAAGTTTAATTTTTTAATTTGGAGTGTTACATAAATCGAAAGTATGCACGGATTGAGCAAGGTACACCTCGCCGAGCTCCCCCTCTCCCCCCCTCCGACCCTAACGATAATCAAATCTTCGCCTCGAATACAATTGCACTGCACTTTAAAAGTCGTGAAAAGGTATTATGGAGTCGGGAGTCAATTGGGAGAGGAAGATTCGGTGAAATAATCTCCCATAAAGGAGCAGCTCAGGTAGGTGTGTGTGTCGAATTATTGGCGACGAAGCATTCACAATAAAATATTTCCAAGTATCTTTGATGAAGTCAACAAAAAGTGCCGTAAAGTTTTGCGCGCCGATCGTGACACATTTGTAACGCTGCTCCACTTTATACACACACACCCACACACTCACATCGGCCCTTCTCGCTCGCATCTCCGGGCTGGAAGCTCTCCTACTTTATCCCCATCTCTCTCTTCCCGGTATCTTCCATTCATGCATTTTACTTTAAAAAGTCGGCCAGTCATGGTTCGCTTAATCTTTCTTCCTCCGTCCCCGGTAATTCACGTTGGCCTGTTAAGCATTTTCTCATAGCGTGTTACGACCCGAATCCATCTTTCTCAATCATTTTCTTTTCACGTCTCTCTCCTCGTCGCCTTCCCCCTCCCTCCCTCCCTCCTCTAATGCTCCATGTCCTTATCCCGCCGCTTTCCTGCTTTCATTTCGGGCCCCCCCGCCCCTCCGCCCCTCCGCGAGCGCTCCCAGGATGAGAGCTCCACAATGGCAAATGGTATTCTATTATTCGAGACGGGTTCGCTCGCGACCAGGACAGCACTGGCTTCTCTCCCTTCCCCCGGGTCTTTGTCCCGGTCGCACCAAGAAAGCAGAGCCGCGGAATGCAAGCATGAAATCGTCGGGCGCTCGGGCTGGCCCGCGCGCGCGAGTAACCGCTCGGGCCGACGGCGACGTCATCCCCTGGGCGCGTGCGCCACTCTCCCGCTTTCGCACTCGGCTCGGCTCGACTCGACCCGGTCATTCATCACGCTCGTCTAATAATAATCCTCGTTGGCCGGTGGCGCGGGTGGGCGCCCGAGTGTCTCTCAGGTTCGTGCGCGCGCACCCTAATCTCGCGGTCTCGCAGTGCCGCGTGTGATCGATACTGTTTGCGTTACTACTTACGTTTTTCCTCAAATTTACACGACTTGTGCCCCCCGGGCAATGGTGATTAAATGGAAATTCGGCCGGCCGAGACCCCCCGTCCTCCGGAAAATCTACACAAAAAAAAAATCAAAGGCCCTCGACCCTCGCAACTTCAACTTTTATCACGAGCAGCTTCGCCGGTATAGCGTTTTACTGCTCATCACGCTTTTTTATTAGCTCCTACACTTTTTTATGCTTGTTTGTTTTTTCTTTTTGTTTGTTTGTTTGTTTGTTTGTTTGTTTTTTTTTTTTATGTATCTAATCGACTGAAGATAGATGGATGCTATGGCTCACAATGCGCCTGTATTGTCTTCCGCGTCTTGCCGGTAAACCTTTAATTTCTCCAACGAATTAATGCGATTAGATAGAAACCGATCGGGCCAAGTATTTTTTCATTAGCTCTTTGTCGTGACTTGTACTGATACGTTCAATGCAATACCGAGCCTTTTGTATCATACGTTAATGGATTTGATAAAATGTTGGGGGTATGCGTTTTTAGTTTTTCAAGAAAAATCCCGATACTCGTGGTTTGTGTGCACAAAGCCGGGGCATCACTTTTAAAAACTTTAACTCTTGTATGGATCTTTGTATAAATTTTTTAGTGAAATTATTTTCAAAAACGCCAAGAGATGCGAGTTGGCGAAATTTTACTCGGTTCCTTAAACAAATGCATTATCAAATTTATAAATAATTTACGTGATTATGAGTAACAAAATTAAACAAAATTTAAGTCAAACATTGCAAACATAAACCAAAAGTTACTCCAAAGTAATCCAACAATTTTTAAAATGGTGAAAGAAAGTTTGATGAAAAAATGGCAAAAGAAAATAAATGACTGCATGAAAAATAATTAGCCTCTAGCCCTTCAATATTATTAATATTAATTTTTTTGATAATTTAAATATTTCATTACTGCCATTATTAATAATAACAGTAATAATGTTGCGTCATTGCTACCAATTTCTACTCATTATCGATTTTGTAATTAAATTATAACATCTTTATTAATTTTTTACTTATTATAGAACTTTCGAGTCACCTAAAATTACAAGTAACCATGATATATAGCAGTAGTAGTAAGCGATAGTAGCTGATTCATCTGCATAAAATTGCACCCAAAATAGACAAAAATCTAAAGCAAAGTTTTATTATTTGTTATACACTCTTATTTTTGTAAAATAATATTTTCTGTAACAGCCACAAATTTATAGATCAGTATAAAAAAATTGTATAAAAAGTAAATGTAAATTTGATACGCAGACAGTGAAATCAATTTTATTTAAAAATTTAACCGTTGAATAATAAATTGGTTTACAGTCACTCCCTCCACATAAAATTGAAATTTCTTTTGAATGCAATCAAAAAGCTCTTCTAAAAATCATAGAACAGTAATTTACTCTCAAAATACAATGAAAGGAGGAACGCTTTACACATTTGGAATAGGGAACCACTGGTTTACTCGGCGTTCCAGAATGTCTTTATCAATCTCTAATAATTCACGCCTCGCTATGATTATTTAAGAAATTTACAATCATCCTGGAATCCGTGACAAACTTCTGTCTTTCTTTTTATCCATTGTAAATAACAGTGCATTAAAGAGTCTTTAATGTCGAGTGGCGCAATTGAATAGCCCTCTTAAACTTTTCGCTGCGATAGAAAATTTACATAGTTTTTATAATCGGATAAATGAGCTCGTAAAAAATACCCAAGCTCCAACTAAATTCCAGACTTTAGCTAGGCACATGCACCTGGAAATGTAATGCGAATATCGAGTTTGCGAGGTTGCACTCGCACGGCGAATTTGACACTGTTTAAAGCTAAGAAAAAATCGACTTTCCCCGGCAGAAAAAGCGACAGTTGACAAATTGGCCACAATGTTTGTGGATATTGCGGGTTTGGAGTTTTTTTTTTCCGGAATTAAGTAGACTAGAAGCGCGGTTCCGGGAAAAGTGCGCGATCGACAGTTATGAAATGAATCCCCGACACTTGCATCAGCTTTTGGTTATTAGCGCGAGCCATTCGTAATTTAAAGACCAGTGGCTGTTCGCGCTATCTTCAAAGCATTTCGCTCGCTCGAAATAAATAACGAAAATTCTCAGCGTATTTATGGACGCAGGCAAATGCAGGCAAACATAGCGGAGCATAAAGTGTAGTAAAGAGACAGAGACGCTGGATTTGATGTGATATTTTTTTTCGAGCAAAAGAGTCGTTTTTGGCGCGACATTCAGCCGCCGGGCTTGAGCTGTTTCGTTTAGTAACGGAGAAAAAAAACGAGTGGATGTCATATTTGTGGCAGACGACGGGGGGATTTTGTGAAATTTACCGAAAAAGGGAAATGCAGCATATCGTTATGGCCGCTCGCTGTCGCGCATTCACAAGCATTTTTATGCCGATGTCCCCCCCTCTTCCCCCCCTTCTTATCATAAATCAGAATTAAATTTCGCTGCGTCTAATCTCCATTTTTTTTACTCATCCACACGGTGATTTCGATACTCGATAACGATGATCATTAAACTATGCTAAAACTCTAGCTTCAAATTTGGTTGCAAAAAATTTTGGACAAAGGTGCAAATTGCAAGAAGTAATCATTGCAAGTGCATTCGAAATCAATGACATCGTTGATAAATAGGAATAAATTTTTTATCTCTACGCTGTTGTTTAACTTATTTTAAGCAATTTATCAATTGTATTTAGTTATTTATAGTCGTCAAAGAAGACCTTAACAAAATAGGAAATCCCGATGAAGAAATGTTGTGCAATTCGTTCAAGTTTTTAATTAATTATTTTTCTTTTCTTAATTTTTTTCAATTTCTCTTGTACAAGGATCTTTTAATCGCGTTATTTTAAAATCGAATTTAAGTAACACCCTGCAGACAAAGAATCAGTGATTCAACTTCTGGGCTTGAAGAAAACTGGAACGGAGTCTGTTAATTAGGCAGAATAATGAAATCCGAAATTCTGGTTTTTTTTTATAAGAGACTTGACTTACTTTCCTATCGTAATTAAATTATAAAATAAATACAACTTTTACGAAAGTAAATTTTGAAAAATGTCTACTTTCTTTAAAATTATTGATTCAAAGAGGAGCAGTTTTATTAAATCTACTAACAGTGATAATTTAATAAAAAAAGCATTTTGCATAGATTGACAATATTATTTGTTTAGATCTTTTAAGATATGATAAAAAAAAAAAAAAACGAAAAATAAACTACTATCGTATTGAATTTTATAACTTGTTATTTAAATTTATATAAAAAATTGTCTATAAAAATGGTTAAATCGTATCTTTTTTCAACAGCTGAAACGTTTTCATTTATATACGGTTTTTGTTTCATAATCTTCAATCACGCACAGCTATAGAAGTTGTAAAGATATCAACTTGTTTTATCTTGTAAATTAAAATTTTTATTGTCTCGTTTTATTTTTTTTTTTTAAATGTGATTCAATGTAGATTTAGTTTTTTTTACTGCA
Source organism: Eupristina koningsbergeri (assembly GCA_018907245.1). Taxonomy (NCBI): domain Eukaryota; kingdom Metazoa; phylum Arthropoda; class Insecta; order Hymenoptera; family Agaonidae; genus Eupristina; species Eupristina koningsbergeri. Next base: position 35,027 of record JACCHV010000145.1, on the reverse strand, counting down.
CTATTATTAATTGTAAAATAATTATTTTTCAATTAGTTTTGATTAAAAAACTATTTATGATTGAGTTAGTAGTATTTTTTCTTTTTCACGTGTTATCAGAAATTTTTATGGATTTTTTGAACATCGTGCAATACTTAATATGCATTTTAAATAGCTTTTCAAAATATTTTATTATAATAAAAAACTTATATAAACACTTAATTATTTGTTGTTTTATGAGCCTCTAAATCTTACTAATTTACCTTAAGAACACAATCAAGTCAATGGTAAATAAGCCAATGAGATGGTAAAGAGGTAACTGCATTTATAAATTTGTAGAAGCTGAGTTTTCTATCTATTGTGTAGATCTTTCAGCGCTTCTTTTATTCGTATATTATAGTGGTAAAAAAAAAAGTCAAAACAAAATTTATGTTCTTGCTAATGATATTTTCTGTAATTTTATGCAGATTATACTAAATAATGCAATGCCCAAAGCCATGTACAACCACGGATAAAATTTGCAACAATTCGAATAATAATTGAATTTTCCGATCAAAATGTTCGCACACGAATTTTTTCAATGCGCGAATGCACAGCAAACAAAAAAGAGAAAAAAGAAAAAATCTGCGTCATTAATTAATTTAAATTAAACCATAGCTGTAACTCGCATCCGAACAACATAAAAGTGCTCCGCAGTTTCCAACGATCGAAATCTACGAACAACTCAATCGCGCGCTTGGCTCTGCAGAAATCCCTCAGTATCTGCATTCGTTAAATTACTCTACGAGCTTGTGACGCGTATCACACACACACACACACGGGGACACGGGGGCACACACACGCGCGCGCGCACACATGGAATTCCTTGAATGAGTGTTATAATCAGAATCTGCGATCTGCGCCTCCCGAGCATGTCGGTGTGCTATTTTTTAATTATAAATTGATGAGCTTGGATCTACTGGACGAGAAGTTTCAACGAAATGCATAATAATCGTGGGGAAAGAACCCGAGGATGGAAGAAAACAAACGAAAAAGAAACTCGCCGCATTTAATACGCATTAGATCCTTTTTAAGTATCCTATAATTCCTCTTCCTGAATTGTAACCGCGGAAAATACATTGTCAAATATTAGCATTCGCTCGGTACGAATTTATTGCTCATATTTAACTACAAATTTATTTCATTTCGGCAATACGTTATTATATAATGCATATAATGCATTTCACGCAACAGTAGAGATCTAATATGGGAAAGATAGGCGTGTTAATGAGATTCAGTTGAAATATGTCGCGCTGAAATATCCTTAATTCCAATGGCGAACATCATCGTTTAAAAGCTTTACTGTTTTTCCCCGCAGGACCTCCTTCTCACATTGTGGAAAGGCACAAAGGAAATTTTAATGTTAATAAAAGGTTCGAGAACACTGCCAGGCTAATTTGCATGAATTCAAGTATATTCGCGAGAAAAAAAGGCGAGCTTGTAGTTTGTAACGGGCGAGGAAAATGGAAAAGCATTTACAAAGAAGGAGCAAATTCGAGATCCAAAGACGAGGAACGGCTCGCTCGATCATTATGAGAGCCCGAGTTAGGCACGTTTACAAAGTAAAAGTTACTCTCCCGCGCTCCGGGCAGATAAATCAGATAGACAATCGTGCGGCAGCAGCCGGAGTTGTAACTTTGCACGTAAGAACTCGAATTGTATATTCATATGATATTATGGGACTTGCGTAATATCGACGTCATCACCCTCCGACGATCGCCTCCGATTAATCGAATTTTTGCGAGAATTTGATAAGGCGCTGCGAGTTAATAAATGCGCCGTTTCATTGTATTTATTTTCCGCGTCTGAGTTTCCGTTGTTCCTCGAATCTGGGCCAAATTCAAAATATCGCCGTAAACACTTTACAACTGATTACCTGCCACTCTTGATATGGCGGTGGGGCGAATAGCAAACCAGTTCCGGTTGCAACAATATACTCGTTATATATTTAGCATGTGATTTATACCGTGTATTCCAATTTTATCGAAATCAAGACATCATGTAGATTATATTTACCTATTGCAAAGTTACCGGCTACGATGATAACATATTTATTCGTTCAAATATCAGATAAACCACTGATTTCAATATAACATCAACATTTTCTTTCCAGCACTCTGTCAAGTTCAAATTCATTTATAATAATGATCTCCTTCATTAAATTACCGTATGCTACTTGTGCTTTTAATTATTCACAAAACAAAAATAAAAAAAAAATAGTAGCGTAGATTAAACAAGAATTTTTAACAACATTTTTATGAATTATTAAGTTTTTGCTGGCAATTTTTCGTAAAAAATATACTTTATAACAAAAAGTATTAAAATTGTGATCAAATCGGCTGTGACTTAAATTTGGTAATAGAATTTGGTTAGTCACAATTTTCGTTACTCAAATAAGTTGACTTTTATTAGATTAGCAGATAAAATGCATTTGATTTTTCGATTACTACATCACTCAAGGCAAACATTATAGTTTATCATAAATTGCATTATATGAATAGCGTAATAGGAGAATATTTTTTAGACTATGGCTATCCTGAAAGAAGTAACTTAAAAAACATATTATAAATTTTATCGAGATGAATTATTAAAATTCTACTCAAAAGATTTTAATTTTCCAAAAAATACGATTAAAAATCCAGTCAAGTGATTCTAACAGTACTGGTAGTAAAAAAAAGAAAAAAAAAAAAAAAACTCGAAAATTACACGAGTTCAATATATTATAAATTCCAGGAGAGCGATTGATTTTTAACGTAAAAATAAATTATATTTTCTTTGCGGGCAATTGATGTAAAATAGAGAACATTAAACTTGAGCACCCAAAGTCCCGGTTTATTTTGTATAAAGAGAGCTGGCCGTTTGTACCCGAAGCACAAAATATTCATTCGTCAAATCAGCATTGGAGATTATGAGTGACCATCTATGATTACATAAGCTCCTGACTTAATTAGCTGCTCGAAAATTCTCTTTCAGGAAGTTTCTCTGCATTTTGGATCTCGCATTAGCCGTTGGTGGACCTCCTGGCTAGTTGTTATCGCTAATATCGTGGCTTATTAGTTGGCGACGAGAACGACCCTTTGCTTGACCCAGATTTTCTCAAGCTGTTTCTCTTGAACTATGAATTATGCTGGTCAGTTAAGGATAGCCAAAAGGCGTGGGCGAGGCCAGGCACATTAACTCCCGGTTTCCTTTCCAATAGCACAGCTTTCTCAGACTCTTTCACGAGTAACTGCATTTATGTATTTTCGCATTAGCACCGGGTCTTTGCATTGTGCTTTATTTTGAGTTGCAATTGCGGAATAAAAATTGAAACAGTAGTACGAGTCCGTGTGTCGATCGCCTGGCGGCTAGAAAATTCTTCTTCTTCTTCTTCTTCGTCGAAGAGGCCGTTTACTTGCCCTTAAAAGATTATCCATTCCCCCCAAACTTACAGATTTTTTTTTTTTTGGAAAGAACTCACGCAAATCCTTTCCTTCACTTTTTAATTCTATAATTTTTTTTAAGCCAGCCTCCATTAAAATTAAAACTCTCTTTATTGGCGCAGAATTGCGAAATGCTAGTCTCGAAGCCCGGCAAATTTGCGACTCACAATTTTGACATGACTAAGTGTAAACATTTTGATTAAATTACCGCCGATATTCGAGCGCATTGTTAATTATTTCTAAAATTCGATCGAATTTTTGCAATTTCGAAACAACTCTTCACCCTCGAGTTGGCTCATGACAAGATGAAATTGGGTTTAAATGCGCGCGGTGCTCATTACAATACGTGCGTGAGCCCATTTCGCTATTTCATCAGCTTATCCGATACGGCAAGTCAACTTTATACACTTGAAATGCTACATAACATTGGCACACGTACATGCGGTTGCATAATACACTACCGCAATCCTGAGGGGAGTAAATATGCATTAACAATGCACTGTCAGATACGTGCGGTAGCGCCAGTTGCCCATTATAACGAGAGACGCGAGTGCAAGACAACAACATATGAACACACATAAATATGAATAAATGTTTCTTCGGAACTCGCGGATGCTAATTTTTACTATTATTGTTAATATTAATTTAGCGTGTTTGTATTCATGCATTACAATGCCTGTTCTTCGCTCAAACCTTTTCAAACGAAATTCATCTCTCTCTCTCTCTATCTCTCTCTCCATTACTTGCGAATATTAAATAGCCCTTTCATTGTTTCTGAAACATTTAAATTTCTCTGAAATTTGTTTAAAATTAAACCATTTTTGAGTTGATAAATCACACAAGCTAATAACACAAGAGATGGTATTAATATTGCAGGCATATTCAAACTAATTCGGGTTTTTGTCATTTATTTGTCAAAGTTCAAATCTCATTTTATAAAAAAGAAAAAATTTTTCTCGAGACCCAGCATTTTTTTACTCTTGTAAATAGATAAATAAATGCATATATACAAATAAGATAAGATTAGAAAATATATTGAGTTCAATTTACAAGAAAAAAGGGAAAAAAAGTACTTGCTTCAAGTACATGTTATGATTAAACAAAGATCTTATCACTGTTATCTATTATCAGTAAAAATTGTTTTGATTCCATCATTGCCAGCGATTATTATTAGCATAAATCTAAAAATATTAAATAACAAAGAAGTAGATTTAATTATAGGATAACTTACTGCTTAATAATTAGTTATTAGTAAGATAAATAAAACAAGATTTTAAACGTGACCGTAAAGTTTTGGCATTATTTTGCTGCAGCAAGTTAATGTGCTTTACTATTAAAAAAAATTTTAATAATACCCATAATTTCTGCTTAAAATTCCGAGTATTTTCAAATGTGTTCGCATTATGATTCCGGAGATTAAAAAGCAACATTTTAAAATTAATTTGAACGGTAATGGAAAGTGAAAATAAAATGTTCCCAGTGAATAACGAGACTAGAATAATCGATGAAACAAATTGAATATCTCAATAATATCAGCCGGTGGAAAATAGAGCGAAGGGCTCGGAGTTTTATTAAATATCGTAGGCGTACAAAAGAGCTTTGGCTGGACGTATGGAGAGGTTTAGAAGTATCCACTGGCAGGAGCGTAACCCACCATAATAACCACCACCACCACCACCACACATAACTGGATTTAACGTCAGGTCGACACGTAATCCAATGGCTGAATCACAGCGCCACGAAACAACGATTTAAGCGACAACTAGCTAACGCTGCGTTATAGCTCGATTAATAAAATACGTGCAAATATGTGCAAATATGTGTTATGAAATTAGCATCGCCGAGTGATTCACATCGCTTACGGATTTTGTAACATCTGCGGATGAACTCACACTCACGGGGCTCGGGCGCGAGTACGTGTGAGGTCGAATTATTCGTCCTCGCCTTCTCGACACCTCCGTCGACCCAAAAGGTTACCTTTGAATTAGGAAAGTCGGCTCTCCTCTCGATTGCAGTTGCATCTCTCCCTGCCACCTTGATCAATTGGTCCAAACGATGCTGTCTATTATCTAATTGGTCCTTTTTATTGCGCAAATCATTTATTAATTTATTAATTTATTAATTTGTTATTGTACTTCTTTTTGTTTATCAATTTTTTCGCTCGTGCGACCAAGATTTTTGCAAGTTTCGAGCCTAATTGATTGCCGTGGGCTCAGCTGCCTCTCAGTGATTGCTTTCATTCATTCGATAGCCTGTGTAGTTGACACCGGCGGTATACGTTACATACTTTATTAAATGAAGCAATACAGTTATGACGTTGATGTGTATTTGATTAAACGTGATTTCGGAATAACTCATCTCCTTCTGTATTTGCTATTCCACTCGCTTGTGCTCTACTCTCCAGAGGATATTTTCCGTTTTTTGTTTTCGCAGTCTCCTATCTCATGAATTTCAAGAAAGGAAGAAGGGGATGGTCTACGTTATTATTTCCAGGCGAACGATCGAGTTCGCCCGGTGTTTTGATAAGTTTTTTAATAATTGTTTTAGTAAACAGAATAAAATTATATTAAAACTACAGTCTTGTACAACTGTAATTTTTTGTTATCTTAAAAGTTTGCCAAGGTAATAAATAATGCCAACTTTTTTCTTTATTATTATTATTATTATTATACAGTGTTGATTATTATTGCTTTATTATTCCCATTGCTGCATTTATTAAACGCAATCTCTATTTTGTATCGTATACCACAATTTTTCGGTTTTTCCTTCTTATCCAAATATTATATGTATTTTCTAAGTCTACGTTATGCATATTAAAATACTGAGGCACGACTAAAGTGTTTAGATGTACAAAAATAATATTATTGTTAAATTTGAAAAATAGTTAAAAAATGGTCGAAAATAATAAATCGTAAAATGATAAATTTTTTATTAATAGAAATTGAATCACTCATTTTTTAAATGAAAATTAGCTTGCTTTATTGGAATGGTGTAAAATTGAGAAAGTTTGAACTCTCCAATATTAAATTTTATTTCCAAAATATTTAAATGGAATTTTAAATTATTTCATTTCGTTTAATTTTTATTCAGCGCTTTATTTCTCCTAATTGGTACTAGATGTAGCTAATTGATAAAAGAATAGTTATATTTCTTGAATATTTCCATAAACTATGTTAATTTTATGTAATAAATAAATATTGAATAAAGTTATTTAAAAAATTAATCATAGTTCATGCAAGAAAGAATTATTTCGTAGGATGCATTTAAGAAAAAAAGAAAAAGGATGCCAATTTAAATCAATTACGTAAATATGAACAATCCATAAACAAGCCTTGAACATGAAAATGAAAAATAATTTTTATCATCGCGACGTTATGATTTCTGGAATTTCATGCAAACAGCAAATTAGTGGAAGTGTTATAATATCAAAGCCTACTAGGAGAGAAAGTAAAATCGTGCTTTTGGTAAGTAAATCCAGTATATTTGCACACCTATATATACAGCCAATCAGTTTCGTTTACGTGTATAACAACAGCAACGACATGAACAACCTCGACGACAAGAATCCCGAAAGAGTGCGCGTTCGAGCAAAACGATCCAAAAAAAGCACAATGAGCGAGTTTGTCTGTGTTTCTTTTCCAGATTCCTCTTTTCTTAATCAAAGGCGGCACGCGATGTTAACAGTACGATTTACGAACGGTGGCAAAAAGTTCCGTTTCTCTTCTTCTCTGCGACGCTTTTTTTTTCTCTCCCTTCATCGTAGCCGGTACAACTTTAAGCCCCACTAGTATGAGAGAGAGAGCGTGAGAGGGGGGAGGGGAGGGGGAGAGAGAGACGACCAAAAAATACCAGAAGTAACGAGGGTAAAAGCCAAAGAGATTCGCGAGCTGCAAAGTCTCGGAAAGGAAAAGAGATAGAAAGTTAACAAAACGCTCAGAGCTTAAAGAGGGAGAGATGGCGACTGTAAGGAAGCAAAAATAGCAAGCAGACAGATTAAGAGAAATAAAGATGTATGAGGTATATAAGTAGATAAAAAGTAAGCTTATCCTCGCACGCTTGCGCAGGTTAAAGATAGAGGTAAAGAACATTGATTAAAGTTTATGTATTTAAAAGTACGGCTGTGGTTAACACTGTTTGCGGTTATTATTCATATTTTGCATTATTGAATATATATTGCGCGGAGATATGCTGATTGTAAAGAAGTTACGATGATTAAATTCAACGGGGAAACAAATATAGTGGCAACAGAAAAAATAAATCATACAAACGCAGATTATTTAGTCAAGTTACAAGCTGAGGCAAAAGAAATGTTAAATATATCGATCTCTATCTTTTGACAAATAGATGTGTACGAAGACTAATGTGTATGTCTTTTAGGAAACTCACAAATTGTGCCTTCATGACCGATTATAAAAGTTTATTATCGAATTTGACAAATTGGATTTATCGAGGAATTGTATCCCATGAAATATCATGCCTACATGTTTAAAGATTGTTATTTATAGTTTTTTTCTTTATTTTTTAATATCATTTACCCTTTTATCTCCTTTCGTAGATATCCTTTAATATAATTTACATAGAATGGATTTTAAATTTATAATATTGTAAAACTTTTTTTTTTTTTTTTTTTTTTTTTTTTTTTTTATTATCATGGGCTGTATTATTATCATTATATAACACAACTATAATTAAGAAATAATTTCCGAGTTAATAAATAACCTACTCATTTATACAACAATAAAAAATGAGTTGTTTATTCAACGATACGTACAAGTTGTTATTTATTTTACAAAAAAGTAATTATCAAAATATATTTCAAATTAAATCAGTATTTATTTTACCTTATAATTTAGTGTTTACTTTATAATTTCAGATAGAATAATAATATTTCATTCGAAAAAAAAAAAAAAATTATAATATAAATATTACACGATAAGAATTTAAATTGAAACGAGAACAATAAGTTTTTTTTATACAAGAGAAAAACCGTTGACATTCTAAAAGAGCAAGTCGTATATTGTTTTGTTTAGTGGATTTTCTTGAGTAAAACTTGTCTAAATAAAATATTGCAATAAAAGCATGGGATCAAAAAATTTATCGCAGTCCTTCATCTTATATTATTTACTTCATTTTTAAATGCATAACTATGAATGCATTTCAATAATTTATAAAAGAAAATTTATTTACTTCAGATAAATGGATTTTTTTATTATATTTTTTATCTATTTAGAATGCATTATAGAAAGATTTGAAAGTAAAAAAATGTTGTTTTTTTATAATTTCAACGTATTTTGGTTAAAAATAACTATTGTACCAAAGTATCAAAATTTATTGAATTTATTATCCGATATGATGCTGCAAATATTTAAATTTCGTACTGATAATAATTTATAATTTCGACAAAGCTTGCTTTGGCTTATTTTTAATTTTATCTATAATCTTCTCTTTTGAATAATCACAATTATTTATATTATTAATAATATCATAATTTATATATCGTTATAATTAAATGCACGATAATCTAAAAATAATAGTCAAAGATTAATTTTAGATCAACAAAGGCTCGGTATTTTCGACATTATTTATTTTCCTAATTACATGCAGCTATCATCGTATTTAATTTCTATTGTTGGGGTCATTTACAAGAGCTGCTTAAATTTCTCTTTGGATAATGAAATAACGTATCCACTAACTAGCGTGTAGCCGATTGTATCGCTGGGGGTGCAATGAGTCGATGCGGAATCAATAATTAATAATATAATTAAGTGCGATATCGCTAATTATGTTTCTTGGAACATTATTTTTTCCTTGTTTGCGTTCGAGGAAGGATGTTGAGCAATCACATGAAGGAAGCGACGACGAGGTTGCCAGGCGATATAATTCACGTGGTGCCCGTCGTCGCCGGCCAGGTAATTCGGTGAATCACCTGGTGAGACTGCGGAAGTCGAATCTCCTTGTGTGTCCTCGATTCAAGCTTATCGGCGCTACCATTTGGTACTACGTCCTAGCATGACCACCTAGCAAAGAAAGAATCTGCCGTAGGAGTTGAAATTCTTACAGTCGAATCAATAGAGCCGACTCTTGGGATGAATCATGTGTTGGCAAGAGTCATCGGCTTAATCATCCACGAGAACCCCCTATTTTTAATTTATTCAAAATTAACATGCACACGATTTCTTGCATCGAATGATTTTGATGATAAGGATTTTTTTTCTCCTTTGCTCAAAAGGGAATTTATCGTATCTCGCGATAAATAAAAAAATCATTCTTTAATACGCCAAAGCACCTTTTTTTTATACAGCAAATTACTTGGAAGCACCTTTCCCTTTTCCTTTTTCAAACTCTCACTAATTGTCATTAATAAATTTGAATTTATTAAGAAGTAGTAAAAGCTGGTATGGAACACTTGAAACATCATGCTTATACGTATTTATGCTATTAATATTTTTAAGTTTATTCTGATGAAGTATTTGTGAAAATTGTTTTCATTAAAAGAAAATAAAAGCAAATAAATAAAAACGTTTATGTATAGATAGATATGATTTATCTATCAACACATTTTTGTAATTTTCATTTCAACATTATCTGTTGGTTTTATAGATGATGTTGAGGTTGGATTGTGATAGATTTCTTTATTTTATCTCCCTAGTTCGTATGCTCTGACAATACATTTTTCAACGCTTACATACAATAAAATATGTAGGGATTATATAATGTAATGGATGTAATATAGAGTGAGACGGCAAGTTGAAATAGATGAGATTATATAGGAAGAATAACCGTTATATATAGGCGCGTGCGAGACATCAATAGTAAATCGATATTTCTAAAGTTTGTAATAATTGAGGAAATTATCCCTTGTCCTACAGCCTTAGGGGTAATGCTTGTATATGTAAACGGAATTGAAATAGATATGATGTATTGGAGATTAAATTCCCTTTTCCTACAAATAACAATTTTCTTACAAAACTCGACACGTGTCTGCAGACTGTCTGTTCACGTGTAAAAATGTGAAATGTAAAATTTGAAAGTGTGTACTCGAAATCATTTATAACAAGACGAATTCTACGATACTAGACCGGAGTCTAAGAATAACGGTGCATAATGACGTGGGAAAGCCGATGATCGGTTTTGATTGGACTCCATTTATGCATGCTTTAAATATTTCCATACAATTAATTATACGAATTTAGAGCTTCAGACAATTGTGATACTCACGTAACAAAAAATGAGATAATACTGATTTTTTAACATTTCATTGTTGTAAATTATACACGCATTGTGAACTGAGTGAATATTTTATTTAAAAAAAAAATTAGGTTATATTAATTTAAATTATGTACATTAGGATTTAATGAAACACAATCCAAGTAAAAGAAAATACTTCTCATTCCTCAATTAACGTACATTTAAAAGAGAATTAAAAAAAAAACCGTGTATAAATATTCCGGTAAAAATATTCAGCGTTTATTTATGAATGTGACTTTATAAAGTTTATTAAAAAAACATTTAAAAAATAATAATTAAAAATAAAATTGTAATTTTAAGAATGTTGCATTTGTATCTCAACACCCGATTACTTGAACATACAAAAACAGAGGCTTTATTATCCGTAACTAACTTCAAAGCTAAAGAAACAAATTGTGTACTAAAAATGCCACCAGTGAAAACGAACGATACCTTAAAATTTTTCCAAACGAACGGTTATCTAAAATTGAAAAGTTCGAAGGAGAAAAAGTCTTTTGAAAAATGACCCACATAGACGAGCACTTGGTTTTTAAGAATAATGTTATTGATTGTAAGAGGAGGTGAAAAACAGAAGCGAGGCTTGGGAAATGATTTACTCTTGACAATCGAAGAGAAAGGAGTCGTCGACGTTTGGGAAGGAGGCAATGGGGCAACAGCATGGGGCTAAGCGTGTGTAATGAGCTCCGAGAGTAGGATGCCGATGTAAGACACTGGGCGACAATAGGCCAAAGACCAAAAATCTCCTTTGTCCTTGTCGTGCAGGGCACAACAGCCCCGAGGGCAACGCCGTACTCCACGTTTCAACGAGTGTGCGCGAGGACTCGACGACACACTGCTCTAACGGGGAACAACGACGTCATCTCGTTGGGAGCGGGTCCGAGCCCCTGCCCACACCGAGTCGCGGTCCGGGTGCTCGAGGACGCCCGCGATCACGAGGGAACCGGGGAGTCAGTCCACCCCACAGCCACCACTAGCCGAGGGTGATTTGTGAGTGAGATCGCAGTTCTCGAGCTGGTGTCAGGGCTCGACTGTTCTGGCGCATCAGCACCCGAAACTGAGCCTGGGGCTTCTCCTCGCACAGCGTGCCACTTGAACCGAATTGCTGATTTCCCAGTGCACGCAAGATCAACAGAGATCCCCTCCCCTCCCCCTCGTCCCCTATCTGACTTCCGACTGACAGAGACGCATTAGTGATACACAAACAGCTTTTGCATTCTCTTTTCTGCCTGCGCAAGTTCACTTGGTGCAATTCTTGCACGAGGAAAGTCGAAAACACAGCTGCACTCGGTAGGATGGGTTTCATTACCCTCGCGTCGACTCCGATTCACGAACTCACGAGCGATAAATTAAAGCGAAATAGAGCAGTTGCTAATAGGCACGAATTTGCATTTTATTTAAATCAGTTGTAGCTTTTTTTCCCCTTTTTTCTTAGCCATTTGTAAACAATAAAACTATTTTGGCCTTATCTTCGAAAACACATGTTGGCATCAAATAAAACTATATCGCATTCAATGCTGCTGCACTCAAATTTCTCTGTTGATATTCAGATTTTCGTTGAAAAAAAAAAAAAAAAAAAAAAAAAAAAAAAAGAAAAGAAAAGAAAAAATGGAAAATCTGAGTATACGCTGTTTTGTTATGCAGTAGAAAGCTTAAGGCGCAGCTTTGCATTTTTCTTCATTTTTCAGAAGCGTGTAGTGATAAATAAGCTGGGTCCAGAAAAAGTGAGTCACCTGGCTAACCGAATAGCTGCCGCGAACTACATAAAAAACAAATTTGCCGATGCAAAATTAGTAAAAAATTTCGCAAAGTGAAATGATAACGAGTTGGTGTGTACGAACAACCCCGGACAGTACTTAATTAGACATTCAGGCATTCTAAAAGGAATGTTTAATTTGATTTTCCACCTTGGCTTTAGCACATTTTCGTGTCTACTTTTCATTTCGAGTAATTTATGATGTAGTGTAGCAGCTGCGAGCCAATGATTATTGTCATAACTTTTTATCTGAAAATTAAAAAAAAAAAGAAAAAAATGCAAGTTTTCCAGTACAATCGCGCATTTTGATCAGAGTGCCGTGTGTATCCATAAACTATTAGAGTGCGTGAATCGTTAGACCCATGAAACGATAATGCGACTAGATAATGGGGATGAGAGATTTACGAGGTGAACAACAGGACTATAGGAGCAGTCAAAGTTTTGAAAAATTGAAGAGGCACTGTCATAACTCTCAATTGAAGAGCCATTCCCGATCGTGAGCGATGCAACTGCACGACTCCATTTCACTTCCTCGAAGAAGAGTCAGCGGGGCCGAGAAAACTCTGAAAACCTCTCTGGCAAACTCGGGAAAACTCCCCCGCTCTCGGCGTCCACGTAATGAGACATGTGCGCGGAAATGGAAATGAAAAATTCCAAGAGGGAAAGTGCCGGACAGATGAGAGAATAAGGTAAACAACAAAAAGAGTGAGGGAAGTGTTACGGTAGAGCATATTATGACTTGGCGTTAGCCTAGTTTGCTTAGCTGCCGCTATAAAGAGAAAGTTAGCTCGGGGACTGTGCCCCGATCCTTTCTACAGTCCAGTCCTTTTCCATGCACTTCACTGGATTATAATGATAACATCTAACTACTAGATAATCCTCGGTGCATTAAACTTCTCATCTTCCCTTCTTTTCTTCCAACTCATTTCCATCATCGACTTCTGCCCTCGCGCTCCGTCTCTCCCTCTCTCCCCCCCTCTCCCTTTCTTTCTTTCTCTACACAATTCCCACATTAACACAAATGTGAACATTTCCTTTCTTGTTTATGCTGCGCCCCATTCTTCATTTTTTCACCTTTCACCCGGCTATGCATTATGCATGATTACTCTTTTTGCGTAGGTCATCTTCAAATTATACTCCATTATCCCTCATTGTATGTTCTTTCTATAATTTTACATTTGACAGCTCTTGTTACTCGTGCATTCCGTTTTACTGCTATTCTGTTGTCTTCGACGATGAAAAATGCGAGGCAAAAGGTGTTTTTAAATTAAATCGATCGTATCGCTTTATCAAGAGCTTTATTAATCGAAAGCTAAGAGCACTTTATAGTGTTTAAATATCTGGCTCTACAATTTATTGCATTTCTAAAAGACAAAAGAAGCGATAAATCATAAAATAAATGCATGCGTGTTTAAATACAATAAATAATCGTACTTTGCAGTATTTGATCATGTTTTCCTTTTTACCTTTATTACATGTTCATTAAAAAGTTTTTGCAATCGTAGCCAATGAACAATCAGCATTTGACAAATTATTAGATAAGAGCCGGATTGTAGCTTAATAACTTTGGTGACTTATTGGATGAAAAATATAATGTGTTGTGATATAATGGGCCAAGCATTACGATGATTATTACGAAATGCATGAATATTCATATAAACTTTTTTCATACCTTCGAATTTTAAAATTTAAGGTTTTCGCCATTTATTATAGCGAACACAACCTATTAGAAATACTTTATATTTAAATACCAAATTTCCACACTTGTCATTTAAAGTAACGACATCAATTATTCAACTATTGAAAAAATACCTGAACATGAAAACAAAATTTAAAAATTCTACGTCATAAAATTGCATTTAATCTGATAATTACCTATAAAAATTCTTTTAAAGCTATATTTTTTCAAAGTTCTTTTATCCTAAAGCAAAATATTAATATTTTTAGGCTTCTTGTTGTAGAACATAAGCCATGTTTTTTCATACTTTCTCAATTAAAATGATAAATGTGCCAGTTAGTAACAGCTATTTAATCAACACTTAAGTCATTTGAAATAATTAAATACATTAAACATTAATTAAGTTACTATTCTGGTTTCGATCAATCTTGTCTCTTAGATTTAGATCTTTAAGAATCCAAAAATCTATTTTTGCGCAATCAAATTAAAATTATTAATGTCGATAATTTATATAAACTATTGTCTTTCAAAAAAACACCTATCAATCAAATTATTACTTGAAATTCAAAGTATGTGTATAACAAATTTTGCATTATTTTGTTTTTACTTTTTTGCAAAAATATTACAACATTATTTAAGATAGAAGATTTTAGAATAGACTTAATAATAATCTTCCTTCGTTCTTGGTAATTTAAGACAGAGTATAAATAAAGGTATATAAAAAGACTTGGTTTAATTGCTCAATGTCGCACACTATATAAAAGATCGATCAAGCAACTAAATCTATTCAGTCTATTCCAGTCTTCGGACGAGAATAAACTAAATGCATCAAATAGTCTTGAAAAGGTATATATTTTCAATTATGTATCTCTGTTATGATACCCAATAATTTATTAAAAATAATTGAATTTTTTTTTTTAAATTTTCACAAACTAATTAAAAAAATTCGATATCTGATAAACAAATTAATTAATGGACATTATCAAACAAGTTTTATTTTTATTATTGATAATATAAATTAGAGTATTTATTTACGAAATTACATCATATTAAATTATTAAGGTGATTTCTATGTTTAACATATCATTTTATAAATGATAAATTAAATATATATTGGTTATTACATTCTTAAAAGGTAAAAATTATAACACCATTTATTTAAATATTCAATATGCAAATTACAAGGAAAATTGATTTATACAGTTAAGTGCTTATAAAAAGTGAATATGTGTATCAGAAAGTATACATGTGTACATGTAATTTTTATTGTTAATTTCCAGATTAAATAGTGTATGTAAAGAATTATACCATTTGACGCATTTTACAATTTAAAGATTTGATATTCTGAATCATCCCTCGTAAATAAAAATTTTTTTTAAATAAAATATTGGAATTTACAGACATATTGATATTATTTACATCATAAATATTCTTCACGATTAAATGTCATGAAGTAAGTAACAGTATTTCCAGTTACGCTACTTGACTAAAAAATTATTATTTTTCATAACTTACCTACCAAGGAATTATCGAATAATAATTAAAAGTTTACTTTAAAAAAAATGTAATTTTTATTGACTTTTCAAATTGATGGCACATTTATTATATTCACGATATAATTCTTAATATTTCTATGCTTTTGCATTTTTTAATAATTGATAATCTAAATCAATGGGTGTGTTAGTGGAAGTAAGAAAAGATGTGTTGAAATCCAAACAGTATAATTAATGTAAAAAATAAGAGCAGTACTTTCTTGTGGAAATGTAGAATTTCAGACCCCTTGTTCTCTTACAAGAGGAAAAAAGTTATAAATTACTTACCTACTATTATTGATTCTCTTGTGGCGTATTTTATAAATAAATTTGTAGGTAAAGCTATGAATACTAATACTTTGACAAACCGTCGACCTTTACTATTTAAACATATTCGTGGGCCATTTAAAGAACGAGGCTACGATGGTCCATTTATTCGAACGTGTTTATCTAATTGTACGGATTTTACCAGTCGGACAGAAATTGGTATCTCAAAACGATACAAGTAACCGCAAATTATTATCTTACATGTTGGAGGGTTTTGTAGAAACCTCAGGATTCGCATAATTGTAAATTCAACAAGTGTCAATACTGTAGGTGAAAATATTTATTTTATTTCACCTAGAATCATAAAATTATTATTTGCGATAATTTTTTTAACAATCTAAGAATACATTCAAATGATATATCTATATAAATATAGATTTTTTAATCCTCAATACAAAATACATTTTGTGGAGTAATTCATGCATTTTTTTCTATAGTAAACAAAAGAAGATAATTAACAAATGTCCTATATATGAGTACAACACTGTGATTTTAATTTCACAGGTTTTTCAATTTTTTTTTATTGTTTTACATCAAGTGAAAGTTTAAATTTCATGCACCAAATATAAGATTATGATATTGAAGATATTATGTATGGACAATAAGCATAAAGAATAAAATTTAAAAAATTTATAAATAATTAAATAAATAAGGCTGAAAGAATTAAAAAAAAAATTATATTAAAGGACTGAAGAACGTTTATATGATAATAATTTTTAAGTATAAAAAGTTTTTAAATGTAAAAATATGTGCCTATAATTTCGAGTGTTGTGAAAAGCAACAAAGTAATTTTTTCCCAAGATTCATACCTTCCAAAATTATATATTGAAAAATTAAAGGATTCGTATAAATAATTATTTTTAAAATATCTGTTATTTAAATTTCATATCATATTATTTAACGCCCTTTTGACCTAGTTGTTATTGCTAATTATGTAATAATTAATTTAATGTGTTATACTTTGTTTAAAGTGTTTGTAGACCTTGCTAAAACAGTTTACAAGTTTGTGAACAACTTTTGTGTACTTGACGAAAGTCAACTGTTGTAAAGTATTTTGTTTAAATTTAAAAAAATTTTTTTTTTCTATGACGACTATTTATTTGAGTTTTTAATGATAATTAAATTCATTTATTTAATAATTTTTTTCGTATTACTTATAATTTTATAATAAATAATGTACAGGTGTTTAGTGTACATGAAATGAATATCTGCATTTCTAAATCGAGCACAAATTCTATTTATACAAGTTATATATAAATATCAAGTACAAGTATATAGTAAATATAGACAGCATGATTCGATGTGCATAAATCACTAACAAATCACGAAACTCGGTTATTAGTATGAATATATTACAATGTAAGAAATGTAGATGTATTGAATTAGGTTATATATAACATTTTGGTATACCACGATGTAAACCTATAATATCAAGATCAACAAACTTATTGTAGTAAAAATAAAGATAAAAATACCTTTAGGGAAATAAAATTTACTGTGTATAGGTGCAATTCTTCAGTAATAATTTATAGGCTTTTTCTCTTTGTTATATTTATTATTACATACTTATTCATATTATTTATTATTATAGGGATAAAATTTACGGATATGACTCAATTAATTCGATGAGAAAAGCCAGCACGAGTTAATGGAAATGTGGGTTTAATATCGCTTAATCATATTTAACCAAATGGTTAGGCAAATTATTTGATGATAAATTAATTGTTTTTACAACCAAATAATCTAAATAATTAGAATTTGTAGAACAATGTATAGACATAATTATACAAGTATATGATAAGTCAATATACGCCATAACATAGTGTTTAATGTCATCACAAACAAAAATAAAAAAACTATCATGCACAAATGCAAATAAACTTGATGCAAAGTTATGGAACGAATTAATAAAGTTAAAATAAACAACAATTTAGTGCGAGAAAAATATAAAATATTGAAAAATAGAAATAAAAGTAAACATAAAGTTTGAAAGTTATTTAGACAACGATGTTAATAGTAGTAACTTTTTGTCTCTGTCACGAGAATTACAATATTTCATAGCTTTCATTATAGCAGCACTTGATAAAAAGAATAGCGTTACTTTGGATAGTCATAAAACTACACAAGTAACTGTATAATTTAGTCGGTCTTTATTAAATTATAACTAATTAGATTATTTATCCGGTATATACTTCTACTTAATAGACACGTAAATATTTCATCCGCAAACAGATTAAGACGAGGGGAACAATGGTTTTCTCCTCCTTACACAACTTAAAATATTTACAAGAATTTATGCCAATTTATTTATTCGGAGAGTAAGTAAAGAAAAGCCTCGACAAGTCTTGTACGGGCAAATTAAACGAGTATAATTTACATTCCTGATCAGATGTTAGGACACGTTGATCGCCGGCCGACTAATGCAGTTTTTGTGTATCAAATTTTGATATTGGAAAAATTCAGAGGTATATTAAGGTAAGCCGTGTACAAATTCGTCGATACTCCAGTGCTACAGATCAGTTAATAAAGGCAAAAGGAAAGAATTATCGAGATAAGAGCGGGTTACAAGTGGTTGGTGTAGCTGAATCAGAAACTTTTATTTGACTAAATCTAAAGTGCCGATCGGAAGAGTCTCCTTTGTATAATGAACAGGACCTACGGGTGTGTGCCGCTCAATCTTTAGCCTTCGGTGAGCCTTTGTCGTGTCTTTGTCGTGTCTTTGTCGTGTCTTTGTCGTGTCTTTGTCGTGTCTTTGTTGTGGCATCGGACACACCGAGGCTTGACCTCAGCTGATCTCGGCTAACCCTTAGACACAATACTCGTCCCGATCCTCAATGGAGTCCGAACAACAACAACAATCAAATCAACCTGACCTGCATTTTAATTCGATTCTTAAATGCATGTCAATTGTGCAGTGCCGGACTCTCCGGCGGTCGCCACCCGTATTTGGGATTATTTCCAACCCGAGAAAGCCTCGCATTTCACTTGTCTCCTTTGGTTTGGCTGTCGCGCGCGCACGCCCTAAAATGTGCATTTTAGGAGGAGCCTCGCCCTGAATAATAAGGACAATGTAGCTATATGGAATTCTATCTTTGGGGGGTGGGGAGGGAGGCACGTTCGAGTGGAATTCAGGTGCCGCGAAAAGCAAGTGAAAAAGGTAGAAAAACGCCTTCTCCTCCTCGTTTAATACTGAAACGCAAAGCTGCCTATAAAGTTACCTGCGTTATGTTACGCACTTGTGCAATTTTAGCTCCACTAATTACGAGGACGCAGCGGATCAAGACAATAATTCTCTTATTGATACGTTTCTTTTTCTAAAGAGAGAGGGAGAGGGGCTGCAACTCGGGAACAGCCTCGTAATTCGTAATTTAGGCATTAGCCAGCAGAAGTTTCAAAAGCGCCGTGGATGCAAATTTCAGATCATTAGGCTCGGGTGGCGAGGCCAATGAAAACGGAGAAGAAAAAAACCGGAATAGAGAAATGGCAGTCATTTCCGGATGCGCCAACCGGACACCGAAGCTCGCCACCCGACGTGTACCGCGAATTCTCCTCTACACCTGTAGCTCCTCGCATGCCCGGCTACTTTCGACGTAGTCCGAGTCTGCGATGATGACTTTGGTCACGCGATCGCTCTGTACCATTCACAACTGGTAATAAGTAAACTGGTGCAAAATCATTTAATTGCCGTAGATTATGCAATCAAATGGGATTACGCGTACGAGCCTCTTATTTATTGTCCTTATTTTTGGCCGGACTCTTCTTCGGCTCCCTTAATCAATTGCACGCTGCCTCGCAATTGCAAGGATTTTGCAGTCGTCGATCTATAATGATGGGCCGAGCATGTGTGAGTGTGATTACACGGTGGCGTTAAACGTTGATTTGAAAATACAAATTTGCGATCGGGTTCCAGAGCTTCTGTATCGTCTAATCATATTTTATAAATAGCCGGCATTCGGTAATTCGAGTTTCGAGTTTTGCGCGAAAAATCGACGAGTCGACAAACAAACAACAACAGTTTGGAGAACGAGTTAAACGCGGGCTTCGTGTTTGCATCTCTGTGCAGTTGATATTTGGCTTTGTGAGCTAATTGAATTAGCTAATTAATTTTATTTTGTAGCTCTGTGATTTGTGTCACTTTTCGACATCTGAACATTTAAAGAATTCAATATTTTTAATCCTTTAATGGTATATTTTGCACTGCTTATTGTGGAATTTTGCGAGCTTCTAAATACGTGTACGTGTACAAGGAACTATATTTACCCAACTAAATGAAAAATGCATTTTTATTTTTTTTTTTTCTTTTCTTTCTTATTTATTATTGTGTTTACAATGAAAAAATAATTAAATTTATCTGACTGCATTTATATTTCCTTATTAAAAAAATTAATGTTGATTTGAGGTTTGTATTTGTAATTACTTTCCTAAGGTAGCTATAAGGCTTGAAAAATTTTGAAAGTAATCTTGAAGAGAGTGAACACCAATTTAAATGCTAAATTGACGAATGCATGAATCAACGATTATTATCATTTTCGACTTTCCGGTACTGTCTTAAATCTTTGATAAATGGTAATACGAAAGAAATGACGGCATTATCCTTTTTTATATCTCAATGACTTTAATTACTTCTATTTAAAAGCCGTTAGTTTGAATGTTCAATATTTATAATGAAAACGTCACGACGTTAGATTTTTTAAATTAAAACGTTCAACGCGCGTAAAAATTTTGATTTACAAGATAGAAAATTGCGAGCCGTTGATATATTTATAAATGTGTGGAGTTGGTATTACTGTTGGTCCGTTAAATTAATTAATAGAATAACGTTATGAACTAAAGGCTCTCCTTTTTGAAATGGAAAACGCGAGTAGAATAGAACCGAGGAGTGCCAAAAGTTAACCGAACATGCTTCAAATGCAAATCAACACTTTGAACTTTTGGACAGGTCCGCTTATCAGAGCACCGCCATTCCGCCAACTCGCGAAAAACTTTGTTGAGCTTCAACATTTGTCGCGGTCTCGATGTTGCCGCTGATATAATTTAAGCCGCAATTTTTCAGGGGACTACAACTAGACATCCAGGAGCGAACACATCAGGGCGTGTCGCTCCGATTGCACTCTGCACTTTGCACTCTTATCTGGTGTCGACGCGAGTCGATTTGCTCGCCTGTTATTATTATCGCGATAAGATAAGGCTGCGCCCTCTCCGAAGCGAAGCCTGGACAAGGTCACGCGGAGCTCAAGGGGAGCTGTCGGGTTCGAAAGGAGAGACAGGATTGCGCGAGCCTACGGTGCCGCTCGTGCTGGTGAATGATGACAAAAGTAAATCTCGATCGGCTGGCCTCGATCCGAGGTGTGGGTAACCTCGTCAAAACTGACGAAACTGCGCGACAAAGTGTGTCGGGCTCCGGACGCCCCACTGTTCTTCCCGGGAAATTCTCCCAATTCCCACCGATATTCTATATTGTGCTAATGATCTTTGGCTAACTGGCTTTTTATTGTGCAGCTTGAGCAGATGTTAAATCTAAATATTAGCCTTGGATGACTCGTTGTTTTAGCGGGACCGCTCTTTAGTCGATCAAGGATGAGATACTACGATTTCGATTATACCTCTCTATAATACGGACCCTAAATTCTGTGCATAATTCTGGAGTTTACACGAGTACAACACCGACCTTCGACGAATTTGACCATACAACTACAACTTCAACAACAACAACAATCAATAGTTTGTAAGGAAAAAATTTTTAAACGTTTTTTTTCTAGTGGAAACTGATTGACAGCTAGAATTCGAAACAGTTATTTTTAGACGTGCGAGCGCTGGAATTCTCTATTTTATTTTTTATTGCAAAATTGCAAAGGCAATACGTGTCTTTCACCCTTCATAACGTAACATTCACCAGATTGCCATTTAATACGTTCGAATTATCATAATTTTGCTTTATAAAATCTAAATAATTTTTTATCCTCAAAAACTCGATCGATGAATAATAAATTATCATGCCGTTTGATATTTACTTAATTTTGTGTTCATGTAATATTTACTACTTATTAGAATTTTAAGATAATAATTCTATAAGGTATTTCTGGTATAAAACGCTTGTAATATTTATGTTTGAATACAAATGGTGCAAGTTTTCTATTAATTGTACAATTATTTATGGATTAGCTTTAAACTAGTTTAAATAATTGAGGCAAGGAATTATTCCGCAGTTGCTCCTCTTATTGATCCAAGTAAAATTTGACGTTAAAATAATGGGGCAATTTGTAAAAAATTAATATAACGGAAATGAATAATTAATTAATAAACAATAATTATACAATAATAAATATAAATTTACGCGTAATATTATAGCACGTCAAGTGTTTTTTTTTGTTGTTTTTTTTTCGTGAAACTCGCAACGAATTACCGCCCGTGTCTCCAATGACTCTTTAATATTGAAGTGTATGCATGATAATCGATATAATTCGTATTCCTCATCAATTACTTTTTTAAGCCGCCCTAAAATACATATCCATGACGTGTAATCTTGTATCGAATCATTAGTAATCTACGTATTTTTCATTCCCATCTAGTAAACGCGAGCAAGTGAGTAATTAATGGAAACCGTAACTCCGTGCACGCTACTTGCATTTTTTATTTCAATCATAAATTTTTCCGACATGATCCTTGTCATTGTTCGTAAATACAGTACAAAAATACTTTGATGCCTTCACTAAATCCCCATAACTTACGTGTAACTTGCCGAGACGTGTTGATCATGCGAACTTTAAGGAAGTGGTCGCAAAAAAGGAACTGGTTCCCGCTAATTCGTGGGGATGCAGCCTCCGTAACCACGTCATAAAAAACAGCTCAATCGCGGAATAGCCGAATCGGGGAGTCGGCAGGTAATTGGTCCAGTGGCTGTTTCATCCTGGTGATCGTGGTGCAACTCCAACTCCAACTCCAAACAAACTCCAAACGAGTGCGACAGGTTAATGCTAATTAAGAATGGAAAGGAAACCGGGAACGCGAACAATACCGACGCTGTCGTTTGTCATTCGAATCTGCGAGCCACACACCCACGACTATCTATCTATCCCAAATGATAAAAATGATGGGCGCAGGTGTGCGTGTGTGCGTGTGTGCGTGTGTGCGAGCAGACCTCAAACGACGAGACAAATCGATGTCCCATTATTGATATCAAGTATTTATTGTTAATAATTCAAACTTTTGTAAATTATCAGTGATTATCTGTCCTACATATATATATATATATTTAAGATTTTAAGCTTTTGATTTATATTCTTTGCAGCAAAACGAAAACTGTTTTCTGGATTTTTTTTTTTTTTTTTTTTGTGCAAAACAACTTTTCGATACAAGTGCAGAAAATGATTTTTACTGCACACACCTTCGTTTTAGTAATTCATGTTATTTATAAGAATTTTTTTGTCATCGCACAAAACTGTACTTCAATTTATCAACTGGGAATATAAATCATTCACAACGTAAAACACTAGATTCATTGGGATCTGGTAAACAAAATAATAAATAATTTCTCTTGGTATGAATTAAGTGAAAAAAAAAACATTGATGTATAAACCGTTTAATGGAATGAAAAAAGTATCATTACAGATGAATATTAAACGATATAAGATATTTAGTAAAAACTGACAAGGAATGTTATGTTTACTTCGTGATTATTATAAAATACCTCTTACTTTATGCTATGTATATTATATAAAATACCTCTTAGTTTATGTCTCCACTATTTTCTTAAAATTAACACATATCTCTGAGTATATCTGTATTTACAGTAAATAGTTATTAGTTATTAACTGCCATAATTAAATTCAGCTACTTATTCATGAAATTGTGCAATTGACTGAAATGAGATCTAATAAGATTTAATATCAAATGTAAATTACTTTTTTGTGTAAATGACAATCGTAAAACGCTAAACAATGTAATAAGTACGACTCGAGCCAGTTTTTGTTATTCTTATTTAAATTATTCTTAATACGTGTTAAAATATCATACAATATGAATGCGTGCGTTATTTTACAATGGTATTTATGTTACCGATTGAATGTTTGATTATTATTTTATTCAGGTATTGATACACTAAATTTTTATCTCTAATTTATGCCATTAATATTTGTTTTAAGTCTTAACTAAAAGAGTAATAAAATAAAATTAATAGTCCTTGTGATATTGTAATATTCATTTATGCCAGTTTATATTAAAAATGATGCTATAAAAAAAAGATATCAGATTTAAAATATATTTGAAATATAATGTAAAAATTGAAATTAGATTTATTGATTTAGAGCTCACGAGTAATTAATTAAAATGTCGTAGTTAATAAAATTTCTGAAAGTTCCGACAATCACATAAAGTTTTCGAAATAATCTTTTTTTGTAGAAATGCACCGTTTCATGTTAAAATATATACAATTTTTACACGTTCAAAAGCAATCGTAAGTCACAAATTATACGCATCAATAAACACATCTGCGCATTCCGTTTCAAAATCTCATCCAAAGATGAAAAACCCTAAAAGAAGGAAGCTAATGAGCATGTGTGAATAAGCATCCCCGATGAGATTTTCAATCCTGAAAGTGATTGAAAAAGAATAAAGGAAGAGAAGTTACAAGTCAAAAGAGCGCGATGAGAAAAAGAGGGGACCCTTGAAGAGGTTGGAGTCGGAGTCGGAGTCGGAGAGATGAGGACGTCAGGACATGCGTCCGACGTCAGGAAAAGATGACGAAGGACGCAGGTCGAGGACTTGCCGAGGAAATAATTAGGTAAATCGTTCAGAGTCACGTCGCATGGTCGTGCTTCTGCAAAAGGTCGCAGTTGCAAAGGCCGAGCTCGAGCAAAGAGAGAGAGCTCGGCGCGACTCAAATCCAGGAACCCCGCAATCAGCACCGCGGCTTCCACCTGATCGATCATCAACGCCACTTGCGTTCCGGGAGTGCGGGAACAAGTGGCCGGCGTCAGAACTTTTTTTCCTCCGCTCCGACGTGGCCTGCCGCGGTTAAAACGGTCCGGGTGCTGAAAATTGCGCACTCGAAAATTGCGCTGTCCAGACACGCGTCCGTTCCCGTTCGGAAGTCGGGACCTTTTCTGGTCTTTCGTGTTTTGTTTCTTTTTTGTTTTTTTTTTTGTTTTTTTTTGTTTTTTTTTGTTTTTTTTCTCTCCTCGACGAGTAACCCTTTACGCTTCACACTTTTATTTCTCTGCAATCATGCTGCATCGGCAGGAAGTGTGAAGAGTCGGGAACGGGGGTGAAACCGCAGGTTTGTACAGTAGCGCCAGGAGCACGGCTAGCCCCCGGAAGGCGGAAGGAAAGCAGTAACCGCGTAAACGAAGATGGGAAGGGGGGTTTTTGCAGGGGGGTAGATTGATGGACGGGGTGATGGATGATTCAACCCTCGCGGAGCCTGGGGGCCCGATTCTCACGGTCTCGGGCTGGTGGTTGGGCGATTGGCCGAGGTCCGTAGCATGCGATGGCGACTCTCGGGTGAGTTCGGGGCGAGTTTTGGAGCGACGCCCGCGGGGCCACGAGCAGTCACAGACGTATATTTTGACGACTGGAAATGGACGGTTATCATCGTGGCCCGGGGCTTAGGGCCTCCGTCCCCGTCCCCGACCCCGACCCCATCCTCGTCCTCGTGCTCGTCCCCGTCCCCGCCCGCCCGGTGCTCGCGTTGTTGGATGCCGAGCGACGAACCAAAAGGAATTGAATTCCTTTCTCTGTCCGTTTCTGTGTCCTTGGTGCTCTTCTCCTCTCCTGACTACAGACTAGAGCCGCAACTTGGCCTCGTCCCCGCGCAGTTGGCTCGTTTAAATATCGGGATTACGGGCGGCTCGCTTCTGATTTGGCCTTGTTCTCTGTTATTTAGCGGCTCTGTGCAATCGGGAACACGTGCTATTACTATTTCGTTTCGTTCGTTTCGTTCGTTTCGTTTCGTTTCGTTCGTTTCGTTTCGTTTGTGTGGCGGAAAAAGGAGCGGGGGGCGGGGAAGAGGAGAGCGGCATTTAACGGGCGAGAGGGTGAGAAGAGCGGCCATTAAAATCGTCGGGGCGAACCGCGAATTTCGATCCATCTGCAGACGCTCCAAATAAACGATGATGACGGTGTTCCGTGTCACTGTTCACTATTCCCCGTCTCCGGTGTCGCTGCCCCCGAGATTCGGTACGTGCGAGGGTGATGGGCGCATGAATATGCATGAACCCGGTGCCCGGCACAATGGCCACTGCGGGGCCTGGCCCCGGAGACGGTTCGCTCCCTAATAACCTAGTGCACGGTTCCACGCGCGCCTTTCTCGGAATCCTCCGTGGGCTCCGTGGTGTTTTGGAATTCGGTCGCTAATAAGGACCCCTAAACTCGTATGTGCTGCTGCAGCTACTTAGAATCCGAATCCGACTTTGGCTTTTTACAGCCTCGGCCTCCTTTTTGTCCCTTCTTTTGCATTTGGCTCCTCGCCCCGGTCGGTCACTCCCGCTGCACTCTTTCCCCGTGTGTTATTGCAGTGCCACTTTTCAAGTTGCTATTGCCGGGGCGGGGCACGGCCAACCGATTCTCCAAAATTCAAACGCCTCGGAAATTATAAGCCCTTGTCCTTCTTTCCGAGCAATTATTGCATTAGACGAGTTCCAGCTTCTATTATGTTCTCCTGCTCTCCTGCTCTCCTCTTCCCGTCTTTATTATTTCCTCTTGAGCTTTTAATGAAATATTTGCCTGATGGCAGCCCTGGTGCCACCAAATTTTTCAAAGTGTCTATGTCTTTTATTGAAACGGCCAAAATGGCACTTAAACCCTCTTTTTTATGTTGAGCCGGGCGATCGAAACTAGCGTTCTTCTTCCTTCCACACTTATCTGCGTTTTTCTTTTTTTCCCTTTTTTCTTCTTTTCTTCTTTTCTTTTCTTCTTACTTTTTCCTTCAAATTCAATCCTATCCGCTTTCCAACTAAATCTCCCCTCGTGAAATAATAAATACAAGAATTAAGCAAATGTTGTGGCAGTTACAACGCTTTCAATTTCCACGGAAGCTATTCCATTCCAGCAGATTTAATTTATTTCGAAAAAATCAATTGGCCGTGTAGTTTTTAAAATTTTAAATTAAACTTCAAAGACGTCTAACTGGCAGCTGAGCCTTGTCTATTTATTAAAGTAAATTGCCGCTCGATACAAAAAACACGATCGATCAAATCGCGTGTCAAGTTTTTTTATATAATATTTTAAGGGAAAGTCGAGAGACAACGGCGACTCTTTCTGGGCGTTACGCGACATCTCGCGCATTTCTCAATACCATTACTCTTTGGGATCGACATAGTAATATCGGCTTCGGGTAGCTCGAATGCCAAGTCCTTCATTGGCCCATTAAGCAAGCCCGAATCAGTGAGCGCATCGAGGCATGAAAACGCGTGTACTTTCTTCTTTCTCCCCCGGGGTGGGGTGGGGGGGACCGGAGGCTCGAGTCCAAATATCGATTGCGCTCATTGATTGCGATCGAGTATGGTTCTCAAAAAGTTTAAGTACAGGTGAGTGACGGGAGGCTTCCGGCTCGGAACGGCGCAAAAAACATCTCCGAATGCGTGCGGATGCTTTCGCGGTAAAGCTGCGCTCCTGGAAAACTCATCGTCCTCCTGTCCATTCACCACGTGTTTTGCGAAAAAAGTAAATTGCCGACTTGTAAGTACCGCGAACTTTGGTTGCCTTGGTGCAAGCAATTCTGGTGTTGCAGTCTGAGATGTCGTGTCAGACACGAGGATACCTTGACATTATAAGAACGTGGAAATATTGCTTTTGTTTTGCGCGGAGAGCAAAGCCAAGACATTATGTCGAATGATGTAGACATTACTGTGTTTTATTTGTATTTTTCAATTTTCCAGCATTACGTGCGATTTGACGCGAATTTGTCGGAGATTCGATTCCGTTTATACGACGCTTCACACTATTTTAAAATATCAGCTCTTCTGCACGTGGGCTTTCTATTGAGCTGCAGATATTTATCTTTGCTTTCTCTTTTATTCGCCGATTCCCGTGCTCTTTTCTTTCCTCCTGATGCACGTGCAACATTTTCCTTTTCTAGATCTTTTAATAAACCTACTCGTGTGAGGTACGAATGCATAATAGATTTTCCTACCAAATCGGGTATCCAAATAATGCAACAATTTTATCGTAAAAATGCATCACAAAATAAACTACAGATGCATGGATTTATCTGGAAATTGTAATTAAAGTATTATGGCATTATTTTAATCGACATTAAAATTTAACTTAATATTCAATTTATATAATTATAGTACATTCACGGCATTCCAGACTATCCATTTATTAGAGATTAAATTAAAAAATAACAAGGCTTATCAAAATATCAATTCAATACTTCTACCGCAGCTTGATATACATGCTTATCAATATATATTGAATAGTATATAAACAAAAAAATTTAATTAATTAATTAAAATCGTTAAATTTAACAATACAAAAGTTTGACATCATTTTTTATAAATTCCTCTTACTTCAACATTTTTGTGGGTAACATCGCAACATTCAATAGTTGCATCACATCACTTTTGTCGGCATACATACGAAAAAATAAATTTATTTTTATAATATTATCATATTATTTTATTTCTATCGAAGAAGAAAGATAATAATACGTGTTAAAAACTGGTATAAAAGTCTCTGAATAATTTTTAGGTTTTAAATAATAATCCTTAATAATAAAACGTTACATTAATTTTTATATTCTGTAAGAAACTTGTATGAAATAGAAGAACCGACTGTTTTGAATAGATTTACATGTTCTAGATGACTTTCAACTACTATTCACCTTTTTTATTAATTTTCAACATTATAAAACATGATAACGCATTTAATAAAGTGTAATGAGAATAAAAAAATAATACTGAATTAAATTTATTTGCATTTTTAAAATTGTTAAAATATTTATCAACAAATTTCAAAAAAAATTAAAAAAATTTTTTTTTTTTATGATATTTTACCACATATTTAATACTAAAACTATTAATGCAGAGAAAAAAATAAAAAAATTTAAAAAAAGCATAAATAATAAATGCATAAAGTGAAAATGAAATTATTTAGAAATGCTGTTTACCGATCATTTTAGCAATGTAAACGGTATTTGATTAAAATTTAAAAAAAAAAAAAAACACACAATAAATTTCAAATGTATCTTAATGATATTTATTATGTATTAATGATAAAATGTATAAAAAGGCATAAAGAAATTTTACAAATGAAAGTTATAAAATTAATATGTACAGTGTAAATGTTCTTTTATGCGTTATAGACTCATTTGATATTTCCTTTTCTATAATATATTATATGTATGTTATTAAGCTTACTAATACTTTTTATAAAAAAATGAAAATATGCATACCAGTAACGGTAAGAGTAAAAGAAAAATGATATTATAAATTTTAATTATCAAATAGTTTAAATTTTATTAGATCATAAATTATACGAAGTTATTATTTAATCAATAATTAATTAAAGTATTAAAAGGGTAATACGGCGTTATAATCTTTTTAATTCAGTTTTGACAGATCAAATTATAATTAGATATACATATGTGGATTAAATATTTATATAACAAAATGAGCAAAAATTCTTTGATTAGGTAAGATATGGTTACAAAATAAATGAAAAATATTTTCAAAACTTACTATTTATTAAGATAAAATTTTATTTTCTAAATACAATGGATGTCAAATGTAAAAGTTTTAAAAATTGAAATTCTTTGGAGTAGCTGTATCGAACGGATAAATTTAGGAATCACTTAAAAATAAATGTGATGAAATAATTTATGAATTAATTTTCCAACATAATTAAAATAAAATCGTCTCACAAAAGTTCCTCTTAATAATAAATTTAGAGATTCATTTATTATTTAAAAATAAAAGCAGTGGGGTAATAATGCTCATTCAATTATAATAATATTTAATTTAAGCATTGGAATCCCGATATTATAACACAATGTTAGATTGTTGTATTTCAATGGAAACGCGCGATGAGACATTGAGAAATTTTTTTTTATTAAAATTCGATTTGAATTTGCAACAATGATTGGACCACATGCAATATCTGGAAACGCAGTGACTAAGAAAATATTGAAACGATGTGATTTATATCTATTAAATCTAAAGTTCTTAATGTGCATTCTTTGTTTCTTTTATCGTGTAGGAGCATTGAATACGAAAGAGACTGGGACGTGTTTTTATTTAAACTAAAGTCCGTTGAACGCGATAAATAGCTTTTCATCAACTCGAACAGCCGCTTTTGTTAATAATGCACACAAGAAGCCGGCCGAGTCGCAATGATTTTGCTAAAAACCCGTCCTGGCGAAATGCAGGAGCGACAGCGACGAAAGCGGCTGTGGCGGCGGCGGCGGCGGCGGCTCGGGAACAAAAAGTATTTGGACGTGCAAATATTCGCGCGTAGATGCGATTCCTGAGCGAGTTGGAGCTCTGCGCGAATTCACCTACAGGGAGTGCAAGTGCACACACACACACACGCACACAGAGAGGCGGTCGGCGCGCGAACTTGGCTACGGGGGCGGGAGGCGCGACGCCGCTCGGGACTACCGACCCCGCAACAATGTCACTCCTCGGCAACGCAGCCCAATGCAACGCAATGCAACAATGCAACAATGCAACGAAACGAATCGGTGAAAGTTTTATGGGGTATATCCGCGGGTCCGGGCGCACCGATGAACCGCGAGCCGCCGAGCCGCCGAGCAAACAGTAATTTATCGCGTTCCGCGGGCAGTTGCGCAACCCGATACCGGTACCGGTACCGATACCGATACCGATACCGGTACCGGGGTACCGCCCCGTGAGGGTCTTTTCGACACTTTTGCGTACGTGCGCATTTTCCGCGTGTCATGCACGTGCGTCTGCGCACATTTATGTACACCGCGGCTAGCCGAAGTTGATGCTGATAGAGCGCGATTGATCGGTCAATCGGGACGGGGAAATCGCTTTCACAGCCGCTCGCCGCCGCAAAGAAAGTTGAGAGAGACATTTCACGGCGAGATATACGTCGGGGGCCGCGGCGCCGTAATTCATCGGCTAACTTATTTCGCCTCCGAGCTCCTTTTACGAGAGCCTTCCTCTCGATCAAAGACAAAGGACCAGGGCGAGCGACACGGGCTTTTCTCGCGCCAAGTCCGGGCGAGCGAGCGCCGAAAAACCCGATAGCGCTAATGCTCGGAACTCGCGAGTGAAAAGCCCATTTGCCATTCGTCAAATGGGCTTTTCACTCGCTTCGCCGAGGGTCCGCCGCAATCTACCTCCGGACAGGAAAATAAACTTGAGGCTCTGCCGAGGTCGTAGAGTTACAGCGACTAATGGCCGATAGCATCTAACTTTCCGAGGGCATTTGTTTCTTTAATTAATACCAGTCAAAAGATCAAGCACTGGACTATAAGAAATTCCCGACTGCGTTAATGAAGATGTTTTTCACCTTGCGACGGGACGCAATTATGTTTACGGATTGGCGGCGGTTTGTTAGAAAGCAGAAATCTGCGTGACAGCGAGGAAATAAAGTGTCTCTAATCAACTTAACACTTGGATTATAAATTTATCTTTTCTGAATGAGTCAACCCAATAATTATTGTTAACCAATGATTGGCGGTTAAAAGAATAAATTAAAAAAGCCTTAATGAGTGTGCGGAGTCGGTCGGAGTAGACGCGCCAGAAAATTTTGAAATCGACCGGTATTACAGTTAAATCACCGCTACACGATCGCGCTATTTCTCCGGC
The DNA here is from genome assembly GCA_018907245.1 of Eupristina koningsbergeri. Taxonomy (NCBI): domain Eukaryota; kingdom Metazoa; phylum Arthropoda; class Insecta; order Hymenoptera; family Agaonidae; genus Eupristina; species Eupristina koningsbergeri. Next base: position 3,276 of record JACCHV010000145.1, on the reverse strand, counting down.
AATTCTTCGGCTTTGATGAAGGTAATTTGCCGGTTTTCCGCCGTTACTAATTTATCAACCAACTCATTCTTCTGTAAATAAAATACACGCCCATACTGACACTATACACGCGCGATTCGTAGATCAACCAGTAAATTATGGATTTATGCATTTTCAGCTTAACTTTCCACCCGAGACTTAATTTCTCCTCATCTTTTACCCGACTACTGTTGGTATCCATCATAATCGTAATCACGTCATCGTATTTTAACGACTAATATAAACAGCCAACTTTATTGCACAATGCAACACGCGTTGTCTTCACAACAATCACTCTGAAAGTGCGTTGTGTCAAAAAAATTTACTGGCTTATGCATTTAAAAGCCTACTTTTCCACGTTATTTATAAACGAAGCGGCAAACAGCGGAAAATGTGCTCCGAGCATTTGCTCATTTGCTCTGATGATTTCTTTTCGATCGATCATTTATATTTTTATCCAATTAATAGATCCCAATGGTCTTTTGCGCAAAATTTTTTCCTTTTATCCAGCGAGTTATAATTTAAAGCATTTATAAATTTCAATCATTTTTCACCAGAATGAATTGGGAGAAAAGTTTTAGTAATACAAGTTATATAGCTTGAGCTGGTGTTAAAATACGTTCATAAATTACGCAAGTTATGTACGACATTCAGAAAGAGGGGGGGGAGGGAGGGATTGTAACGAGTTATGGTTTATATTATGGAAATAGAATAGTAGGATAGTAGGTGTAAGATATGCGCCGTTAAAAAGGAATGGAAAAGAACTTACCGAGTGAAACATATTATGAAATATCAAACACTTTCCTACCAATTTTTAGCTTAATTGCAAATCGTGATCAATAATTCAATATTTAAAACTCATTCAAATTATAAAATTATATCATTGCGTTAATATTAATAGACTTGGATTGCATTAATTATAAAATAAATTGCTATTTAACAGTTAACTAGCTGGTAAAAACTCTACCAAATGCATTAAAAATGATGCTGAATAAATAATATTAATGATTTATAATTAATTTATTGTTGCTGTTCTACTATTATTGGTTTATTATTTTTTTGCAGTTACATTGGTATGACTGTGTATTAATATTTTTACATTGGATACGTAATAAAAGTCGCATATACTAATGCTAAACTTATTGAGCTGCAATGCAGTTAATAATAGTGTTGTCCCACAAATTTATATACCTTACAATACAACATTAATAATGTCGATTGTTTTTTTTTTTTTTTTTTTTTTTCTTAAAAACTTTATTTTAAAAGTGCATGGATATAAAGTAATCACGCCTTCCAAAGTTCCCACTAATTGTAATTAGCCAGTTTCAACTAGAAATAAGGTTTCGCATTAAATTATTCCCAGTTGTTTTAATATATAATGATTGGTGGTTAAAGAGCACTCGAATATCCACCGATGCCGGCTTTAAACGGGTATAATGATCTTGCTGATTACGAACAACAATGGAAGGAAAAGCTTGTTTAAGAAACAAATAGTTAATGGTTTTCGTCGCGTCATCCTCCTGGTCTTTGTACGTGTGAAACAAATCCTGATGCTCAGGAGAAGATAGTACGGAACCGGAGAAAAAACTGATGTAGAATTCTTAATTCGAGTGGGGATTTTTTTTTTATCGCGTATCTGAATAAAATTGCATCGGAGCTGATGTCCTCAGGTGAGCGACGAGTCCCGGGGGAAGTTGTCCGGTGCTCGGATCATTCAGCCTTGGCGATTCTCCTCCCAGGTCTGCCGCCTCCTTGTACGCCGATAGCCAGGAGAGCCTTGACCCGTTGCTCTATCGGCAATAGGAGATACCAGAGTTACACGGTCTACTTCGTGTAAGCTGTGCATGTAGTAGCGCCTCTGAGAACGAGATAAATTAAAATTTAATGCAGGAAAGTTCGCGTCGAGAGCAAATAAACGCCCGGCACACAATAAACCCACAAGGAGACTTTAACATTTCCAATTTCATTCCAAAATTAAAAAGCGGTATGCGCGCACATTCCACGTGTTTTTTCTTGGCGATCCGCGGAAAAAAATAAGCTCTTGGGCAATATTTGACTTAAAAACTAGGTTTATTGTATCTCTGTGATTTAAGACGCAGCCGAGAAATTTTAATTGTGTATCTTTAAGCTGATGGAATAATTTGAGGAAAAAAAAGGAAAAAAAGGAAAAAAAGGAGAAAAAAGGGAAAAAAGATTTTTAGCGCACCGCGAGGCTATTTCGCAACACCATGTTTTTCCTCGTTTTTCTTTAGTCGTTTTTGTCGGCAATTCCAGCACATCGGGATCGCTATAATAAATTATAGCGTTGAATAAGCCTTCGTTTCAAAGTAGATCAGTGAATTAAAGAGCTACGAAGATCGGCACAAAAAAAGTTTTCCAAGCTAATAGTTCATGTTCATGATACTGTGGGATTTAAAGTCCGAGCACCGGATTTGCACGCAGGTGCGCGCTTGTGTACTCGCGCACACGCACACTCGCATACTCGGGCACACGCGTACACGCGTACACGCGCACGCAGGCACGTGATAAAGGTATGCTCTGAAATGCACCCATAAAAGAAAATGCAATATTAATTGACTCGAGCGAATAAATTGTAGTTGGAGCGGCCAGGACACTTCTCCTCGCCGAAAAGTGCTTTCGGATGGAAAAAGGGCGCAGGAAGAATTTGCGGGATTTAATACACAGGAGCCTCGTAAAAAATGAGAAACAAGATCGGAAACTCTCGACTCCTCGCCTCCTCGCCTCCTCGCCTCCTCAAACACGGGGTATAAAGCAGGAACGATTTTATTGTCCAGGTATTGCGCCTTTTTCTGAAATCTCAAAAAGAATTAACTAACTGTATCGCAGGCGAGGAAACAAAGGCCAAAAGTGAGCAGCGGCAAGATTGGATTCACGCGGGCTCATAAGAAAATAAGAAAAAAGGGGAAACAAGACGAAAACAAGCGACGCGCAATCCTGGGATTCGCAATAAAATCATCTCCCCATTCAAATGTTGGCGCGCACCCAATGCGCTCCCATTCTTCGGTATGGAAATTCGGGCCGGTGCGCAATATAAAACCGAGTGCGGGGGTCGTCCGGTAGCACTTTTGTCCTCCCGCTGACGCAACTAATTTCGTCGTCCGGACTTCGGGGGTGCGCGCGCGTGTGTGCGTGAGGGCGCGGGGTTTTTGGGTGGTGGTGGTGGGTGGGGGGGTGGGGAGGGGGCTCGTGTCAATTGGCCGATCTGCGCTCGCACCGCTCGGATTCCTGGGCCCCCGC